>OY783197.1:20202433-20374933 GCA_963678675.1 Xiphydria camelus | reverse complement strand
TTTACAGGTGGTTGAAACCGTTCAGGCTGCACGGCTGATAATAAATATTATTTAGTTTCCTTTCCCACATTATCTTTCCCCATCCTTCACTCCTATCTAGTTGACATCATCTACCTCTTAAGTTTATACTCGTATTATAAAGTGTCACCCTATATATCTGAACTCACTCGCCGTTGTAAAATAGCGCGTACCAAAATTCTCGCCGTCTAAAACCGAATTGCAGAATCAGCGTTCTTCGCCACACTCAACCACCCGCTTCGACAACATTAACCCCTGGAAGACAATCCCTCGGGAAATTGAAATTGTCTGCAGACATCCTCAGCCCTACTTCTCTCCCCCAGGATTCCGGTGGAGGAAGTAATAAAACTCGCCTATAATTGCGAAACACCGACGTTCGATGAAAGACACGTTAGGAGCTTCGCAAGCAAATTTAAACTTTCCATTCCTCTGCTATCTTCTCGTCAATTTATAAAATTATACCAATGAATTACTACGTAATTTTATATATTATGTACATCAGTAGTATTACATATATTTTTTACGATATTATTACTTTAGAATATAACCAAGTCTTTTATACCGAGGTTAGATTCTTTAATGAAGAAAGAGAAATTACATTTTTGTTTTCCAATCATATGGGGTACGTTATAGGTTTTTGTTAGAGAAGCATATTTTGATTTCCCTCAGTCACACTCTTCAAGATACAAAGCACCGCGGTTCTGGCGACCGAAAGCAGCGATCTAGTTCACGATAAATTATTCAAAACATGTACGAAATAAAATATCCATAGGCATGTCACGTACTCCTTTCTGAAGATTTGTAAAAAAAAATACTCGCAGTACTAACCCTACTCGAGAGAAGTGTACCAAAATAATTGGCAATGTGTTTTATTTGTATAATATTATATATCCACGCTTGGCTTTAGAATATAATAATATAGTGAAAAGTAATCAAATGAATACTTGTTCCTTTATGCATTATTGAATAAAATACATCATTTCACGGAAAAAGGACCTAGCTCTCATTTTATCGTCACATTTGAAAAAATCATAAAATTTAATATCAAATATATGACGTTATTCTTCTGCTTCTGGCATGCTCTTGCGGCTATATCTCCTTAACATAAACCCGAAGAGATCACACCGAGGTTTTTTTTTACGAATCAACACCCGCTGCCTTTTAAGCTCCCGAATATCGCGCTCACGAGGAACACGTCGTGGGCGTCACTCGCGTCGTCAAAGTGTGGCGAATCTCTGTAGCCAGTCGGATGCGCCGATCGAACCAAGAATCTTCGGGAGAAATCCTACTTTCACATTGAATCGTTCATTTAACAGATTTCATTAGTAAAAAATAATTGAGAGATATAGAGAAGTTTTGTCTAAAACAACAATATAAAAAGCAAGAATAGGCATATATTAATAATTATAGGGTTGATTATAAATTCTGTTTCCATTAAAAATTGTCTTATGTGTAAGTATGCACTTTAGTTCGTAATCAGGAGCATTCTATGTATATTCATTCAATTAGTTTCACTGATATATATTTTACGCATATTATCTTTATTTTTATTTGTACATCGAAGGTGATCGCACAAAAGAATAATGAAATACAATCCAGATAGTATATAGAGCTCGACAGTTTCGCATATAAGCTTCTACATAACTCCTCCTCTTTCATCTAGATGTAAGTTTCACCATCCGACGAGAATCGATGTGCCGCAAAAAATAAATTGGAAAAAGTAAGTCAAGCGCATCGTGGACAAATTCACCCATTTACTCGAGGCAGATCCAAGGCACCTTCCTATACGATATATAACACGTCTTTTTCACAACGGTTTTCTGGATCCCGTACGTTTTCGCCGGTGCAATTTTCTCGACAGTGCTTAAGTTCTTACGCCCACGTCGCGGGGAAGCTTTCCACCTCGACAGACTCTGGAAAAATATTTGTGTGACCCTTTGCGTTGGATAAAGGTGGCGTGTTATTTGATATGAATTTTTTCCGCCGGTATCACCGAGAGAGATAATTTGATTTTATACTCAGTGTAATGAAAGTTAATAATTAGATATATCTGGGAACCAGCTGTACAGTGCTAGAGATCTTTATTTGCAGGCTTATTTGAAAACTAAATAAGAAAATGTTACTTCCTATAATTATACGTCCGCAATCAGAAGCGTAACTTTTTTTAAAGCTGACGCTGAAACAAATTCAAAACTTTCATCTCGATAAATTGATATTTTTTCAATAAAATTTCACTTCTCCATCTTTCAAAGGTAATAATTCTCACATATTTTACACACATATTTTCTTTGGAAAAAATCGCTTTAATCCACTCTCCCTTACATATAAAATAATATAAAAAGGGTAAGGTCTAAGAACCAAAATAAATCATTCGCCTATTCGTACACTGCCCCTATAATGTATCCTTTCAACCCCTAGGCCTCGTAAAAAACTGAACAAACGGACGAGACTTGGTGGGTTGAATAGGCGTGCGGGAGACGCGAAACTACTCGACCTATTATTATTTTAGAGGGCGTGAGATGAAGAGAAATAAAAAGGCAGACTACATAAATTTCTCAAACGTAGAAAATCAGCTTTGCTCCCGTGTGGAAATGTTCATTGGGCCCAATTGGGGCCCAATTGGGCTGCCCAATTACTAGTTGGGCGCCAATTGGGCAGCCCAATCAGTGCCCAATTGGGCTTTCGTTGGGCTTGTAACGCTCCGCCCAACCTATGCCCAATTTGGGCCGCCCAATTGGGCCCCAATTGGGCAACCCTATTTATGCCCAATCAACCTGAAATGTTACTTTTAATGAATAATAAGATTAATAATGAATAATAAGATTAATAATAATTAATAATACTTTATATTTTCTCAT
Organism: Xiphydria camelus; assembly: GCA_963678675.1. Lineage (NCBI taxonomy): Eukaryota > Metazoa > Arthropoda > Insecta > Hymenoptera > Xiphydriidae > Xiphydria > Xiphydria camelus. The sequence continues at coordinate 20,372,057 of OY783197.1, read as the reverse complement.
AAAATGTACAAAAGTAAAATATAAACGTATTCAAGCGGAACAATGATTGATACAAATCATACGCGCGGGTTTCCTTAGTTTTTCATAGTTTTCTTAGTTATTATACCATTGCATCTCCTATTTTTCTGCCACGGCTTGTTGATGGAGAAGAAAAACCATTGACTCGTCCCGTGCTCGCATGACGCTGAAAACAAAAAATAGAATATCCACAAAGATATATGTCCTTCATAGGCAATCAAAGTGAGGTTAGAATGGTCAGATAGAAAGTAACTTATCTGATGGCAATTCTTCTGAGATGCTGCCGTCTCCTTTCCTGCTCTTTATGTACAGGCATCCAGAGAAAAGTAGCACTGCATCCGTTCACTATCACGATTCACGATTATTAAAAAAAAATACAAACGATTAGCAAACTACACGGAGCGTCTGTCACATTCACCACTATTCGCCAGGGCCGTCCCGAAAAAAGGGGACGTTTTCAGCCTCTCTCCAGGGCCGTACTCTTTTCCCGGGACGGCCCTTACGAAATTCTTAACACAAAAATAGCCGTAGCGCCTAAACTAAAATAGCTAGAAAAAAAAAGTCATAAAGCAAAGATTAGAATGTTATTATCTACAACTTTTATTAAGGTCATTTTGTCGAAAAAATAATAATAATAATAAAATAATAAAAAAGGCTTTTCACACTAAAAAATCACACTACCCTCGTCGATTTGTTTGCGGCATAGGTAAAAATGGATAAGTGCCTTGGACTAAGTGATTAGGTACCAACTAAACGCTAATACTATATCGTATCACCTGACCCAAATTTCAGTCACTAAAAGTTCGGAATAGATTTCAATTTTATTTATTCTGTAATAGAAATGGCCAATTTATCATTATATGTATCTTACTCCACCACTCAATTTGAAAAATGCTGTAAAGATTATTAAAAACGCAATTATCAAAGAATGAAATATATTATATATTTATTACCAATGTTATCATAATAAAGTTAGTAAAGTTTTTGAGGCGATGCTATCAACATTAAAACATAAAAATTATACAATATTTCTTGCTAGGGTAGTGATTAGGTACCTTAGTTGGGGCCAGATTGGGGTGCCCAACGTAGCTCCAACTAGTACCTTAGTTGGGGCCTGATTGGGCTGCCCAACGTAGCCCCAACTAAACGCTAATACTACATCGTATCACCTGACCCAAATTCCAGTCACTAAAAATTCGGAATAAGTTCTAAATGTCCAGATTTATTTTTACTTCCGGTACATAAATAAAACAAACAATTGTATCTATTCGATTTATTATATTTTATTAAAATTGGGCCGCCCAATTGGGGCCTAATTGGCGCCCAATTACTGATTGGGCCAACTTGGGCAGATTTCCACACGGGCTGTACCTCCGCGTTCATTCTATCTTTCTCTTTTAGTATAATAGCTTTCATTTTAAAGCTCGTATTTTTTAATATATCGCTGCGGCTTGTGAATGATCAATGAGAATCCCACGTTTATATGGATTCACTATTGACGTGGTTATATTATGTACGGAGTACAAGTGGTACACGCGCGCGGAGTAAAAAAACGTGTTATTGTAACGTTTTTTCGTGTACAATTCAATGAAGGGAACGAATCGTTTGATTTCCAACGGGTTTGTAGAACGGCTATTTTCTTGTTCGCCACTCCGTTCGACGTTGGGATTGAATATTTTTTGAGATTTCGAAGAATTTTCATTATTATGTGGACGGTTCTCGGAATTGATCTAAAGAATTCATTAAATCAAAGCATTACCAGAATTGTGCGGTTGACTCAACTCACTTGTACCTAAGGAGGCCAAAAATGATTTGATATTTAAGAGTAGACTGTGATTTTGAACATACATGCTCTCAATATCAGAAAATCTCTTTTTACGGCAGATTAAGAATTCAGGGAGATACTTAATTAATTTTGCTAAATTTCTATTGGGAAAAATCACGCTCAATACGTGTCGAGGATCTCCAATGTGAAGAAAAGGAGATGAACGAAGGATATATCAGTCCTTTCCTCGAAAATACATAACTCTTCTTTTATGCCATAAAGTAGGTAACGGCCGAGAGTAAAACGCGAGAAGTTCCAAGAATCGAGGCTGTAGTGCTTTCATACGGAGATGAAAAACTTGCGAATATCCACAAGAAACCTGCGCTTATCCGACTCGCGAAATATTTTCTTCGAAGTTCTTCGATGTTCCAGGTGCTCTTCTCGATACTGGTGAAGAGCAGAAAAAAATGTCCTCCAGATACAATACTAGGAAATAACATGTGGATGCGTGATAAAAATATAAATGACGGGAGAAACCAATTTTCCACTCGGTTAATTTGACCGATATGCACGTTATCGTATTTCTCGAAATGTTCAACTATGTTTCATCATTATCGAATTTACTTGAAACGCGAAAAGAACGGAGAAAAAAACAGGGTTGTCGATATCGAATTATTCGTTTAGTTTTTTTAACATACCTATTTTATACGTTCATAAATTTGCACTGATTAATTATTTAAAAATACGATTAAGAGATAATATAGCGTTGCATTTTGACGCACGACTCCCGAACAAACAGTTCACTTCTTCGACACGATTCTTTCGACACGTACAAAAGAAGCTTGCACGCAAAAGGGACAATTGCGGGTTACCAAAAGCAGTGGTTGCTTGGCTTACGAAGGCAAGCTTATAATGACAATTTATCGTTGGATATCTCTTTGTTAACGGTTAAACAAAAGCGCGCCGATGCTTTCTTCATTGGCGTTCGTTACCGCCGTCGACCCATTAATTCCAGCACACCGCAGGAAGAATGGGACAGCGGGTGATTAATGTACTAGATCCCAGTCGTTTCAAAAACTTTTGAAAGTGAACGCAGCTCTGCCACAACTTGTTATTGTGTCCTATATAGTTGATTGGCGGAAACATTTCGCGACCAATTGGTTAGTGGCTGTCCAATTCCTGATAAAGTACCTAACGAATATACTTTGGATCTGAAATTTCCTGACATTTAATCGGACGAGCGTCTAAGTAATGATCCTCTAACAAAAATTCAAGTCCCCTTTATAATTTGCAGATGAGACCTGAGCTGATAGATCTACATTCTCGAGAATTATCGAGAAAAAAGGCTATCTCATCCCCTTAGCTCATCCCTTCCAGCTGATTCTCCACCTTCTAGTGCATCCATTCGCTACTTTATACGATTCGTTCACCCGGTCTCATTTCTTTCAACCAATCTACGTGTCCATCTGAAACGATTCCACTCTCACTCCACTTCACAAACGCGAAAGGGCGGGGAGGCTCGCCGCAACAGCAGAAACCGCAACGGAGGGTGGCAATACACGAGAGTGCTTTCACGAAGTATTGGCAGACGTATCACAACGAGTGTCATTGCGGCTCGATTTTCAACAAGTGCCCATACATCGGCGGATAAAGTAGCCCCGTATGAAGCCGTTTTAATGCGGTTCAATAAGTGCGTTACCGCAACTCGCGCTATACAACCAATGTTGTATATCGAATATTCGATGGTAAATCGAACAGAGGTATTTTAGGGGGGGGGGGGGGGTTATTTATTTATTTATTTCCCACATTTTTGATACTGGAACAATCTAGCCGCTGTACAGGAAATTTTTTAATTTGGATCACGAAAGTCACCTAAATAGCGTCAAGTTCAAGCAAAAAACAATCAGTAAATTACATCTACTCGATTTGTGTGCCATCGGACATTCGATATATCGACTATGCGATGGAATGTCGCGAAACGTTTTAATTTTCACCACCAGGTCACCTACCCGTGAATGTAATTAAAAATTGTTGAAATACCTACTGAAAGGGGTATCGTTGCCGGAGGCGGGATAAAGGTGATACCCTCTATGGAAGAAATGCTCGAAAGCGTCGGAAAAGTACAATATCTGAACGCTAACGACCCGATCTTTCAGTATTTAAGCAAAATTAGAATGGCCCCTCTGCTGTGAATTTTCGAGAGGTTGCTGAGTGGGATACAACCGCACTTCTATACCTATTCAAAGGAAACTTTTCTCTTTGCCCCAACTGACGATCCCTCTTCAAACCCCTCGCCTTCATACTATAATATTACAGAATGAGACCCTACTTATATTTTCTACATAATTTATTCGCGTGGCATTTGTAATTATTACCGAAAGTGTAAGTGTACGTAAATCGTATGGATATTTCTCTGTCAATTATCGAATCATTCAAAGTGACGCACGTCCTCTTGGTATTTTAGGTGAAATTAACATTTTTACCTTATTTTCTAATTATTCGTTTCAAAGTTTTCTTTATCAGAAGCACTGTTCCAGTTCGATTGTCGAGTCAAACCAAAATGCTCCAAGTAAACGTTTCAACAATACTTATCCTTGGGCGGCAACAAGACTCCAAAAGCGTAGTGCCAACGGCCGGCTTCCAACATTTCACGGGGTGCTTACCCTACTTTCTCCGGACTACAAGGACTCCAAAGACTTCCACTGTAGGATTACGAGGGTTTAGCGCTCGCCCATTTCATTGCCGCCGGGTGCACTCGCCGCGAAAGTAATTGTTAACGCCGATTTTCAAACCGAGTTCCACTGTACAGATACAGATAAGGTGAGCAGGGGAGAGTCACAATCGCATTTGCTAATTGGATTCACCCCCGTGCTTTATCGATAGATTAGTGTAACTACCCGCGTAAATAAATAGATAAAATGAATAAGTATACACACATTTCCTACGTAATCTCGAACCAACCCTCTCGTACCCAGTAACATTCGAGCGAGCAGTCTCTAACATTGAGCTTGACCGTCGCTCATTGCATTTTCATGAGACTCCGCGAGGAAGGACACCAACCGGGTTTATGGAGATTAACTCGGACGGATAGGATGCGTCGCGCTAGTCGTATCGTCAAGTTCGCCTCGTAAACTTCTCTACTTTAATCCTACTTATTGTAACGTCCTTCGTAATCACGCAAAAGGCATAAAGGTGACTCGCGGCACTTGCTACAGATAATGCCACACGCGTGCAGAAGCTGCGCAGCCGAGTACGTGCTATTCTTCGTCGACGTGCAAATATAATAAAGCTAATGATCGAAAGTTTATTAAACTTCCGCGGCCATTATTGTTATTGCAATAATTATTGATATTTTTGGGTATTATCTAAGAGCCCAAAAGTGTAATAGGTACTGACAAAAATGGAATTAAAGATGTTCGAAATCTCATCAAGAAATTCAACGAAACATTTTTCAATACAGTTTGTTATTTGTTTGTAGAAATTATAGCAAAATAATTTGTCCCTCGGTGCAGAGATAATATCACCAGGAAATCGATTTCGCCTAGTTTCGCTGGGAAATTTGCATGCACAGCGGCGACCCCTCTAACTTTCGTCTAACGCTGCTTCCGTTACAATGATTATGATGATGAAGATAGCCCGGAGGTTACACGACGGGATGGGAATTCGAAGGAAAATTATATCGAGTTGGTCAAAAGTAAACTCCCTTAAAATAAATGAACGTTAAACATTATGTGTGTATACTTATTTAACTTGAAAATTAATTTACCCAGGTTAATAATCAGTCAACTCAGGGTAGTATACCTTATAATTAGTCAATTCTGCCTTAACAACCAACACGACTATCCATTTTCTATTCTGGGAAGGAACTTTACCGAGATAAAAAAATATATACCTATAGTCAATATGTCTTTATAAATGGATATTATTTGGATTGAAGTGAAAATTTCTACGAATGAGTAACACGTTACGAACCAAAATTAAGCATTCAAAAGCGATTATAGGTATTTTCATCTCACTCAAAGGAGTCGAGAGGATTAATTTCAGTCTATGAGTATTTTCGACTGTTACGAATGACACGGGTAAACCGCTAAACCGCCCAAAGCATTTCCGTTGACTTTCCAGGAACGAAGTCTTCCATGGCATCTTAAAGGGCATCGGCTTGCAGTAGTTAACGTCCAACAGGAACCGCAGTTAATTAGCATCCTTCGCATGGAACTTTTGCTCCTCCCCTAACTTTTGTCTAACACCATTTCCAATGCTGACAGTGATGAAGATAGCCCCGAGGGCAGTGCGAGAGAACGGCTTCTAGTTGCGGATGACAAGGGTTCAGGAGGCTCTTTGAGCTCCAAAGGACAATTCGGTCGTGCAATTAGTGGTGAAATACCTTCGCTCGCCTAAAGCTTTCTAAAAATAACGAGTCTATTCCATTATTTGTCAAAGACTTTAAGCACAAACAGACGTCAGAAAGCGAATGATAAAAATATTAGAATATGTAAGTAGAACATTTTCCAAAGAATCGAAATTCTAGGATTCGATCACTTGACCACCCTATCCCATGTATTTTTTCACACTAATTCAATATCGATGATTTTTCGAGGAAAATAATAATTTTTCGTTCATAAAATCGCTTATCTTATTTTTCCTTTGAGATATCGACTTTAACCATGCTTTTCATAATCAGCGCGAGAAAAATACATAAGACAGGGTAGTCGAGCGATCGATTCCAGAGATTTTGACTTTCGTTTAAATATCAGGATGCCCTCAGGAGGTTTTTACTTTCACGGTAAAAAATAAGAATACCTACTTAATATATATACATGTATATTGTTCGACCGCAACCCTGTTGATTCAATGAATTCATCGTGACCCGTTCAACTACTCGCTTCAGCTACGTGATTTGCATACATATTTATTAAAGATCGCACTTCTATCTACGGAAGTCAAGTTTCATTCAGAAAGTTGCAATCGGGGTAACTAAATGAAGCGGAAGAAAGTTTACCGGAAATGGTTAACATAGCTGTGACCACAGTTACTACTTCATCCGGAATACTACTTATGGTAACGAAGCGCCAAAGTGATACGATCTAATGGGGACCTCGTCTACACTCTCGTCTACACGAGCAAAAAAGGGCAGAGATTTAACGTGACGAGACGGGCTCCTTCGTAAATGGTACTGCGTGGAATGTGAGTGCCTCCTCGTTCATCGTTTCGTCGCTCGACATTGCGACGAACAATTCATTGTCTTCAGATTACGTGTGACCGTAAATCTTCCGACGGACCGAATGAAATGTCGTGAATTCATTCGAAGGAATGTCGTTAGCGAGAAAATGAGAGCACGCGTCCGAGCAGCGAAGAAGATACGGGAACATTTGTTACATTTTTTCTCTTTGAAAGAAACACCCGAAGTTTTAATTAAATTTTTTATTTATCACTTGTATTATGAACTTTATTGGAAATTATGAAATCAATGTACTTTGAGTTTTAGAAGGGGTTACAGAGAACAATTTTAAGTGCGATTTTAGAATAAATTTTAAAGATATCAAAGTAATATTATATGTAGATCCGACGCGAGTCTCTTTTGTAACACCTAACATCTGCTTCCTAACAAAAAATAATACGAAACGATGAGCGTTTGTGTCATGCTCCATTTTCCTTGGTTTAGGATCAAGGACGACTATCCACGTGAAAAGTTCGAGGACCGATTCTCGGCTTCGGTGGCTCCTTGACCGACTCTACTAGAATGAACATCTATAACCCAGAGAAAGCCGCGCAGGAAAAGCTTATGGAATACGTATAAACAAAAAAGAAGTTGCAACACCGAATAAACTGCAATTCTAACGAGAAAAATAATCACTTTAATGTAGGATTCATAAGCTAATATTATAAATTGTTGTTAAGTATATACATATAGGTACGTAAGTTGCAAAGATAACGTGTTACCTTGCTCGAAAGTATCCGATAATATTGATAAGATTTAACCCCTTCCTGCACGATTTTTGTAAATTCCATGAAAAATATATATATATGACAGCTTTGCCCCTATTATTAATCAGAAAAATAATGAAACAAATATTTATGAAAAAATAATTTATTAAAAAAAAAATTATTTATGCTATATATATGGTACACCATATACAGGAATAATAACGTACATACAATTGGCTACTAATACATATAACTTTTTTATATATATTGCAGTCGAAAAGATTTACAATGATTTATAACAGATGGTAGCACACATTAGGTAGGTATCAGTGTATGTGCCATATATGGTACAAGATGCAGGAAGTGGTTAACACTACCATCTAACATAGTTGAGGTAACTCTCCTTCTTTCTCATGTCTGTTCCAGCTTAGTTCCAGTTTATGACCTTAATTAAATTTCTCGATCCACCTAAAGTTGTTTTTATCTCTCGTATAGCTGCAGTTTCATTCCCCCTTTTATCCGTGAATAATATTATTATTCTCTAATCTTACTTTAGTTTCCTCTTTCAACCTGTATCAATTTTCCAACAATTAATTCTTATGCTACTCTACGAAGGACAAATTCCATTCATCTCTATTTATTTATTATTTCCTTGTTACTACACTTTTTTAATTTTTATTTCTTTGAGATGGGTCCAAAAAACTGCTTGTTTGTCGTTATAAAATTATATTTCATCGTGCGTTGTACGCCTCAAAATATAACAAATTCTAACCCTAACTTTCCCTATGTTCAATTTTAATTGAACCAAGAAATTTCAGTTTAATGTCATATCACATTTTATTTCGCAGCATATTTTAGCTCGGAAAGTATTGAATGTGTATTGATAGTGTCATGATACGTGTGCCTATGGCTGGATCGCATTTCCCAATGAGACCCTACAGCTATGCGACGACGGGGGACAATATATTCCTAGCAAACTTCACCCTGGTCCATGAGGACTACGCCTACAGAGCAGTATCCGATTTCCCAAATGTCGCCAAGCAGCAAAAAAGCATCATTCGAACGCTCCGGCGATCTCGCTGCCACACGATACGTTCAACTCTCTCCTTGTTTTTCACTCGTCGCGTCTAATGAATAGCAATTCACCTTATCGATATCGTATTAGAAGGAAGCCAAGAAGCTGAGCATTTGTGACATTAAATTGATAATCCCACGTGGTTTGTACGGCATAGAACTTGATTCTTCGTCGTAGGAGTAAATTGGGTTCCCGGAGGTGAGCCGAGTACTACGCAAACAGTCGACGCCTTCACCCACTCGATAAGCGGATGGATCGATTAGAATATCGCCATGAACTCGGAGGGTGGTCTCGATTGGACAGATAATTTTGTAAACGCTACCATCGTTATAAATGCCACGGCTGACGAATCTTACAAGCGAGCTATGTTCTACGTCATAGGTCACATATCCGAGCGAGTTCCTCTATACACACACTTCAGTACATAAATTAAATTATTCAGAACCCCGGAACATGGCTTAGCGTCGGCGAGCTTTTATCGCCTTTGTCTCGTTTCCTCGCTTCGGATACATTCCACCTGGGAGTTTCAAGATAGAAACTATTATCGAGGGTCGTAAAGACGTTAACACTGTCGGTTTCTTGACACAGGACGATTTCAGGGTGCTATTAAAAATTGAGCATAGCTATGCTATACAATTTTGCGCTCATCAAGACAATAATTCTCTAAAGAAAAAGAAAAAGAGTAGGTACTAATAAGGGAAGTAGATACGGATTTCTGAGGCTGCTGATTGAGTTTTTTTTTAAAAGGGGAAATAGTTTAAACGCCTTTAACAAATTTAGAAAAACAAAAATATTTAGAAGTGATCGATGCTTTCTCATGAAATTGGTGTTTTTGCCAATCTCAGGCTATTAGAAAAATTTTATTTTCGATCTCATGGACCTTTTCAATTAAAACTTTCATCCCTTCTCACCAATTTTCGATTAACTTGTACTCCAGTCACCGACGTTATTCTCACGACACATAGACAAAGCCCCTGCAGGCGACAAGACTCTGCGATTCGCAAAAAGGACTCTAGGACTCGATGCGGATAAATGACGGGGTAGTGGGGGCATTTGATCTTAATAAATCAACGGCAAAGTGGTTGAGCTTATTTGTAGGACTTGTCTCGGTGGATTGTCGTTACATTCGTCTACGTTCCTCCCTCTCTCGCCCTCTTTCTCACATCTCTCACGGTGAAGTAAATTGAGCGAAGCTAATAGACAAATAGAACTACCCACGGTTTCGGGAAGTGCAGAATAACGTTGACTAATAACAAATTAGATACAACTCTAATTCCGTATCGAAAATTCCTTCTTCGAATTTGACAGAGAATTGACATCGTTAATTTATCGACCCGTCTCGCTTCAAAATTAGAGTAGACTGAACACTTTAGGCCAGATCCCAAAATCCACTTATCGGGGAATGTACGTAACCGAAATTCAGGTACCACAAGGGGGATTATCGGCGAGACACGCCTGAAGGATGTTCCATAACGCCGAAGAGGGTAGCTGAGCTTAACCCTTTGAGGATTAAAAGCACGTTCGGTAACAACGGACTGATGATTATTCACAAAAAAAAGCTACCCGAGAGCTTCGAAGCTTCGATATTCTATTCGTCAGAAATTCAGTCATCAATTTTCATAAGAAATCAGTTACATTATCTGAATATCTGGAACACTGCGTATAGATGAGATACCAAGAGAAAATTTCGATAAATTTACAAAACGACTCGATTCTACTGCTGCAACATTTCTACGACGTCCCGCACGAGTCGTAAGAATTCGATTATTCGCATTGAATCATTCTAGACTATCCATAAAAATACGGATAAGGACGATCCTTCCTTCCGCCAGTTGCAGGAACTTTGGTATACCTATATGCACGTAAGTGTCGATCGCAATCGAAACGTCTTTCGCACCCCGCAGCTATTTCGCGTGAAATAAGGACGCGGGTCGCGCGTCGTTAAATTCTGTAAGAAATGCAGGGATGTTGATGCGATCAAGGTAGATATGTAGGTCAGCAGTCCAAGGGCGGCCGAAGCTCGGAACCTCGGCGACCTCCCGTGACGTGGATATCATTGCGTTCGCGCGACCCATTTTCGAAAGCCGATCTCATATAGATGGTGTAGACAGGTCGGAAGTTCAATGTCAAAAGTGCAAGGTTATAACGGATATTATTGTCCTGCGACGTAAGCCGATATCCTACGAGAGAATATGAATTTCAACTCCCCTCGACTCTGTACGTAGGAATCCTTTGGATAAATTCGTCTAGTTTTCAAAAATCGATAAATTATCGATTATGTTGTGATATGGACCATCGTCTGTCCTAGAGCGGTATGGATGTTAACCCCTTAAGTGGTAGTGATACATATAGGTATATGCGCACATTAAAGTCATTTATTATCAAATTTACCAGTACCACTTTTGGCATGACTATGGTTTTTAAATCCACTACTTAAGGGGTTAAGATAGAGCCTACACGCGGAAATGATAAAATTATTTTAGCACTGATAAAAAAATTAGGTGAACAAATCTTTCTAACAGCAGCTGTTGTAGGTGGGCGAAAATTTATACAAGAACCGAGCCGCCATTTGCAATCTAATAAATAAACCCCGTTAAGAATCCATTAGCACAGTTATGTTTACATCGCCAGGTGAAATAACACTGCTTCCCCGTTGAAAAAAATATTTCGCAAAAAGAATTCATCATTCCGTGAGCGATTGATCGCGTTCGCATATCGTATAAATATTGCATTACGCCACTTCTCGGTGGAAAAGTTTGCGCGAGGAAGGCGCGAGAATATAAAGGCTGACTTTTTCGAGGTAATTTTTCGACGGAGAATAATTACCCAAGCGCGCTGCCTTATAAGTTCTTCACGGGCGATTTTCCGCGGAAAATTCATGCCAGTTTCTCATTGCGTATTTATAAATGCAGCGCGCTGCCGAGTAACGGTGAACGTTAGAGATTATTTAAATTTCTATTTATACGGAGATATATGATGCAGCGACGTAAGCGTCTCGGTGACTAGAAGTAGGCATCTGGAGGGGTATACGTTATGTGTATTTTTCTCGGCTCGCTCAGCCCCCATGGAAAAACGAAACGGAATGAGAGAAAGAGAGTACAGGTAATATTACCACTGCGATGGAAACTCTCGCGCCCTCCATTCTCACATCCGGTCGTATTCGAGAGAGGAAGAAATGGAATCATTACGACAACGAAACTGGGTTAAACATACATCCAGGGGTAGAAGGGGGGGGGGGGGGTGAAGTAATAGTAGTACGCTTCTGCAGTTTGCTCGGTAAACTTCGCCTCGCTAATTGCAAGACAAAATCGAAGATATTGAAAATTGGGCGAAAAGAGGCTGAAGGAAATACGTATTGGAAATCTATATAGGGAAGGGTGGATTAAACGGTGTCTCTCTCTCTTAAGCAATTTCGTATAATATATGATTTGCCGGAAATCTAGCGAATGAGAATATTTCCTGAATTAAATTTGTTGAAGCTATCATGTACAAATAAATAATTCCTTTGGAGGGTATATGTCTATAGTTGTAAATTATAAATAGATTTTCAAATATTTTCATAGTGAAATAAATCATTTTTTTCAGGGTTACAGTACATTATGATCGTGTACTTAGGGTCGCGTTTTACCTCCTCCCTTTTTAGAGGAGCTGCTTTTCAGGTCGGATCTCATTTACAAGCCCTTAATCCCGAGACGAAAAGGGCAACCGCTGTGCGAAACGACAAGTCCTCTATATATACAGATATATCGTTCCGTTAACGTAATTCTATGGGAAATCGACCCAGGTCGTATATATATTCGTAGTCGTAAAACGGCTACCGTACCGAGACCCGTAAAATATGATCCAATAAACTAACCTACTCTCGCACAGAACAAAGAAGTCTCGCGGCAGTATAAGCAGCCTTCCATAGCAAACGAGCATCGAGTTCCAATAATTATATGCGTATGTAACTATTATATACTTTTCTTTTGCGATAATTTGCACATTAACGGGATTATGTGGAAGGAGAACGATAATTTTTCTACACGATTACTTTACTTAACCCCTATAGCTTCCTATTTTAAGTTTAGAAAATAAAAGTGAAGGGATCTTGAACGTGTTATTTTAAACGAAGCACGAAGAGATAAATAGATAATAAGGTAAACACAAAGAAAGGCAAACGAAACATGTATTATGTCCCAACTCCAACCGCTAAATTATTGTCGTTATCTGATTAACCCGTAACGGTCACACGTCGGAAAAAATGTTTAACGGTCACACGGGGTACAGTGTACCCCACGCAGAAAAATTGATTTTATTTGTGTTCTATCTTATGCATTGACTTGAATCTTGTTCTAAACTTTAATTTAATGTCCCCTCTAAGTGATCCAATAGTTAATTTTGGTTTTGTATGGTTTTAAAATAGTCAAAGATCAATAAGAAAAAAAAAATGACAAAATTTACTTTTATTTACAAAAAAGTTCGTAGAAATTCTAATTTTTGCAATATCGGTGAAATTTTTTTTGCGTTTTATTCAGAAAACAATATACTTTAAATAAAAAAACAGAGATTTAATGAACTGTGAAAAAAGTATATTTATAATGAAGATTGAAAATGTACGAATTTCGGTCAATCTCGTAAAATAGAAGTGGTACATTTATACATGCAAAATAATGTACAAAAGAGGTATTTTTTTTTTGGAGGAGTCAAATAACAACAGATGGCGCTGTTTGTCTCATTTCGAAAAGTCCTTCTGAATTAAAAATAACTATAAAGTTGTCGGGGGTACACTGTACCCCAAGTGACCGTTACGGGTTAATAGATATTTTATATGTTTATAAATGTTTTCTCATAATTCATTTAGTCATCCCTTGGGTTCAAAACAATATCATGTACGAGCTATTCGTTTTCACACTGTCTCTTCCTATCTCACTTTCTCTCTCTCTCTCTTCCTCTTCTCCTGAAAATTGCTTTTCCTTCCTTATCAAACAAATTGCGACGCGAACGCCGACACTTTTCTCGACACCGACGACGTATAAGGTACCTTCGTAATTGGGTCGTTACACGATGGGTCGGGTGTTAAAAGGTCCTCTAAAGACGTTTAGAGGCCCATTTCTTTCCTTCTTTCTCTCTCCGCTCTCTTCTTCCCTCTCTTCCTTAAATTCAGAGATAACGAAAAAGAAGAAGAATGGATTCGTCGATAAGAGCCGCGAAAACGAGAGAACGAAAGCATCGAAGTGGTGCGCGCGATGATACAAATCTTCGAAAAGATCCCCGGACCTTTGGAGGGAGGGGAGGAGGAGTGGGCGAGAAATTACTGGTAAAAAAGAGCGGGAAAGAGAGATGGAGGGTATGATTTCTTTCTCCTCTCCGAATTCGCTGCTCTCGTACGGATTCCTATTTTCGCTTTTCATTGAACCGTCTCGTCGTTATTGCCACTAGACTATTTGCTCTTACCGTCACTTGTATATGCAATCCGATACTTTATTGAATTTTTTGTTGTCCGTAAGGTATAAAAAGAGGATGAATTTTGAACGGGTGCGAGCAGCGATGTTGTCCTTTCTCTTATTTTCTTATCTGCTTCGGGCGATATCGCCGTGAAGCCTCGCTTCGAGGGAATGCCATTTTATAAGATCGGTAGAGATTTAAAAAAGTGCTAAATGTGGCGATTTAATGGAGTACTTTTTCACTTGTTGAGCTCCGTGTTGATCTTGACATCATAAAAAAGTGTGTTTGTGGAAATCGTGATTTTTAGAATCGCTAAAACTTTTAATGCACTCGCGCTACGGAGTTGGAAATCATCCCCCTCTCAACCCTCCTCTTTTATCTCTCACCGTCTTTCGCAATTCAAAATGAAAGGTAGGCAAAAATGGCGAAATGCATAAGAGTAGGTGTACAAAATGAATGTCCGCGTAATTTTCGATTCCTCGGGAAATTCTGAAGCAACGCAGCACACGTTATCGTTTAAATGAGGGAAAAGAATCAAAAAGACGACTCGGAAAGCGACAGTTAAACGTAATAGTCCAAGAGCTGGCGTACAAAATGTGCAAGAGTTTTCTCCTATCTGGTACAATTCTAGTGAATTACAATTGGGCTGTAAAACGTCATTGTACAGTTAGCCGGTCTGGTTTTGGGACACCTGGCATTCGCGCGCCACCAAAGGTGTCAGAATACTTAGCTTCGTGCAACTGTTTTCTACTAGCTCCAAATTAATTTATAATTAGTTTACGCAATAAAAAACTCAAAACAAACAGTCAGCCAGCAAAAGAGTGGGACACGGCCAGTCAGCATTACTGTAAAGTTGTAGAAAAAATTAAGTTCATGCAAGTGTTTTCTCCAAACTCAAAATTTTAAATATGTTAATTAATTCAATAACAACTATAAATCAATCAGTCAGACCTCATTTATATAGAACCCACTCAGTCAGCAGTTCAGAGAAGTTGCGATAATAAGTACGCGTGACTTGTCAATAACAATCATAAGAATCATAATTTTACTGGAAATACTGTACTCATATTCAAAAAACATCATAAAAAATATGATAATTTAAACAAAATGAAAATTAACGATTACAATCAAGACATAAACAATGATTACACCAAAAGTAATGAAGGAAGGTGTAATGAAAGAAGAGGGATAACAACTATTCAATTTTCTTTTATTATTTCTTTTATTCAAATTTCAATTTTATGGTAAATGTACTCAAATAATATAGAAATCGCTTCAATGATTTTGACAACAGCAAAAAAATAATTGCGGGCCCCGTCAGGAAAGTGTATTAATAATATAGAGTCTAATTGACTTACCTCTTTTCAGATATATTAATTCTATCCCGCAGGACTTCTCTCACTTTCTTGCTCAAAGCCGTAAATTTTCTATAACATGGCACATGATAACCATCGATGTCATTGGGAACTGATGGCAGCACTACATTATTAAACGATAAACTATTATCCCGACGAATTTTTAAAAATGATTGGCATTTTGCAATATAAAGGTACGTACAAACCGGCCAACAAAGTGTTGGCAACATGTTGGCAACATGTTGGCAACATATGTTGGTAACATGTTGGTAACATGTTGGCAACATGTTGGCAACACGTTGGCAACAGGTTGGCAACAGGCGGAACAAGTTGGCAACATAGATGTTGCCAACATCAACTCGTATCTGGATACAGTATTACAACGAGCTTTGACAAAAGTATATTTATTTTACAGTTTCAAGATATTAATTTTCATGAAACTCGTACAATCAAATAGGTCAGTTTTGAACGTATAAAATAAAGTGAAAAAACTGTTTTCATGAGAAAAATGTATATTTTATTAGCATGGGGTCCACTGGACCCCGTGTGACCACTATGGATTAATAAATTATTAATAAATTGTCTGTCGTATATTCGCTCAAATGCTCTTCGCATTTCGTCCGTAGACCGGCGTGAGGGAGAAATTCGACACTCCTCGGGCCGTTAAAGCCATAAATTAGATCCGGGAAAGTTCCTCATTACCACAGGGTCGAAGAGCGACCAGTTAGTTTGAAAACTTGCGAGCGACCGGAACAGCTCGCAAATAAAGTTAATGCATTGTTTGTCTTCCCTTACCAATTGGTATAATTTTATTTATCCTAAACCCACCACGCAAGATTAATTTGGCGCGTAGTCCGTCGCGCAAAGACGGAACATTGTTTATTAGAATAGATATTGCGGGAAACGGCTTATTTCGATTCGTCCGTTAATTAACCTTTTCCGGAAAGGGTGTGCGACGGAAAACAGACTCTAGTCTTTATGACTGTCCCGTCGTTTGACGGAAAGGATCGGAAGCGTTGAACCCCATCCGCGACGGTCCCTGCCACATGTGGTCCCTGCCGGGCCGTGTCAAGTGGGCGGTAGTATATTTATTTGTATGTACTAGCTTTACTCCCCAACCCCCGGGGGGTAAGTACCTGGCTCCGCGCATCGGGTCCCAAGGTCGCCGGGGTTTTCGGCGACACGGTTTTATCCACGCATTTATTCAAAAACTATTTTATATAATAATATATAATAATAAAAAAGGAGAAGGAAAGGATTTGATCCAGTCAGTATTTTGACATACCGTGCCGATGACGCGATTAACCACTTTCGTGCGTGGGTCGGAAAATTTACCGTCGCCGCGGCGATGATCCCGTCAAGAAATTTGCGTAGCGGCGGCGACGGCGGGAGTAGCTGAGCAGGCGAGGAATCCAATAAAAATTATATTATAGTCGCGGAGACTTATTTATGATTGATGTGCTATTAAAAGTATTAAAAGAGGTATGAATCGACTTTCTGAAATTCCGTCCCTTTTGCGTGGATGTTGCGAGGATGTTGTCAACTTTTCCCATTTGAAATGGGAAACACGGATACCAGCAACAGGCGACCATTCTCTTTGATGTCATGCCGCCCGCTGTTGCTAGTCGACGGGAGACACGTGGGGATGAACGTGTTGCCAACATGTTGCCAACATTTGTTGGCTGGTCTGTACTGCTACGCTGTCGACGAGTATCCACCGACGAGTTGCCAACATGTTGCCAACACCGATATCGACGTGTTGCCAACATGTTGCCAACACTTTGTTGCCCGGTTTGTACGTACCTTTACTTTCTGTTAAGGGCAGTATATTGTCTCCTTTTTTCAAACAAAATACACAATGAACCACACATTTCTCCATAATATTTGCTTCACAACGCACGAATGAAGTGTCATCTGTCGCGTACCGAAGATTTTAATTCGTTTCTCCCCAACTAACACACAAATACATGCACCCCAGAGCCTTACACCTCGAATCCGCCCTGGCCCGATACGAGAAAAACTGAGGAAACGTTTCTTTCTCTACAGCAGTGCTGCCAAAGATTCTTTATTCATTGTTCTCCGCTTCGCTCGAGATACAGTTGGTCGCCAGATGCCTTAACTACGTAGTCTCTTGTTTTAGAGCAAGGGTCATCCCTTGCGCGGATGATTGTTTTTGAGAAGTCGCGCGTACTTATTATCGCAACTTCTCTGAACTGCTGACTGTGTGGGTTCTATATAAATGAGGTCTGACTGGTTGATTTATAGTTGTTATTGAATGAATTAACATATTGAAAAATTTGAGTTTGGAGAAAACACTTGCATGAACTTAATTTTTTCTACAACTTTACAGTAATGCTGACTGGCCGTGTCCCACTCTTTTGCTGGCTGACTGTTTGTTTTGAGTTTTTTATTGCATAGACTAATTACAAATGAATTTGGAGCTAGTAGAAAACAGTTGCACGAACCTAATTATTCTGACACCTTTGGTGGCGCGCGAATGCCAGGTGTCCCAAAACCAGACCGGCTAACTGTACAGTGACGTTTTACAGCCCAATTGTAATTCACTAGAATTGTACCAGATAGGAGAAAACTCTTGCACATTTTGTACGCCAGCTCTCCGACTATAAGCACAACCTTTCTCTATATCCTCATGTCATTCTTTGTTTCGCCAAACGGTCAACCTTTCAGTCCCTTCCTTCCGCTTACATTCCGCCCCTTCCACTTCGGCATCCCTGACATAGCCCCGCGCCTAACCACCCACCCTTCACCGTTGCGGACCTAGCGGCTTTGGGATTTATGGTCCAACCCCCGAAACACGCTGTATTTCACAGTTTTTTTGTTAGGCGAATACGCGTCTCTGCCGTGCTGAATGTACACCGGGGGTGAAAAACGAGGGCAGATGAACGATTACAAAAGCCAGTTACACGCGAGACTCGTGCGGAGTAACGGGACACTGTAGGTATAACCCATGGGGTTTCGCATGAAATACGTTCCTACACTTCATTTCGCTCCCTTTAATCTACCTTTTTCGAATGCGTTTCGATGCGATCGGGTCTCGATACGGTATAATTCCGAGTTGGATTACAGGGCTTACGATATATCGTAATACATAGGGTAGTAGGAAAGTTTTGCAATATGCCGCAACAATGAATCGCAGGTTTGTTGCTTGTTGCTGCATGTTGAGACATGTTTGAATAACTGAGCCAATAGACTTGGCGCGGCGGATACTATGCACGTATGAACATGGCTCAACATGCAACAACAAGCAACAAACCTGCGATTCATTGTTGCAGCATATTGTAAAACTTTCCCAGTACACCCTGCGTATAACTACGTAAGACGATTGTTTACCCCAGGGGACACAAAATGTATCAACATGGGTAAAGTGATGCGTGAAACGCACGCTGGAATCCCGCGTAAAAAAAAGTACGGCTAAAGTATGGCGAAAGTCTGGAGAAAGTTGAACTAAAAAAGCATGGCTATGGATCTATCCTAGACTTTCAGTTGGCAAACGTTGCGCCCTTCAATTAGAGTTCAGTTATTTGTATGAGTCTATGTTGCAATCGCGACGTCTGTTCTTGTCAGTTGGTATTATTTCAATCGATTATTTTATTAAACTTTTTAATTATTGCTAATGAACTATATTCTTGTACCGAACAAGCCATAATAGTTTCAAAATAAAGAACCCATACCAAAAAATTGAATCAAAAAGGTTGAGTAAGTTTTACTTTTCAGGCAATACGAGAAAATTGTCTGGCCGAAAATCTGGGATAGGTACGATCTGTAGTCATACTTTCTCGGTTCAATTTTTCCTAGACTTCCTCCATTTTTTAGCCATACTTCTGTTTACCCGGGATATTCATGAGAGAATCTGTGAGGCATTATAAAATTTTTGGCGATCTATTCAGGGGACCGAAATTAGGAGAAATAATCTTAGAAACGTGGGTTCAAACTCACGAGTTTAACGTCCGCTAAATTTTATCACGACCCGAGGCAAACGTTAAGTGGAATTTTTCTAGCAGACGATGCATGTACCTACATAGATATACATATTTGAAGAAAGCATGTCCGAATTAGAGCAAAAAACATTCCGTTTAGGAGATGCTGCACGCCTCCTCCTACTGTAACTTTACTTATGAAATTTACGATATTACGCGTTCCCAGAGACTAAAGCGAAGGCGAAGCAGAGAAACTTGGAAACTCGTTACTTTTGCAAAGTAAATTTCAACGGTGTTGGCAGGGTAGCTAGGGCGAAGCCGTGGATTAGAGGCGAGGAGCGAATGCGGACGATCCGTCTGTAATAATCCGTCCGACGTTATAGTCTCCGAATATCTAGAGCGATTCTACCCGACGAATCACAAATCTAATTCGATATCTACGAATGCGAATGAGAAAATGAATTTATATAATAAGTACAATTGCATTTATTGATGTATCGAAAGAATTTTAAGTCAATATTTCTATTTAGAATCATTCAACTGCTATTTTTATTACACAAAAATGTCCTCGTGTTCTCGAGATGCAAGAGCGAACGATGAAATCGATAAATTAACGTTAATGAACCCTCGACATTTTTCCCTACCACCCGAGATTGGAAAGAGACTCACAATTATTGGTAAACCATTGTGGCAGGTAAATATTAGATCAAGACAGAACGTAATAACAATAAAACTGGAAATAATAACGAGCACCGCGTCCAGTGAACAAACAAATAATTAAATTCATGCAAATTGGAATGTATATTGCGAATGGACGTGACGCGATGTAATAAATAATCACGCGTATGGGATCCCAGGCAAATAAGTTCTGTATGATCCATATGTGGTTTTGGTCATATATGGATTATATGTACATGATTTCTGTATCAACCATATACACACTATATATGGATTATGCGATCATTAAAAAATTTTTATAGTATCCTTATATGGTTAATATAGAAGTCATATATAATCCATATATGACCAAAACCACACATGGATCATATACAAAATATATAAAATTTGTCTGCCTGGGATATTGCAGTTCAGTTTACCACAACTCTCGCCGTTTCCAGTCCCTTTGCCTTGTTTACGTAATTTGATACTCTAAAAAGAAAAGTTATTTATGTTTCCATTTCGAAAAGAGCCATTTCTTCGCAGGGCAAAAATCCGCCGCTTTCTTGCGAGCCTGCATACCTATAGCTCCTGCCCCCTCATGCATTCCTATCCCAGATACGTTGCTTCGTACAATGTGACGTAACCACGTTACATATACACACGTATGAATACACGAAATAATGAGATTTCTCTCGAAAGCCTGGGTCTCCTCGCCCATATCTTCCCATGTGTGTACATAGGTATATATGCGCGCATCTCCAATTTGTCTGCCTGCGAGAGAGATTTAGTCTCCACGCGACGAGAAAAGGCGTCGGAATATTTCAGGTAGCTGTCGCTACCTGTCCCGCGACGTGACAGTCAGACAATGCTGTAATCCAGAAGCGTGTAACGCATGGAGAAGCATTTGGCCGCGTATTTCTTCTAGCATATTTACACCATACGTGCTTCGATGTAGGTTGATTCCTCCGAATAATTCTCAAAAAAATAAGAATTTCTTGCTCTATTTTGATAAAAAAAAAATATATTCTTTTAAATTCGAACGAATTTTGAAATTTTTACACGACTTGCCTTTAAGTCAAGATTCCAATACCGACAATTTTGTTGACGATACGTCGATTTAGTTTATGAGACAACTTTTTTACAATGTTTACCTACAACGGAAACGTGAGGAGAGAATCTCTAAGGGGCAAGTTTCTTCCATCCTTCGAGTTTGTCAATATTTACGCAGTGACGAAGCTGTTCCATTACCTTGACGAGAATAATTCATCGGGAAATAAAGGTACCTCTTCGGAAAATTAGGTAGCAATTACTTATATAACATTTTCATAGCCTACAGTCGCTAATCGACTTCACCGTTAATACAGATTCATAGCAGAGATTGTCGTTTTTTATTATGCAGTATAGACTCTATTTCTGCATAGCTCTAACACTGGTACATCTCACAATCAAACCTGCCCGTTCAATTTCGCTTATTACTACTTCCCTTAATTGAACCATTTTCCTTCTCTTTATTCATATATGTACTCTTCTAATAAAGCTTCACTAAACATTACTCTTAAATTTTTTATTTCTAAAATTGGAAAGCTCGAGAAATTACATTGCATAAAACCTATTTTAGATTGTTAAAAACTTACACGGAATCATTAGAAATAACTAGAAGTTTTTTATTATCGTGTTAATAAAATTACATTGAAAAACAGTCATTTGATTCGAAATCTTACGGAATTGTAAGAAACCACAGGAAATTGAACGAAATCACTCTCAATTTCTCGGTTGAGTAATTACCCGCGTTGCTCCGATATCGTTTCACGCGATAAATGTCACTTTGCCAGTGGCAATTATCGAATTAATTAAACATTCTCCGAAGTGAAACCTATAAACCAATAATCGTTTTCATCGATTTTGGAGCTATAGAGACATTTATAATTTCACTTTATTCGGTTAGGGTTTCATCACTTTCAATATTTGCTATACGTAACAGGGTAGTTGATTGGTTTTTTATGTTGACTGTTC
Source organism: Xiphydria camelus (assembly GCA_963678675.1). Lineage (NCBI taxonomy): Eukaryota > Metazoa > Arthropoda > Insecta > Hymenoptera > Xiphydriidae > Xiphydria > Xiphydria camelus. The sequence goes on along the minus strand of OY783197.1, from coordinate 20,349,881 downwards.
AAAAAATTCGGACAAAATTATTTACCCCATATTTTTTTCATTTTTCATTTTCGGCCTAATTTAAAGCCGAAAACAATATTTTGAAATGCAGCACACGTCATCGCTCAGTAAGTTTATCTCTCTCGCACTCGTTGCTTGACATAAGTACGTCTCTCATAGTTCTCCGATGACGTTATAACTCAGTAGAGAGATTGCACTTACAGCTGTGTGAATAATTATTTTTTCGGCCATTTTCTTTTTCGTGTGACATTGAATATGTATACAAATTACAAATTTAATTTAAAAATATGATAATTTTTTTTAGTCAAACACCATATTATATGCATTTTTATTGCATTCGTCTCTAAGGATAATTCGACGACATGCGAAATAAATTCTAACGCGAATTCCTACAGATCATAAGCACCGCTCAATGAGGCCGCATGCACCTGCAATCGTCGGAGGAGAATCCGGGGTGAGATTCTACCGCTGCACTTACTTAGAGCGGAGGGTACTTATTCCGAGCTGAATGAAGTAATTAGCGAGAGACCTTGGGGCTTGAACAATCCACGGCATTATATATAGAAATACCGAGTTAGGTACTCGCACGTTGGTAGCCGTAAATATATTCTCATGGGAAAATGTGATTATTATATTCTCACGCATACATATACAATTGGCTCGTCCCATCTTGCATATTGAATCGTGTGCGTGGTCGTTACTCAGCGCGGAGCTACGCGAGCTTCTTCGAGCCTGGATGCATTTCAATATTAGCACGCGCGTGCAATTCGTCCAAGCAAATCTTACAAGGGAGTCGCGCGCGAGAAGCCTTCGTTGTCTCTTCTTCGTTCTTCCATAGTACAAGTAGTTACAATTCGATTATCGATTAAGTTGCACCAGCATAATTAGAATAAGTAAATTGATATAAAATGTATAGTGTAGGAGGGGTAAGATGTACAGAGCGCGAATAAACTAGGAACTAAGGTTTATTCGTGATCTGGAATACAAAATGGTAGCGTAAGCGTGTGGAAAGGGAAGATCCCAGGAGGGATCGAGCTCGGAGAAGCGTCGGAGGGGGCTGCCGGTCGGGCAGCTCGTAGGCGGTGCGGGTCGTCCTCAGGAACGGCTGCGTCGGTCCTGGCGTGCCGGAACTGCTCGAAGGCGGTGCGGGTCGTCCTCAGGAACGGCTGCGTCGGTCCTGGCGTGCCGGGGGCTGCTCGCGTCCCGGGAATCGTCGTCAGGCCGGAGGCGAAGGTGACTCGTCCACGAAGAGGGTCGCCGGGTAGGCGAGGTGACGTGAGAACGTCGGCTGGGGCGGCGAGGACGCTAGGGTGTTCGCGGAGCGAAAACTGCCGCTAGCGAACCTCAAGCCGGGACGGCGTAGGGCCGTCAGAGATCTGCGCGCGAGAGGGTGTTCGCTGAGCGAAGACTTCCCTCTCGGTTGCTCGAGAGTCGATCGGTGAACCACGAGAGCTGCGATGTTCGCTGAGCGAAAACTGTCGCCGCTCGTGTGGAGGCCGTTCGACTACTAGGGTGTTCGCTGAGCGAAAACTTCCCTAGGGCGTTCGACTGAGACTTCCGAGGGATAGTGGTGTTCGCTGAGCGAAAACTTCCACTACCGTGACTCGAGATGGTCTGGCGGCGATGGCTCGCCGGCCGTCTAATATACCCCGTTTGCGGACCTTGCCGAAAGCCCGCTGATGACCGATGACCGTTAGGTCCTCGGATGACGCGTCCTAACTACCTGCGCGTCCCTTATGACGCGCTCGGGGCTGTCTCCAACCCTTGAATCGTCGGCAGGCTGACGCATGCCGACTCGGCTGCGATCCACGCGTTACAATAGTATAATATACGTTCTGTTATCATCGCATTAAAAATTTAATTGAATAATAGAAATAATTTTTCTATGAGATAATTATTGCGGAATTCAGATTAATGAGAGAAATAGATATAAACAATCTTAAAACTCTTTCTTCTTCATCACTTTTTGCTACAATCGCTGTACGTCGTCTTAACCATTTTAATGGAAAAAGTCAAATTAGCAAAAATTAAAAACTTAGCTTCTTTCGAAAATAAACCACTCATTTCTTAAACGATCATTGTCTTAACATTCACGTGTGATTGCGGCTAGATCGCGTGTGAAGATGAAGATGAAGAAAAGGTGAAGAAAAAAAGAAGGAAGGACAGAGGAGAAGATCGTTAAATACGCGTGGATACATTCCACATCCGGTACTTTTTACTGTCGGCAAGTGCTTCAAGGTTACGGAGATCGATCGAATGAATAATTAAACTCGATCGAGATAAGAACGAGCACAGGTGCAACGACGGGAATGGAGGTGTGACCATTTCGATCGGTCGTTCGGATTACCATGTGAATACCGTTCTAGCGGAAGAAACGAGATTGGATCGTATATTTGGCTATATCCATTCATCGAACCGATTTGCAATATAAAACTACTTATATAGAACTGGGCAAAAATGACTTCCAATATACCGATGAAAAAAAATTAAACTTTTTCTTTCTGTTATAATAAAAGAATCAAACCGTGTTTAGATATATATCGAACATTCTGCAGCATAGACCTACTTTGATGTAGGCGGTAACCGCTTCCAATAAAATGATCCACGAAATAGAACTTTTTTCCCGCTATAAAAACTAGATCGCACGGGTGGGCTATTTTTATAGATTTATCAACGCCGGGTAAGGTGTAGTTCGTCGAACCTGTTTATGACGTCAACTTCGCAGGATCAACCTGGGATATACGCGGACTTCAAAGCGCCCGAGCCATGGTTAAAAAGTCTTAAATTTTATGCAGTTTCAATTTAAGAGATAAAATCCTCGCTAATCATTTTATTCTTAGAAACATTCTATAAATGAGTTAACCACGATATGCGAGAAACCATTTTACACGATGTACATACGCGCGTACAACGTGCGGATAATTTCGGCCAGGTATCTGTATACTAGATATCTCTGTATTCGGCGATTTTCATTATCTCGGTGGCGCGGTTGAACCGTGTAATCCACATTTGTGGTATAAGTAAGCTGGTTTTACGCGAGCTCGTGAAACGTTACACGAAAACGCGTGCTTCTATGCTGCAACAGACTCTAAACTGTACCCCAACAGCGTTTGACGTACGGATTAAATAGACGCAGCAGCATATAGCTTAAAATTTAATGCACCGCTAAAATCGGTGCTCAGTGTAGAGCTAGTGCAATAATACAATAATTATCGACTGCATCGATATTTTTCGTGGCCAATATTGCTACAGCCTCTTTGTATTTCTGAATGCAATTTCGTCGCTGTTATCCTTTATTTACGATGCGTGTATAACGCAAGGGAGGCAAAGATCGGTAATGCACTCGCGCGACACGCCCATTCGCACCATCCGAACTTCAGTCCGACTAATCGATATTACGATACCACGGCGACCGACCGCGCGCGAACGTTTGCCAATGAATTATGCATCTCGCGATACGCAGCGCTCTGTTTCGTGCGCTGCTGAATATCGCTGTTATGATTTATGAAAAAAAAGGAAGAAACTATCCGCAAAGAATGGACGTCGTGCGCGGTCGTCTCGAGCTTTATATAATACACAGCCGAACCTCACGTCACTGCTTCGCTCGCTCGCGAATCCTCCGGAGGCTTTCGTCTCGTGCATGCCGGTCGGCGATATTGAGATATCGCGTGCTGCTAACTAGCTTGGGCGAGATCGATATCGCGTGAACGTGACCACGTGTATATAGCGCGTCTCCGCGGCAATTGTATTGCGTTGGTGCGTATACAGTGCGGATATAGTGGGGATCGACCGAGGATTTTTGTGGTTATCGGTTTTTTTCTCGATATACAGTGCTGTCTCCCTAACTTTTCACGCTCGGAGCTTACAGAATGCTTCCATTTCGGGTAAAAAGACAATGCAAAGAGAGAGAAAAAGAACGTCTATGGCGTATCAATGCGTAGAGAAAACAGTGAGGGAATAATTCTCCTCAGGTGGAAAAGATCTATGTGGATTATATTATGTAGGTATATGTTGTATGTAGAACACATATAGATTTGGGCTTATTTAATTTATACGTAAACGGACTATATATGGTTTATACATAGTATTATTTCAATTTTTCTAATTTCTGTACGATTCCCATATAATACTATACAGTATAGTTTATATTGAGATCATATAAATTTAACCTTTTAGGTACGACGCTTTCGTCAGCAAGTGGGAGCTCTGGGATACGGAAACCACTATAGAGTGGCTTACCGTATCTAAAAGGTTAACAAGCTCAAATTTATATATATCCTATATACGCGAAATATGTATATATAATTCATATAGGTAAATCTTTTCCACCTGGCTTTGGCACTCATCGGTCGAATGTTCAGGGGAAGCGAAAGTTACAGGGTGATAAAGTTAGGGAGACAGCATTGTATCTTATTTTTCTAATCGTGATCATTTCACGTTAGCACGTGGGGTTTTCTATTACAGTGGATCTCTTTTCGGGTGACGTCAACAGATTTCAATGAGCTCCGAAAATTTGATTCTTCATCGTTTCATTTAGAATGAAAAATTTGATAGAATGATTTTCCGTCGTAGGAAACGAACATACGAATGAATTAGATATAATGTAATGATACCCATAATACTTGTGGTTATCCTTCAGATTAAAAATTAGGCGTGACAATTGAGTCTAGACTGAAATAATAAAAATCTCATAACACTCGAATCGTCTGCCACTAATTGGATTACGTTCTTCCTCTTCCATCTTATCGTGTGAGTCACAAAACGTTTTTCACGCAGAATACTCGTAAACGACAGTAAATAGTGCGATGGCGAGTCCGCTCGGTTAACGATCGCTCGTTAATTAAACCATAAAATAACTCGCTCGCAAAGAGTTTTCTCAGATAAATAGACAATTTTATATAACGTACGGAATTGGTGGTTTTTAGAAGTGACAATACACGAGACTTTCACAGTGATACGATTAATATATATGTAGGATCAGATTCACCAGTCGAATTATTTTGAAACGTTGTCTTTATTTGAACAGACATAAAAGAATAGCTTAATTGACAGAAAAAAGGTACATCGTCTTTACTTCTCGACGCTTCACTCCGAACTGCCTCATTCTCGCCCTTGGCCTTCCCGTCAAGCCCGCTCTTTCTCTCCTTCTCTTACTCCCATTTACTTACTCTTTCTTTCTACGCATTTTCTCTTGTTTCGTTCATTCCATCCCCATGCATTCCTCGAACATTACGCATCCACGCCAACCGTCTTCGGACCCGAGCAACCCTAGCTCCCTGGTCTCAGGCCCGCCCGTCGACCGCCTCGCTACCTGACACTCGCATCCATTTCCCCCAGTCATGAATAGCACTCGAAACGTCATTATCGCACTTACTCATTCACACTTACACACTCGCACTCTTCTTTCCTTTTCCCCGATCCTACATATAAATGTCTAATATTAACATAATTTACGTACAACCGCGACTGTCTCATCACTATGTTATGAGACAATTAACTTATATAATTTTCATGATTTCCGCCACCTTGGAGTCCTCAGAAACACGCGCGAGTGTTGATGTAAAAATTGATAAGGTGAATCATCATTATTTCACTATTCGGCTTTATATAAATTGCGCATATAATAAACATCTGTAGAAGGAAGTTTGTATGAAATTACCACGGAAAATAGTATTGAATTAAGATGTTGAAGCGAAATTTTTAATGTCATGAATAATTTTATCATCTACCCATAAAGTATTTAATATTATAAGCAGAAATGATCTAAATCGCTGTTACGTTTGGAGTTAATTTTGGACTGAATAGAATTGGAGTGCTGATTAAATGCTTCGAGTCTCTCGAAAAGCACGTCGCGCGTGTTTCCAATGACCCGATATGAGAATATCATTACGCTCCTCTCATTCCTGACAGACCACTCTTGATACAGATATCTGAAACCGGTTCGGTACATTCCCATCATAATTAATTTAATAGTCATCGCCAGGGGAATCCCAGAACTAAACTACCGTTCATATATTTAAATATGGCATCGTCCGCATTAATTCGCAATGGAGGAAGCATTTTATCGAAAGGCAAAAATTTAATGGAAACCTACAGAAAATTCGCATCAATTTTTGAACAGCGGCAATTGCGTGCAGCGATAAGGAAGTCATTAAGGATAACGATAAGGAATATGTGAGTGCTCCAAAAAGAATCGATAAAGCTTATAAACACCCAGACGAGGAATAAAACGAAGGAAGCATTCGTGAGACAACCTTCGCTTCGTTGAATGACCATTATAAGAAAAGGAATAGCAGGAGTAACTTAGAGGCCGTGAAGAATGATCGACAAAAAGAATTTAAGCGAATTCCTGCAAATCTGATTTGGATATATCGATCAAATGTCGGAGAATAAATTGATGTCTAAAAAGTTATGAGAAGTTATTAAAATTCTTAATTTTAAATAAGTCGGATTTTTAATTTCTGAATAGCATCAATAACTGTTTATCAAAAGACTAACCCAACGTGCAGAACGTAACGTAATAATTGTATATGAGAAGTGTGGTCATGGCATTTAACATTCATACCATGGTTTACGCGACACGCTCGACCTAACACCTATTTGTCGACGCAAAGAGATCGGGGAATGCACAATTGAAACCACGTACACATGCATATATTATATGTATCTATATTGCATTGCACATATTGTCTCGTATACTTACTATCGGAACGAATCCGGTTCGAATAATCGAGATATATCGTGGGTCATTCGACAAGTGACGCAGCCATTTTCGAAAAAACGAGTACCCGTAGAATGCCGTCTTTTCGCAGAACCTCCCGCCCGTCAATAAAAAGTTATGGCGCAAGAAATGGGTACACATAGTCTCGTCGACTGATGCTTCCGGATTTTCCGAGTTCGTGATTTGTAGTTGTTAGTGCATGCTTATAATTTAAGTGGCTACAGACGTAACTAAAAACGAATATTACCAACAGTATGATGCCTTTTCGAAGAATCGTCCAACCCATCGACAGAGAGAATCATAAAGTAAAAGATAAATGAGAATATTTTCGTTAACCCATTTTCGAATTTTCGGGTTAGTAACTGATAGGCATCATTGCTACATATTTTATGCGCCTGATACGTGAATCGGACGCACAAAACAAAACGATACATGATTTCTATTTGCAGTATCTCATAAGATATGTAGTAACAGTACAAATAAATTAAATACAATCACACTTCCTTAGAATACTATCGAATTAATTAGTCGAGTTCTAAGAAACGTTATTTACATTTTTCTACGTTATCTCTGATCCGACTATCAACAATATAATTTATCCTTGAAGTTTCCTCAATATTCCTCTTTCTAGGAATACTATTAACTTACGATTCCTTCGATTACACCTCATTCTGCAACCGGATTCAGGTTTGAAACGGACGAACCCCTGCTATAAATTAAATTACGAGAGCGTGTTATGTCTGCTGATACAATGATTATGGCGTTGAGAGGCGCATTTGATAATCAAATACCGATCTATAATTGATAATGGCGTACAATTATTGCTAATATATTATCGTATCATGTCGTTAATTAAGACTCTTGAAATCGATACAAAATCTAATGATAGCGATCCAATTAAATGATAATTACTAGAAGTGTCTTATATAATAGCAACATTAGATAAATATTATATTTCATACCACGACGCGAAGCAACACTTAACTCTTCGTGCAGAATCTACGATATCGCGTGCTCTGGTAACGATATAGTAATTATACGCAGTACACACGAGGTACCTCAAGAGTGAATGTCGTACTCGCTGAAGTCATGCGCACCTACTCACTTAGCCAAGGTACGCTAATCGTGACCTTGATGTTTGAAATAAAAGCTATCTCGATCACCGAATGTTTCGACCTTTTTGATCAGTTCAAACATTATAAAAACCGGAAGAGGAAAAAACTATTGACGAACGCGGAACTCCTTCATTTCTTCGTCAGGGATTTTAACATTATTTTTGGACTGTGAAGCAATTTAACATAGAAATTCAAGACTTTATTCGAGAGCAACTGAATGGTACTCAATAAGTGGTTGGAGTAAATTAATTGATTTTGTTGATCAGATCAGACGGGTCTCCGCAAAATCTCTCTACGAATCAGATGCTGCGATATAGTGTCGATTTATTCGTTTCAGATTTTATTGATTTTACTGATGGACGTCACCTTTTTCGAATTTTAGGTGAATAATTTTAATTTTAATTATAAACATTTTATTCGTCTTAAATTCAGTTGAACGGAATCCCTATACGAATCGGATGCTGCGATAATATCGATGACAATTAGCATAACTACAAATGGGGCGTGCTCTCTGTATTCATTACATTCTGGACGACCTTGCGTCGACCGAGATAAAAATCCTCGCTGTATCACAGTCCATTCTCCTTGGTCGAGCCTCCCCGAGCGGGAAAACCGACTGTTGCACACTCATCATCTCCGCCATACGGCTCAAGACACATGCCAATGTAAGTGTATGGGAAGTAACGTCGTCGGTTTTCTTTCGGTACTTTTTCTCCGATGAAAAAGTCGTCAGGAAAGCTCCACTGGAAAACTTTAACGCGGATGATATATTCAAGGAAAGGCGTCGTCATCTTCATTTTCCTCGTTCATTATACTTGCGCATATTTAGAAATAGTGACCGGCTTCAACGAAAGAAGCTGCTGTTGTAAAGAGGTTGACATTAATTTACATAAGAACAATTCTATGCGAGTATTAAGACTCGCTAAAGTCTACGGCAAATTGCGGTCCAGAGGTTAAATGTTCCAGGAAAAAATGATGATGCCATATCTTTTTGGTTTTCCTCATGCAATATGTTTTGCTATGTTTGAAATTATAACTGGTTCGCGACATGAAACTAGAATCCAGGCGCCAACTATGTAGGAATTTACACAAGGAGAAGATCCCTCGATCTTAACCCGATGTCGCAAACCAATATATGCATAATTTACCAGCTTCGTTATTATTCCGACTTCATCAGGTCGACTCCCCATCCATTTCGAAGGTGTAAATCACTCCTTTTTCTCGTCACACACGTCCGGTAAAAAGGATTTACTTTCGTGCGGAGAAACCAAATATGTCAATGCAGTCCCATACGAATCGACCTTTTCGTAGGACGTGAGAGAGATATCTACGTTTCTTCTCACTTTCACTCGATGAACTGGTTTTTTGGCGTCCGTCAGTTGCCACGGTAAAGTCTAACGCGTTGTCTTGAGTTCTCGATTCAATTCACGCGATACGAACTGGCCTGAAATCGCACGATCGGTTATTCTCCACTTAATCGTTAAATAAATGTTGGAAAAAATATGCTACGAGTATTTCGTTCAAACAATAAATCGATTAATCTTTGAATTAAATAATTTTCCTCCTCTAATTAATGTGTCCTCCTCCTGGGAAGAAGAAAGTGAATAGCAAGGTGCTCGGTACTTTTTTACGATGACGTTCTTGACGCTATGTATAACATTGATAGAAGTAAAATTTCAATAGCCACCTGTGTCAGACAACCATCACCTTTTCCCGTGATTATATTGAACCCTGATAAGTTTTAAATGTGGAGGATAAAATTTCAATTAAATCGGATTTAAATATTACATCGACGTACCAACGTCTTCGGTCGTGACCTTGAAGGATAACAATGGATACATAAATACCGGTGAACCGTGAAGTAAATACAATTATTACGCGTGTCTCTCAAATGCAAAAAGAACAACGAAGGAACGTGCTCCGCGGGTCATTTCAAACTAATTCCTCGTGGCGTCTCGGCACTTTAAATCGATTCACCTTCGAGTAATGGGAAGGTGATTCGCCTTACCCATAAGGTAAATACACCAGAAGCCGAATGATTAAGAATCAGTATCCAACCAACCATGAGAATCTTACGTAGCAGATTTGACTCAGCGTTTTTCCCAGTGGAATTCGTTATGAGCATTATTAACCCATTTGCATCATTAGCGCATATAAAAGCTCAATTTTTCTGGTCACCATCACCGGAACGTATATATTATATGCTCAACTTTGTTGGTCATTATCATTATTCGTCTTAAAGTTTGGTAATAAAGGCCTTTTTTTCATATTTCCTTATGATGCAAATGGATTAACGCATCGAATATCATTCCCCGCCGATAGTTTCCCATTAATCGTTTAATAATTTAAATTATATGCCGCTAAGTCCGGGTATATCGGTACATCAACCTTACCTATGTGCAGGACGAAAGGAAACAAAAGAGCAGAGAATCAAACCCCCCCATTTCCCCATCTTGCCCGCGCGATTGACACGATGGCCTTCGCAGTGTCGCACCTTCGGGACAGGGCAGGAAATTGCCGGAACCGGGGAGCGTACGTAATGTAATAAAAACCGAAAGAAGTAAACCTGTTTGCTATTCCTTATCCTCCCCCACTCGAGAGTTTAGTGACGGACAAGTGGAAGAGAAACGTAAAGTGCTACCTTAGATCGTTGCGGGAATTCACGGGCTGCGGTCATAACGTGTGGGCTTCCCAATTATCTTAGCTCGCGAAGTCGCTCTTGATTGTTGTGAGTCGTGAGGAAGATGAAGTGTCCGGTGATTCTGTGCGTTTTGGTATTCGGTTTCGTGGCATGCGTGGGTGCGAACTTGGAATTGAAGATGTTGCACGTGGTAAACGTTTTGATAAATTTGAAGATTTTTTTCTATATGCAACGAATGTTCGTCGCGTTCAACCGATACCACATCGGGCTAAACTTACTCGTCAGGAAAGAAACTCAAATCACTATTATATCTCATTATCTATGAGCTTTTGGCTCATATTTATGTAATGCTTTATTGAAGATTATATTTTTATCTACAACCAAGTCTTATATCGACGTAGGCCAAAAATTCATAAATAATGAGATAATAGTGATTGAAGTTTCTATCCTAACGAGAGTAAGTTTAGTCTCATATGGTATATTATTACCTCATTGTGGAAAAAATTGGTGGTAACCGGTGATGAAATATTCTAACTGTGTGGAGAATTCAGATATATGGAAAAAATAAAATGAATTTTCCTAGTTAGGCACGATTGCTGTAAAAAGAAATTTGTCGTTTCAAACTTGAGAGCCGTTGCTATCTCATTCGAACTTCTGAGGTATCCGTGGTTTTATGTTCTACATCTCCATTTTTGCAGCTGTTTCGGCATGGAGACAAAGTGCCGCACGCGGAATTTCAAAATTATCCTAACGATCCGCATCGGAACCATTCGTACGAACCAATCGGTAATGGAGGTCTGACGAACGTGAGTATGAAATAAATTGATTCGATGTAAAGGCAAAAATATCCAATTCCCGCCAAAATTGTACCGGCCTCTTTTAATTTTAATCAGCGCAATGGAATTCTCAGTTCAGTAGAAAGTATCTCCTAGGAGAATTATTTATTTAAAAATGACGAGGTAATTTTTCATTGAAAATACCTGTGCAGTAATCGAATATTCTCTCTGATATAAATTTCTTTCTCGAGTCTATAAACTGGTCAGTCGGTAAAACCGTACAATTTTTCAAACAATTACAGTCTCACTTGCGAATTTGCACGACAATTGCCTGTTTCTTTGCATCCGGTTTGTGTTCCAAATACCTCCATATATGCATTTTATTTCTAGTGCAGCTATACGTGAGAAATGACGTGAGTGAGTAGCAAACTAAGCGAAGCGATAAAACAAATGTAGTACCGATATATATATCACTCGTTAATATCAGAAGTTTATTATCGCATCGACGGACAAATTTTGGTTATCCGCTCATTTTCTCTCGCCACCCGTAAACTGTAACCACAACTGTTCAGCTCCCTATTGCTGAGTGAAGCGAAACTAATATTATTTCATCCTAACCGGTTGTAAACGGTTCAATATCCCGCGCAAAATGAGACGATCAATTATTATAATCTTCGATTCGCGCTCATTCGTTTTAGGAGGGCAAGATGCGGGAATATACGATCGGAAGGATGCTGAGAGAGAGGTACGATCAGTATTTCGGCCCGGAATACTGGCCCTCCATGATCTACGGCCGGTCCACGGAATACGCGAGGACTCAGATGTCCCTCCAACTCGTTCTGGCAGGGTTGTTTCCGCCGACCGAACGCCAAACGTGGAATAAACGACTGCCCTGGATACCCGCAGCCGTGATGCCCGGGATCCCGTACGACCAGGACAACCTCCTGTTTCCGCATTACTGCCCCCGGTGTGTATATATATATGCTCGTATATCTACCTATCTACCCCGCATCTCGTACCTCGCGCGTTCCGTTCGACGCTACATGGCGGCGTTTTTCGATTTCAGTTACAGGGAAGCTTACGGGCGATTCTTGCGACAGGCTGACGTGCAGGAGATGATCAACAAATATTCGAACGTGATGGCCTATTTGACGGAGCACACGGGGAAGAAGATCGATACCACTTCTGCTGTTTATTATCTGTACAATTTGTTAAAGGAGGAGGTAGGAAAACCTAAAAAAAATGTTATGCAATATTAAAATAGCTCTGAAGTAAAAATATGTGTCATGGATTTTTTTAAGAAAAATATTGATTTTTAAATTTACATTTAAATAAATATTGTTAATCTCGTTTTATTTCAAGCGTCTCTTGTAAAATATAAATTGACAGACGAATTGACTTGAAATTTAGAAAGAAAGTTCATTAAATACGCGGGATAACTACTCTAAATGATTAATAATTAGGGTTCTCCCAAGAATTACTTTCAAATTCATAAGTCAATTTATACCATTCTTCTGAATCCCTTTGTAAATTTCTCAAATAGGCTTCCCAGGGCTTAACACTACCAAAATGGACTGGAAAGGTCTTTCCCAGCCCGATGAAAGAGATTACCGCCCTGGATTTCAATCTGAGATCCTACACCAAGGAATTGAAGAAGTTAAATGGAGGTAAGATAAATTTTCGACTTTTCTCCAGTTTATCATCGAATGGAAAAATATCCGGTGCATCGCTACATGTTACGTTACGTTTCCATTGTAGGGCTGTATTTACGCAAAATAACGGACGACATAAAGGAAATTCGCGCTGGCACTTTGCGACCGACCGACAGGAAGGCATTCCTGTACTCTGCCCATGAACTCAACGTTGCTGCGTTAGTTAGGACACTCGGCACTAACGATCCCGTGCTACCCGCCTACGGCTCCGCTGTGATATTTGAAACACTTCGGGACAAGAACGAGATGTATTACATTAGGGTGAGTTACTTTAAATTTGTAGCAAATCAGATTTTAAGAAAAAAATGTACGACATACTACTAAGTATACGTTTGATTTAAAAATAGCAATGAAAAGATGTAGGTTAGAAAAATATATAAATCAACATAAAAGATTTGCTTTGAATAATAATTAAGAGAAAAAATTGTAATTTTCATTTTTTTTGTTCAGGTACTAATGTGGACAGGAGTCACCGAACGACTGATCACGCAGACGATCCCTGGTTGCACAGAAATTTGCCCCTTGGATGAGTTTATGCGTTTGATGAGAGACGTGATTCCGAATGATGCTGATTACTATTGCTACGGAATTGAATCTAAAAAGAAGGACGAAGAAAATGCCGGCTACGCGAATCGAAATTACTGGCCGATCAGTTTCGCATTAGCCTTGCTAGTACTCGTTTTGCAAAGGCATGTTTCAATCGAAGAACAGTTATTTTAAGCCTGTTTTTCTCCGTCTGACCTTTCAATTCTGACAAACCCACTCTTCCGTCTTAACTGACTTAGCTTTTAATCGATTCAAACTCGAAACGTGCTGCGGGTTCGTTGCGAGAGTGCGTGGGAGAGGGTAGGCCAGGAAGTGGACTAAAAATACAAGACGTGGTAAAGTTGTATGAAGGTACACATTCATTACTGATTTATGTATGTTGCTAGATAACTAAAAGTTACTTAGACTCATACCGTGAAGCGAATTGAGAAGAGCTATTTATTTCTAAAATTAATATACATTGACAAGGAAAGTACTCGAGATGTACCTCACCGATTTTCTTCATTCTGCGATATGTTGTAGTATATCAAAAAACATTAGACACGTATTTTTTTGTATTTGCTAATTCGGCCATTTAAAGGGTGAAAATCACCCCTAAACTAGACCCCCTAAAACCAATTTTCTACGATTTCTCAAAACCTACGTTGAATTTCTTAATGAAACAAATTGAATATTATTCCTTATCGAATATTCAATTTGTTTCATTAAGAAATTTAACGTTGTTTTTGAGAAATCGTAGAAAATTGGTTTTAGGGGGTCAAGTTTCGGGGCGATTTTCACCCCTTAAATGACCAAATTAGCACGTACAAAAAAATACGTGTCTAATGTTTTTTGATATACTATACAACATATCGTAGAATGAAGAAAATCGGTGAGGTACACCTCGAGTACTTTCCTTGTGAGGGAAGAAGTCTAGTTAAATACGAACCTATATATATATAACAGAAATATTTATTTGAATTAAATAAATATTTTGTACGTATTTTTAATCGAATACGAACCTAGTAGACCATTTATTTAATTCAAATAGACTTTTGTTTGATGTGAATACATTTCTATTCATCTCAAATAAATTTTTCTATTATATATAGGCTCGTATTCAACTAGACCTTTTCCCTGGGTGTAAAAGTATAGAACGCAACAACCGTGTCGGACAGAGATTCTTGACTCTCAAATTTTAATAAGATTTTGATTTTCTTTTCGTGTCGTTAATCGCTGTCGCTTAATTGATTGAAGACACTATCGGAAATAATTAGAACACATTATTATTAAGTGTATTTTTTTAATGTTAGAAATATTTAGCTATATGAATAATCATTATCCGGATACGTTAATTTAGTTTAGAAGAATTACTGATTGCATTGATGGTTATTGCATCCACCATTCATTGACACGCGGTGATTTAATATAGGTGAACAACGAAAATTTTCTTTACTTTTATATCGAAAACAATACATTGTTATTTTTAAAAATATGTATCTCGTAGTTATAATAAGTGACAACTGAATCATTGATTGTAAATAATTAATTTAATTAACACATTAAAAGAGGAATCGCGCGGAGTAAATTTAACAGTTCCTATAGGATAGCTATAGGATAGTTGCTATAGCAGTACAAAAATGGACGTAGTACTTTCTAAAGAAATTTACCGAGCCGAACAATAAAATGTACCCAATTACTGAAAATTTCATTGATCGTTCCATCGGTAAATTTTTCTGAAAAGTACTGTATAGACTTTTTTCAATACAAGGGATAGTAAAATTTACTGTGCAAATTTCACCTTACATAGAGAGCTAGTTTGTAAACTTGAAAAGATGACTGAAATATACAGATACTTGATCTATTTAGAAATTAAATATTTATTGCGATTATTTTGTACATATGACTTCTGTAATTTTTGCCAAGATTTTTTGACCTCTTCCAACTTTTCAAAATCATCAAATATAGGAACTATAAATACCTTTCCGAACCCAAAAAATTACGTCCCGACAGTGTTCCTACATATTGTAAATCCAGCGCTATATAAATCTCAGTTCGGCACTGTGGGGGATCGACGTAAAGATATAAGAGTACGATACACGTATCTGACACGTAAACGGGGAGTTATTGCCGCGTGATGTTCGACGAAGTGGGTTATCATGAAAATTTCTGAATTCGAAAGCTAAAAAAAACATCGTCGAACCATGTTTATATACATTGGCAATTTTTGACGTGGGTAGGTATTATTTCGGATAGAGAAACGAAAGAGGAGATGACATGGATGTCGATTCGAAAAGAAATGGGGAGTAATAATGCGGAGCAAAATCACGACCTTACTCGAAAGGTCGGAAATTTATAGTAGTCCCGTCTTATATGTATTTATGGGTATAAGAGGAAATAAAAAGAAAAATGCTATCACATCACTTCCAAATATTGGTTTGGTCCTTTACTTTCTCCTATTATGAATACTCTAGTATTACGTACTCGTAGACATTCCCAAAGAATTGTAAAATTCTTTCTTTACCTCAAAAATATCCCGCGAAACCCAGGCAGAAAAATTCTATGTGGATTATATCGTGTGAACTTAGCATACGTCCATGTAGGAATGGTTGCATGATCAAAAGGGTGTGATACATTTCCAATAGCTTCACAAAACAAAAGCGAATAGCGGACTAAAAAAACGTACGTATTTACTTGCCTCTTCCATGGACGTATGGTAAGATTCGCGTGGTATATAATTCATATACAGATTTGGTCCTACATGGATTATATACGTTTTTTATATAAACTATATGTGGACTCTATATAGATTACACAAAAATTTAAAAGATTAAAATGTTCTATATATGATCTAGATATCGTTTATATAGAGAAATAGTATACAGGGTGATTCGAAATGGGCGCACTTCCTCTCGTAGAGAGATTCTTCGCAAACAACTGAACCGAAAGTTCCTGTACAAAATTGTTGTGCTCCGCCTAGTTTACAAGATAATCCAGTTCGAAAATATCCAATCCAAAGTCAGATTCAAGGGACAAGATTTTAGACGGCAGCGAAACTCGCAGTAGTTATTCCAGCGTGCCTCCTCTGCAGCCTAGAATTTTGAAATCAATCATCGGAGCGGCGGAAGGCACCCTAATATTCGAAAAGCACCACCTAAGTCGTAAACAAATTCACAAAATTTGTGCGGAGCACAAAAATTTTGTACAGGAACTTTCGGTTCAGTTTTTTGCGAAGAATCTCTCTACGAGAGGAAGTGCGCCCATTTCGAATCACCCTGTATACATAATTCATAAAGGACAAAAATCATATGTGGACTACATACGCCTGGGAGGTGTTATTTGTATGAATATATGTAATTTTAATTTTTACGATTATACTCCCAAAACTGTATATATAATTCAACCTATAGCTCGAAGAGTGAAATAACGCGTAAAGACACAGTTTGTCCAATTTATTAGTTAAATCAATTACAAAAGTTAAATCGATACCTGAGCCCAAGTTAAGACGAGCAATTAACCTTGCGAAAAGAATAACTGAAAGCTCTAACAAAAAATCGCTTGTGGGAAAGCTTCGGGCATAAATGATATCTGAAACGTAATTATTCTGAAACACGGTTGAAAATTGTCGAAGGCCATTCGACCAAAGCATCGCCACCAACGTTAGCCCTATTTTTCATCAGCGCAACAGGTGGCGAGAAAATATAAATGGATTTTCAGACTTGGCATTTCGGTGCGTGAAGCAATTCGCGATCGTTTACCGTTACGAAAATATAACGGGTTAGGGCAGACAAGAGGAGGGCTGAGTCGTTGGAGCTGAAATATGTTCCTTTATTGCAAAAGTCACAGACGTATAGAGGGCCATTGTCAGAAATCGATACACCGTGAGAAGTGTAATAATCACCAAGATACTTTCTTTCTACAATTTCACACATCAGAGGTGTATTATTGTATAATATATAAGACCTTCGACACAAGGCGTCAGCAGACACTTAAATGTCTATTTATACCGAAACTTGAATCATTATTATCTCATTATCTATTCACTTTTAGCTCATTTTCGTATAATACTTTTTTGAAGATTACATTTTTATCTATACAACAAAGTTTTATATCGATGTAGGCCAAGAGTTTATAAATAATGAGATAATAGCGATTGAAGTTTCTTTCCTGGCGAGTAAGTTAACTCATATGGTATATAGCCTACCGACTAACCGTGTCCTTGACCTAGCACTAGTCTCTGAAGAGGACGACAAAAAGAGGTGATAAAAAATTGTATTATGTAATATTTCTTTCATTATTTTAAACTTCATTTCATCCTTAAATGTCTTGAATATATCGGGAGCTTCGATTTCGACTGGAAATTAAACCGGCCCGAATATAATATTATACCTCGTAAATCGTCACAGCGTAATTGCGATATTCCTCGACGCAGTAGCCAGCCGCGAAAAAATTGCATGTTACTACTGCGAAAGAGAAAACTCCATCGTCATTCATTACGTAAATTCGCGTTTGTTTTCTCTCCGATTACAAGATTTCTCGTGCGGAGTAACAAATGCAAGCGGTTTCTCCATAAAAATCGTACCAAGTCGCCGAAATCTGACGACATACGAGAGTCTCGATGGAAGGAGAAAGTCTAAGATAAGATCAAGTTATTCCTTTAAAAATACGTAAATAAGGAAAAAAATCGACAAACGGGAAAAAATCAGAGAAACAGAAGATAAAACAAATAAGAAATGCAAACCACTGTACTTTTGTCTCATCGATCGAAGTTATAGTAAACAATACGATTGCAATGGAAATCACGCGCGAAATCGACGCTCTTGACTCCGCGGAGAAAAAATCCGGAACACCAAAATCCCGCTGTTTGTAAAACGCGCATTGCAACGGCATCGCGTACCTAAATATAATAAGTGCATGCGTATACCCGCGTACATTCCTCTGCGCATATATGTGTATAACAGATATATCTTGCTCACACACACAAAAAAGTTCGAGTGCGGTCAACATTCGGTCGAAGAGAAATGTAAAGGTCGAACGCGTTGAAATATGTGCTCCTACCGATACCGGGTGCAGCTCAGCTCGCGATACAAATGTAACTGGAATTACGAACGTTCCGACTTTTAATGTACCAAGTTTCGACGTTGTAGAAAATTTGTCGTTAAAACACACATTAAACGAATGTATGTCCAATACGATAGCGTGATCCGGAATGGCCCACATCGTTCGGTGTTCACTCCAACGCTATATTTTCCACAGTGCTCTTATCGCGCACACTTTTATCCTCCTCTAACATTCGCGGACTTCTTCGTCGAGCTCCAAGAATGCGATAAAGTCGCTCTCTTATGTCCACGCATGCAATCGAGTTCCCTCTCGCATTCGCAATTCAGCCGCGTATCGCGAGCTGATCTGCATCCTGTATGTAAGTACACGAATATAACGACTAACAAGGAAGGCTCGTTAATGTTAACTGTAATTCGAACTTCGTTCGTGTATGAACGGCTTCTTAGAACCGCGGGCTGCAGACTCACCTGCTGTCGCTCCACGCTGTTGCACAATGCTGAATAGATCCGTGACGTAATCCGTTTCGTCTCCTCGCACGACACTGATTCATACGGGCACAGCCATGAACACTCATCGGGCTATTAAGCAGATGCATCGGTAGGTACTGCCCCGAGATCGCTTCAAGGAGATTCGCGTATATTGTCGCGCGTTTTTACTTTATCCGCACTGCACTCGCGATCCGCGCATATCTCATCTTAAATCGCGGTTTAAAAATATTATATCACGAAAGAGATCGTACCTGTAAATATTTTTATTAAAGATTTTTAGATTTCTTATATTTTCCCTACTTTTAGCTCTAAAATTACAGCTCGAATGCATCGGACTAAACAAAGATTATTGTATATTTTAAATTTGATTGACCCTCCCAATTCGGTTTTCTCACTAATTTTTTTTTACTGCAGATTCGAAAAATTTGGATAAAATTACTTGCCACGTATTATTTCAATTATTTCATCTTTCATTTTCGGCTTTATTGGAACTGAAAAATGACAATTAGAAATGCAGCTACGTCATCATATTGTAAGTCTATCTTTCTCGCACTCATTGCTAGCATAAGTGCGTCTCTCTTGTGTCTCGATGACGTCACAGTGCGTTGCAGAGAGAAACGCACTTATAACTCCGCGCAAAATTATTTGTTTGGAAATTTTCTTTTTCGCGCGATATTAAAAATGCATACCTACATATTACAAGTTGCATTGAAAAATTAAAATATTTCTTTTACGAAAAGACCGAATGGTGGCTTTCCTACGGCATTTTACAACATTTAGATTCAAGTAGGTATTCCCACGGAACGCTGCTCTTCCTTAGTCGTAAATAAGACGCGTGGAATCTCACTAGAAGGATAACAACGAGCGAAGAGGGGTTACAATAATTATCATTCCCCCTCATGCACGAACAATGCAACGCAACGAAGTACACCCACGCACACACACGACTCACCTAGGCCTCGCGCTCGCTGTAATATACGCGCGTGCGTCTCCGAGGTCGTTTGTACCGCTTCTTCGTATAGTATCTCGCGGGCTTAAAAGCACGCGTGTAAAGCGGGATACGAGTGCGAGGATAATGCGATGCAGGACGCGTTTACGTTCGTTCCAGAGGAGACAGAGTGAGGAGCACTGCTTGCATTTTACATTGCAACGAGTACGCGTCCGACATACCGTTCAGTGCCTCCAACACGGCCTTTTGCAGCTGCACGCATGCGATATATAGATATATCTACGTGTTAATACCATACGCGTGGAATATGCGTGCGTGCCTACCTAGCTGCGTCCATAAAGGATCCCTATGGAGACGTTGCAACATTCGGAGAGCCGTGTAAACGGCCCGAGTGCGTTTACGCTCCTGCGCAATATACTACTATGTATATGCCTGCAGCAGAAACTCGACAGGTCGATGCGAACGCGTGTCTATGCGATGCGTGCGGTGCAGGTGCATTGCCGTCATACACGACGCCGGGGCACGCGTACGCGGTATATTTTTCTCTGACCTTCCTTCATGAGAAACGCGATTAGCCTGCCCACTGAGGGTGCTTGAGTGCCGCGTCGTTTCAACGGTTTTCACGATAAAGACATTTAAAAGTAGTGAAAGATAGGTATGGAGGGGCTTTCATATGTGAGAGCTTGCATGTATTGAGGTTGTTCTTCAGATCGATGACGAGGACAGAGGATAAGACGAGAAATACACTGATAAAAAAATATAGTTCGATCAACCTAGCTATTGTTAGTTGACTCTCCTCCTGTTACAGTGTTCCCTTAACATTTTTGCAAAAATCAGTCTCTGAAATTAAACTTCCGACCATTCTGTCTGGTGTTTTTTTTCACATCGATTCCGAAAATTATAGATATATTCGGTAGATCTTAAGAGAACATCGAGATATTGATGATTTTCTAAAGGAAAAATATATTTTAGGCATAAAATCGTTGATAGCTTATATTTTCCTTGAGATATCGACCTAATAACCGCACTTTTCATAATTGGCATGAAAAAATATATGAGATAGGGTGGTCAAGCGATCTATTCCAAAGATTTAAATTTTTTCGAAAAATCGATTGTTAATCCGTTAATATTTCGTCAAAAATCGAAATCTCTGGAATCAATCGCTCAATCACTCCATCCGACGTATTTTTTCACAGTGATTCCGAAAATCGTAAAGATGTTGGTGAAATCTGAAAGCAAATTTCCTCGAAAATTCCTCTAGGAAAAAGTCTCGTAAAATATAAAAAATTTTAATGGCGATAACACGCCATAAACGTGATAAACATACCATCTGAAGGAGGAAAATTCGTAAAGAACGTACACGGAAAAAAAAATAATTTTGCGGTCTTAGCAAAACTAGGTTTTACTAGGAACTTTTTTCTATCGTGATAAAAATATTATCTGTGGCAGCAGAAGATATGTTCAATGATAGCAGTGTAACTACAATCACAGAGAAATGTTTGTCGGTGAAAATATTTGCTATTCCACTAAATATTTCTACTATGATTAGACATATCTTTTGCTACAACGAATAATATTTGTATCATGATGGCAAACAGTTCTCAACAAAACCTAGTTTCGTTAAAACTGCAAAATCATTTTTTTTTCATGTATATTATGAGAAACCCCTGCATACTGTACGCCATTCACAATAAGCGATGCACAATCCTGCAGTGTGAGTGCAAGCGGGCGCAACAATGCAGCAGTTGCAACTGTTCGGACTCGCGGGATTCCGTGCGAAAGCCACAAATCGCAATTCGCGCCAAGTGCGCTGGAGGCATTAAACGTTCCACGCTCCGGGTATTAGTATCGCTCAATATCGAGTCTTTTCGCGACTCGCTCGTTACACGTATGTACATTATGTAATATGTACATATGCGAGAAAAGGTGTTCACGCCACGACGAGGATCTATTTCACCGCGCGACGTTTGCTCGCTCCTCGAGATTCGCGCTACTCCTATCCGCGCGAAGCTTGTATCTCGTTACCGCGTACATCGTTCTTGGATTACGGGAGCAACGACAACGCGGCGCGAGGCGCAAAGTGGAACGTGCGATCGGTTACCGATCGTGCCTGCTAGGCGTGACGATACCTGAACGTAACTAAGTACTTCGCGTTGTGATGTAACAGAAGTTACGCATGTTCTAACTTGAATAAAATTGCAAAAAGTGACGTTCAGTTTACTGAGAATTATGGAGATTCAAGTATATCAAATTATTCGAGAAATATTCTTACGCGACAAAATTCATTCCGGTTAGAAACGCTCGTAACTTGAGCTGCACGCGTCGAGCGCGCTGTTCCCTTGGACTGCATTAACTTCGACATTACGCGAAGCGTGAAAGGAAACTTTTTCCCTCCCCGAGGACAAGATTACGCGTATTTCGCAGGACGAACTATCTCCGCGAGTTTCGCGAAAATGCAGTCCATTCGCCTCGGCGGCGAGAGAGTTCCATGTGTCCGTCTACCGTAGTTTGCGATTAGAGCCCTGCACCGCCGACTCGGACTGTTTGCTCGGGTGTTATTGCCGGGAACGTGAGACCCGCGGGAGGTTAACGTACCGCCACGCGTACGCGCTGGGATCATTTTCACGCACAGACAGAAAAAATAGTAGATTGAATTAAATACTGTGGTTGTAATGATTAAAGATTGTTTGGCGAAAACAAGCTGTAGTCAAGTCTAGGAAATTATTAGTTCGAGTAACTAGATCTGCGTTTCCCCACCCGTGACCGCTAATTTAGTAAATCTGCCATATTTTTTATTAGTGCGGGAATCAGGAATAGAAGAGGGAACACACACGTTGTAATGTGGATCGTTAATAGTTGCTCAAATCTCCGCGAATTACGCGAATCGAAGTTTCCCCGCTAAGTCAAGCGCTTGTCCTCCAAACTCTCTTCACTCCATCGATTCACACCAATTATTTTCCAGCAGCCGCCGATCCTTTCGTAAGAATAGCTGCTTGGTATTGCGCGCGCGTATCAAGCGAGAAGGGGGAGGCGGAAGTGGGAGAACGGATCAAGGGGAAGTTCTGAATTAGCGCGGAGAAATGTTTTGGAGTAGTTTAATTAATGGAGGTTCAGCTGTATCTCTAAATCGATTAAAGCTCCGTGAGGCACGTGGGGGTCGTATAATCCTCGGCTCCGTTCAAAATATGTACATAAGGTGAAATTCGTGTGGCGAGTTAACCCGGATTAATAAATATTGCGCGATTAAAACAAGATGAAATGGGGAATAGAATGTAATTGAGAAAGAAAATTAAGAAATAAATAAACTTCGAAATATGATGTAATCAAAGTTAAAAGAACTTTTCCATCGAATAAATATTTGACGGCGGAAATGTTCTTCGAATGCTTTGGAGTATCGCCGTTTCCTTCGTGCTCCGAGTAGACAATTCTCAGAAGAAATAAAAAAATAGTGCAGAAATAAGTAATTTTAAAGACAATGTGATCAAAGTTGGAAGAACTTTTTCTGCCGAATAAATTATTATCGGCGAAAATGTTCTTCGAATAATTTGGAGTATTGTCGTATCCCTCTCGTCCTGAGTGGACAATGCTGAGTAGAAATAAAAAAAAATAGTGCAGAAATAAGTGAACTTCAAAACGATGTAAGGTAAGTGCCCCAATTCCTAACCAGTTAAGCCCAATTCCTAACTACAATACTTATATATTTAGTTCTATTAATAGAAATATAACATGGATGTGTGCCTTCAATTAACAGAAATATTTATCTAAATAATAACGGATAATAAAGATATTCACGTGAACAATCTACGATAAGTTAATAAAGAGATATTTAGGGATTTAAATACAGTCGGTATAATATTTGTTAAGCCAAAATTCCCAGAAACGATAAGGCTGTATTCTCGGAACGCAACGATCTGACGCTTTGCAAACAGTGGCGTACCTTCAAATTTTCGGCGTTATTTATCAAACATTTCTTTCACTTTCTTTTAATAAGAAGTTGAACTGAAAATTTACAGGACGATACACTCACAAAGAAACACACTACGTATAAATCGACTGCAAAGCACGGTATGCAAATAATGCTAACTGCAATCTGGTTACGGTAAACGCTGCGCCGCCAATGTCGTATCGACACACACACTTGGCGGTGAAAATATTCTTCGAATACTTTGGAGTATCGTCGTTTCCCGCTCGTCCTGAGTAGACAATGCTGCAGGTACCTTTTTCCTTTCGAAAGGGCGACCTCTATTAAACCGTCAATCCACGGTGCAGGTAAAGAGTAATGCGGCGTTTACATTAGTCAAGTGAGTTAACCAAGTCAGTTGAATTCAAGTGATTTGAAAGCGAATTGAGTATCTAAACCCCTCCATTCATTTCACTCGATCGCGTGAATTGAACGGCTTCTTAGTTGAAATACGTTCAACTCACTTGAATTCAACTGACTTGATCAACTCACTAGTGACTAATGTAAACACCGCTTAAGCCGGCTTTACGGGGCTACGATATAATCTACGATCCTTTGAAAATTATGAGAGAAGCACGAGAAAATATTTCGAATTTCGTTTAGGTAGAAATATACGCAACCGGTTACATTTGAAGCGAAGACATAGAATACGACGAAGCGCGAGAGAATAGTTATAAGACTGTCGTCCCCTTTCGGCAGATGTGTTAACCGGGCAATAGTAAACTGCATACCTCCGCACAGTCGTCAGCATTCGAGCCGGAATATATCCTTGAAGGCGCTTAACCATTATTTACGCAGAAAACATACGCTCCGTGTTTACGAAAACAATTTTCGTGTAAACCCGATCGAGGCGATGCATCGAAGCATCACTTCCCGAAACGACGACGCGTCGATGAGCCCGGTGTCGTGCGGAATACGAAAATCACTCGCGGCGAATGAAGTCGTCACACTCGAACCGCTATCTCGCGCGGCACGAATACTTTTTTACGATTATTCAACGTAAGAGACGGTCAAGGATTACCACATTCTCCGTCCACCTACGGAAACTCACATAACCTATAACGATTCCCGTTTGAAATTCCGTTCGAGAGACACCCGCGCATCTCTCGTGTTCATCCGTACTGGCCGATCAGCGATTTCGAACGTGGCGCTGTAAATCTGTCACTCCGACCGGCGATTATTAGCGGCACTGCGCGGACGTTCGGCTTTTCGCGCTCGTCGACGACGTAGCGCACGAAAACTTCCTCTTTCACTGACACTGACGCGTCCGCGGCACGTACGAAGCGTTGCAAATAAACGACGCTGGTGAATATAGCGAGAAAGGAGCGCGACGAAGGATAAATTGACAGATATCGGATAAGCGCTAGCAGTGCCGCGCGATGCCAATTCGTATCTGCTTTCACGCCTCGGGCTTTCTCGTGGCATCGTCAGTAGGTGGCAGCGGAGGCGCTGTCCGCTCGCGAACCAGCGGCGGTTACGCGGCATTGTTAGCGCACTGTGGTGTGGAGGGCGCGAAATTGTGTCGCGCGATTGGTTTCGCGGGAGTCCGTCCGAAAAATTTATGTCACGATCGTTTCTGCGGTCATCTATCGATTAATCATTGGTGAGCGGATAGAGGAGCGTGTGCTTGGTATCGATACGTTCGCTTTTATCGTGATTATCTCGTTATCGGGGCATTTATTAACGTTTTAGTATAGATGAATTTTGTAGATTGAAATGTGATCTATTGAAAAGTATCACATCAGTTTACGTGAAAAGTTTATAGATAAGGAGATAATCGCTATTGAAGTCGATACGCGAATTTGTTACACTGAGAACAAAATTTGCTTGATCGAAATAAACGGACTTTTGAATACTTTTATTAGAGGACATCTATTCGATTAGAATGAATAACGATTGGACGTATATAAGTATTATTAATTTAATTAAATGTTATTTGGATCAAATCGGTATTCATTCGAATCGAATAAATGCGCTCTTAGGACTATCCAAAAGTACGTTTATTTCGATGAAGAAACATTTTTTTCTCAGTGTACTTTTACGATGTTCGGAATCTGATCTGTCGCAGTTTTAATTTTCTTATAATTCATCTCGAAGAAATCAGTTATTTCCACTCGTTCAAAGTAGTATCCAAAGGGTAGCGCATTCCATCGGCGTGTCGAGCTCTGCGCGGCACCGAGGAACCACAACATTTCTCCCGCTCATATCACGTCAGCTGTGTGCATCAAAGCTCCACTCTACGCGCGTATTTTACCGCGGCAAGCGCATGCGCCGACCACTCAGAGAAACGCGTACCGACCCTACAAAATCCCCTTCGATACCAAACAACTTTCATCCGAAACATTTTTTATAGCTCATCGTTTTCGAAATGTTGACTCTTGAACAATACGGTCTACAAATCTAACCATCTAAAAAACGAAAACCCTAAATTTAACGGAATTTCTACAAATTTTAACAGTAATGAATTTTATAAATTGATGACAGTAACCCCCCGAAGGATTTCATTTGATTGCAATCACGAGTGTGGCCCCGAGATTTTCCCGCTACTTCCTTCCGATCCTCCCTTCCCAGAGACCGTTAGTTCTCTCCTAGTTCCCGAAGAGCGCGCTACGAGTCGCAGTCCGACTCTACACACAGAAGTTTCTGCGCCATGGTATTAGTCGCGACTCGTGAGGAAACATGGCTGCTGGGTGCTGTGGAACAAAGAAGCAAAAGCTGAATAATTCCTCGAGCATCCCGTGCAATGGAACCTCGGTACTGCAAAATGGTACGTCGCACTGGAACGAGCTGATTGTTCAGCCGGAGATGGGCTTCTTCTGCTTCGACGTGCTGTACTGCCAACTGAACCAGCTTGACCCTCCAAAATCGCCCAACTTCAGCAATGATGCATTGTGAGTACCCTCACCAAGAGTCCCTGGTTGTCTTTCTCTCTCACTCCTTCGCTACGCGCAGTCGTCTCTGCCTCGAGCTGCCTTTGTTTGACATTTTCAAATAATCTTTGTCATGGGAGGACTGCCTGTCATCCGAAGGTCGATTCGTTCTCCTCCTCGGCCTGTGTTCCTTTTGCGTATGGTATTCACATCGTTTACAGCTTTAAACATTTGGTACCTCTTGGTTTGCTCTTAAATTCGTACGGAATATAATCGAATACCCTATTCTGTTTTTATTTCTTTTCGTCTTGCCCACTTGAATTTTTCGTTGTCAAATTAGACAAAATGATGAGACTTAAAAAAAGTGCAGAAAAACGCGTTATTTCTTCCAAGAGCCTTGCAAAATACACCTTGTTCAAAGGCTTCCTTTTGACAAGGGTGGTCAACAAGGAATGAATCATTCTAGGTACTGCTTACTCAAAAGGATGACTAGTTATTTTTGAATCACCCTGTATAAATTGAATTTAGCAATATCATTGTAATTCTGCGAACAATTGAAGGTTAATCAGATTTGCATTACTTGTGTGTATATTGAGAGAAATTTTTTTTCAAAATTAATACCTAATTATGTTTCATAACACATTCTAAATAGGAGCAAATAAAAATTAGTTCTTGAATATTGATAAATACATACTTGATAACGTGAAAATCTATGTGGACATCATTACCCCTATCTCCTTTCATCAATGTCCAAGACACTAAGCATAATAAAGAGAACAAATGATACAGAAAAGTTAATTTGTGCCTTTTATAATTTATATGTACGACACCAGTGATGTTATACGTAAACGTAACGTTGAAGAAATATTTTCTTTGATTGAGTTAAGATTCAACTAATTCAGCACCCAACCCCTTGCAGCCCATTATTTGTCACATGGATGGTTGGGAAAGATTTGCGTCTCCGGGGTTGTATCGGAACGTTCAATGCGATGCATCTTCACGCTGGCCTCCGTGAATACGCGACCACTAGGTGAGATACAGTTCCAATTAAATATCTTCTTCATGTAGTCAAGACTATGAAATATATCCAAAGTCGCAATTAAGTTTCCTAAAGTAAATAAATACATTTTTCATTGTTTACAGTGCATTCAAGGATTCACGCTTTAATCCTATCACTCGCGATGAGCTTCCACGATTACATGTTAGCATCTCTATATTACGACACTTCGAAGATGGTGTCGATTATTTAGATTGGGAAGTGGGAGTTCATGGAATTCGAATAGAGTTTCATAACGAAAAGGGCAACAAGCGTACTGCCACTTATTTACCTGAAGTTGCGACTCAACAAGGTATGTGCTTCCATTAAAATTATAGCTAGTGACGCAGAATTTACGGTAAAAGAGATATTCAATTGACAAAGAGTAGACAATTAATGGAAAAATCGTGGATTAACATTTTTTTTTAAATTCAGATTTTCACAAGAACTCTTACGCATAACAGATATTTTTCTAAAAATTTTTGAATAATATTAATTTTTCATGAACCACGAATAACTCAGTTCGTATGAAAGTAAATCGGTTTCTCGTATAATTATTCATAGTGACATTTTTTGAAGCAATAGCAACAAAATGAAATTAATTACCTATAAATTTCTGTACACGCAACTATGAATTTGCGGGACATATCTTTATGGTTTACCCCCCAAACACGTGCCCTCCCTCCTCCATAATTGATTACTTCAGAGGCATTACCCACTGAAGAATTTTAGAAAATGAAAAAAAAAAGGACCCTAAGAAATAAACCGTTTTTGTGTATAAATTTTGTATCTGCCACCTGCAAGATCTCGTAAATCGTGCTTATTCAATGAAAAAAAAAATATTTTTACTTTATTTCCCCTTAAACTCAATGTTTAGTATCAATTGCCAATCTCAGCAACAACAACAAAAATGCTAATTTGGTTATATATGCCTAAAGTACCGAGGCAACAACCTTCCATTGCAACCTTTTAATTTAGGCCATTTGCAGTGAAAAGAGATATTGAACTGTTTCCGTCGCGTTGTGTTACTTCTAAATTTCCTTTATCATTAGCCATTCGTTAAAGATAAAGCCTCCCTCGTTGGTTGGCCATGTTTTTAATAATGAAAAATCGCGGTTTTCGTCAGTACTCAAACTCGCGCAGATTTTCTACCCTTAAAGAGCAAGTCGAATGAAATTGGAAACGTTTATTTGAAACCCCATTTCTTACCGTCGACGCGATATTATCAATTCCGTTGCTCGAATCCGAGTATTTGTGCAAGTACACCGAGGCAACGTCATCTCGTATCATGATATATGTTGTGCATCGCGCCAACAACGCGCGAGACATGCTCTTCAAGCTTTCGCGTATTCCCACGAGCATCCTACGAAGTTGGACAAATTTTACGTGTTTAGGATGGGACCAGATTCAAACGATAGACTCATTACTGCGTAAGGGTGGCTACAAGGGGTTGGTTACGCCGGACATTAGGCGCAGTGTAAAGTTGACGCGTTACCAGAGTGAGAAGATAACAGTGAGTTATCAAGACTACATGACTCATTGGAATACTCGGAGATGCTAGCAGCTGGCCTGGGGTCCTTCACAGGGGCCCCTGCCTCACCAACCTTCCTTTGCCCTCCGTTACAATAATCCCGATCCGAGTAATCGCGGTTCTCACATGCAATGCAACGTCGCGCAGCAAAACTCATTCATGGCCAGTCAACAGCACACATTAGTGATGGTACAACCGAATCATCCCCCCTCCCTCATACGTCCACTTCCCATTTCTCCGATTTCACCGGTGGTTCCTGTACAGGACTATCCGCCATTTTGGTGGGATCGTCCGGGACCGTCCTTTCCCTCTCCCCATCCTCATCCTCGGGTCCACCGTTTTCCGTCTCAGGAAACGGTAGATCGAGGAGTACGCAAGCGGAAATGACACTGGAAACAGTTGTTACTCGCAACCTTTCACTGTTTGAAGTGGTGCCTATTATATTTCGTATGTTTTAGCATACAAAACCTCCCTCCCGCGATAACATACAATCCTCCCTGAGGGAGAAACGATGCTTCCGGTATGATGGCAAATGATTCGACGTCTTATAGGAATATCAAAAGCTGAATTAACAGTCTTTAATTCTGTTATTTCACGAAAACTACGTATAATAGATTTATTCCTGTTATAAGAGCAGTTGTTGCGCGTAGCTCCATCCAATAGAAGCTTGATTAAACGATACAAACGCAGGGCAAATGATCTCATTGTACCGAAGCAGGGCATTGTTGATGTTAGTTTCAGTTCAAAATTGAAAACTATCGGTAAATTCACGAATGATGATTTAAAACTTCCATAATTTATACCAAAAGAATGTGCACTTTGTTCCGCGCTGAGAATTACGAATTTGAGTTAATGAACGGCTGAAGAAAACATTAGTTAGATATCGTATCACGTATTTCGCTATCAGTGAGGAGTCAATTTGACTGATTTTTGGAACGCGGTTTGCCGTTGGTGCAACTATCATATTTGGCTTTCCAGCAATATTTCGAATTGATCGATTCTGTGTAACGATGGAGTACGCATTCGAGTTGTACAAATCCATATGTAGTTTCCGTGCAACCTCGCAGTCTTTATAAGCCTTGTTGCGCAAATCCGTAATTTTTAGCAGGGTCGCTCAATCATCGGCGCGGCATCGTTCGACAACTGACCGCTAGTTTAACTGCATCGTAGTTGTACTTACACTTTGTCGTCTCTTAATATCTTAATGCAAATGAGCAAGTGGCACTGTCGGTGAAAAAGTTCAATTCGAGATGCAAGATACATCAGGAACCATCATACTGGCAGCTGAATTATTATATTATAATGTCGGTATACGGGTGGTATAAGCCGGGGAAAGAATTGCATAACATACATATATCATTATCAAGTGTTCATTAAAGTTCCATACGTACCAAGTCTCTGCGTTTCGCAGACGTTGGCTTATGTTACTCGTATAAAGAAGGGGAGAACGAATATCGATAGAATTTTGAACGAGAAGGACAGTGTAAATTTTACAATATTTTCTTCTCAGTCTGCTTTAACCATTTGAGTATCGTTAAAGCGTGCTTAGATAGCAGATTTTAAATTATACTAACACACATTCTCGACGGCGTAACCCGAAGGCGAACCAAGAGCGCGTACCATTTCGTTACGCGGTTACATAGTTCGACGAGTGTCAACTTTCTCCGTTGGACTCGAATGAAACGATCTATTTGACGATAAATCTTTAGACGTTGATCTCCGGTCTGACCACAAAAATTGCGCGTCATATCAGATTTTTCTCCCAAGATATTTAAAATCGGAAAAAGGAATATCTTCGATATGCAACTTTTGCGGTCAGTACGTCATCAGCGTCATTTCTCGTTGAAAATGATTAGCTCCATTCGAGTGGGAAAATTTAGTTGAACTGTGTCATTAGAACAATTATTAATTTACGGTAATTTTTGCTTTTGTTTAAAAAAAACGGCTTAGATAGGTAGGATTTTTTTTGTTCAACGGAATTTTGTCAACGCCCGTTTATTCTTGGTGTGTTTGACAATTCACAATTTAATAATACATTTTATTTGTAATAACGAACTAAAAAGAGTTTCTTCGTATTAATGGTATAAATACCGGTATTTTGTTGTATTACCCGCCACTGTTCATTGGCAGCATATCGTATGACCGTGCAAGGGGGTGAGAAAGACTCCCTACAATGTAGTTAATGTAAATACAATCTGTAAATCTGAGTTTATACCATTGTTACATGGAAGAAGTTTGGTTTCGACGATTACTGTTATATTATAGTCCAGGGTTTCATTACAGCAAAGGCTTCTTTCTTGCAATTAAATGTTAACGAAATACAATTATCATTGTGGTGTTCCTGAAATTTCCTCGTCGAAGATCGCTTGCGATAGCCGACGATATTTCTGATTATTAAATTTACATTCGAAGGTCGTCTCCTCTTTTTGCTTCGCCATTTTGGACCTCTACTGTAAGTAAGCAATGGACTGGACTATAATTAATATAATATATTATTATTATAGTGTAGATATAAGGTATTAATAAAAAAAAAACTTGCGATCTCATTGTGATTTTGATTGCAGTACGATTCATATTTAAAAGAATCATTTGTACAGTGTAGTTGCGTTAAGCAATTGTCATTGGTGTCCTTTGGGACGAGATCTATACTGCACTGTGCGATATCATCGCACGAATACGTCTATCAATTCGAGTGCACGATTGTACGGAAAGTTCCGTAACTCGTATGCAACATACGCGAAGGGCTTTATGATAAAGTCTCGTAGGTCCCATTTCTCGTAAGAATCGTACATAGCTTTCGAAATACGGCTGTTACTAAAAATGACATTTACGATGCTTTATTGCGGAATTTCTCATACTAGCGAGATCTCTTGCAACTATTCATTTTTTTTGCATATAACGATAGTATCTTCTTCTTTGACGTAACAGTAATTCTGTATGGGTTAGTATTTAGATTATTCATCAAACGTAAACTTTGAAACAATATATTCTCCTAGAGAAAAGGCGCATAGTGAGATCTTCTGCCAATCGCCCAATTCACGAGATGCAGCTATATCGATGTACTGTGAAAGGAGAGAGAAGTAATGCACCTAGGACATTTTCACATGAACAAAGTCTCTGGCAAAATTTTGGGATAAAAGTTTTGTAACATATTCTTCCGTGTGTCAATGCCCTTGCTTTACTTGGATCCCCCGGTTGTCGTTGCAGCCGGTTTCATTCACTGCCAATTTATTCATCGTTGTACCTATTATATACGCAGAGCTTGCTAAGAATAAAAGAAACGTGTTGTTAAATTTTTATTAATTGACATCTTAGTATTTCGTATTATTATCAATTATATATAATTGAATGACTTGTTAGTTCCTGAGATCTCTCCTCGCGGTGAAAGCAGCGAGGCAACGTTTAACCAACTGCCAAAAACACATCTTTAATATTGAAATTCAATCAGCGACGAAAATGGAAGGGTTATCAGGGCGACAATCGGTTGGTTTATTTAATAATCGATTATACGGAACGAGTGATATTCGAGTAAAAATACTTTTTGTTCTTGGTGAGAAAAGCATAGTAACACGCTTTGGTACTCATTAATGCTACCATATTATAACGTTAAATAATGAAAGCCGTACTAGAAAATAATAAATAAAATTGTCGGTACTCGTAAAAATCAACTGACCGATTGTTCCACCAATTCCTTCAAATATCATTGTTACGGGCTGAAACTATTGTGACAACACGATAGTTGAGGATGTGTTAATTGTCTTCGTCACTCTGCGAACCATGTGATAATATTACATCTCTAAGTCTATTATATGTATGCGACGAATGAAGAAGGGCAAGGCAGCAGAGTGAACGAGGCAACATTTGTAACTCACGAATTAGGATATTCATTCCTTCTACTAGTTTCGTTGAACTTATCCTCAGTTCTAAAAAAAAGGAAGAAAGAAATGCAACTTAAAAGTGAATTGATACAGTGTGATATATCCGTTTGTCAAATGGCCTCTACGAGAAAAATGTTGTTTTTAGCGATGCAACAGTACCTATACGATGCATTGAGAAATTATTCATTTCGTGCAGAGTAAAATTGTGAAAGAAAATCAATTCAGTTTTGAAAAATGCTTACACGCGCCATCTCCAAAAAGCTCTTGTTTCTTGCGTACGTTTAAAGTGATTAAAAATTCGTGTATGTGATTTTCGTAGGCTTAGAGTTCCTGTTAAATCGCTTTTAACGTATAAAATGTTTATGTGATTGCTCTCATAATACGAATACAAATACACATGGATAAACTATTAATCCACTTTAATGATAGCTTTGTCGCACAGGTCACTTTGGACAAAATGCGAATTGTTCCGGTAACCAGGTGGGCTGTTCCATTATATACTTTTAATGCACGCATAATGAAATAAAACGTTCCAATATGGTTTAGACGATATCATCATATGTGTGTGTAGGTATATTATAATACACGAAGTGGTATTCACATATATATAATAATATATTTGTGAGGACAAGCTCAATCAACAGAAACGGAATAAATGATCCCTTGCAGAGCATTCAATGCTCGTTGATTAACGTTGATCATGTTATCGACTTCTATTAAATGCTCTTTAAAGATTGATGATCGATTTTTTGTTGAATGATCTATTTGAAATTTTTAATTCCAGTTTATCCTCGTTTACGCCAATGCGACGTATAGATTTCATCATCCCGCATGCCAAAATCGATAACAAAATCTAAAATATAACTGCATGAGTGACGATGTAAACATTCTACTAATGAAACAAATTTCATGCAGATGAAGCTAGCGGGAACTAATTTTCAATCACGCTTAGCTTGGAACAGCCTCTACCTATTTCGTAATAATTGTCAATGCGTCTGGAAATATTTCTAAAACTTCGAGACATCCGATGTGCGATAGAGGAAGCTCGCGAGTGTAGCTGACCTTACAATTAACTGACAGTTCGGTCGCCTATTTTCTCTGTCGCGATTAGAGTTGCTTTCGGATTTACTCAAATATATGTGAAGTGTGTCATTATCTCTTCTGAGAGTGGAAGGAGTTTGAGCGAATACCCTAGAAAATGGTAAATCAGTTCTCCTTTCTTCCCATACAATCATATTGTAATTGGGAGCAGCGTTCAACTTTCAGAAATCGCGTTATTGATAAACCCTTTCGACTTCGACTCCTCCCATTCTATAGAAGCGAATGTCGAGAAATCCTGATTAAATTGATGCATGTAAAAACGTCGCCAATTCACGTAATAATATGTTCGAGCGAATTGGGGAAAACCTAATTACTTTCGACGCTCAAATATTGCCTTTTTCACGAGCTACGCTCGCGAACAGCACGATCCGCTTTCTTTTGTGAAACTTGCATGTTCTCACAATCGGAACATATTGAGAAGAAACAATAACATATGCAATCTATATGATACAAAATATTTCGAATAATGCGATACATCTTGCATTTAACGCGGCTTAAAATTCATGACACTTACCAAGGAGTACGTAATGCGATATATTGTACAAGGCAGTACATTTGATAATCAGATTAGAGAAATTTTATTGAAGTAACAAATCATATTGTGCCTAGGTGTACGGTTCACATTGGATTACGAAGTAATTGTAAAAATAAAATGTTACTAGACGATCGTAGCACGTGTAGGTTTCAAAGAAAAACCGCAGAGTTTACTACACAATGAAGTGTATGGAGAATAATACAGACTTAACATAGTGGGGATGAAGGAATAAAAATAACTTTTATATTACTATATAGTTTTTTTTATTTTACTATGCCTATATTCTTCTTCCTTTGTGTGTAAATAGAAACAAAATCTTGGAGTTGCTTGGGATTTTCCAGGAATAAGGTAATTTGACTCCAGAGATTCACGGAGGGCGGAGGAAATCTTCAATAAATAAAAAGGGGTTGGATGAATGTAATGGTTGAAAAAAAATAACGCCGAAATTTGATCAATTCAAGGAACACATTGTTGAACCTTACAGATACTACGTCAGTCGACTATAGAATAAAATTTAAAATTACTATATGTATAATACATTTACGCAGCGTATTATTGGCGGTTCTCATATCTTTCCTTTGCTAATTTTATGGATTTTTCCTGCCACGTGTAATAAGATTCTATTTCCTTGTGAGTAAAAATCATGGTGAAAATCGCGTGTATACCGAAGATAATCGCGATACGCGATGAGAATGGTTTCGTAAGATTCTTCCAAAATCTATAAATTCCTTTCACGTCAGTGATGTATGGCAGTCTATACGTCGCGTAGCGATTTGCGATCTGCAATGCAAAGACAACGCAATCTTCGTCATTTTTCTCGACATTCAGAGTCAGTTTCAGCAACATGGAGTACCCATAAAATAAAATTTATGTACAAAATGCGATATCTCGAGAACTATTCATCGTAACAAAGTGAGATAAAAACCAATCGTTTCGACTTGAAATTCTCTAAATTTTTCCCGCAGTATGTCTCGATAACTTCTCAATAGTTTTCGAGATATTTAACCCTAGATATCTAGCGCAGACGAACTGTTAGCGGCTAGTGACGTCACGGTGCGGCGTGCCGCTCGACCGGCTGTTTCACTAGGGAGGCGTGGCCACATGCTACTTTTAAAGTACCTAATGTTTTTGGGGTAGAAGTTTTGTTTATCAAGTTTTTACTATTGGGTACTGTTTTGAATAACTTTTAACTATTATGTTTGCTGTGTTTCATACAAAATAAAATTTTATGCAAGTTCCCTATTAGGTCGTAGCACGAGGCATGGTGAGGTCTCCACCATGCCTCGTACTACGAGCTAAACACAGTCTTAAAAATCCGAGGATTTCAGCCGAATGACATACTATTTTTTCTCAGGAATGCCCATTTCTAAAAACAAAACATATACACGATTCATTTCACGTTGCGTTCATCAGTTTGAAAAAAGGACCCACTTCGGACCAAGCAATCGCGCTAATCTGAGTGAAGTACTTTTGACAGCCTGCGGACTCCCGCTCGGTGTCGCGCGGGAAAAACGCCATCTTACGGTCTAAAAATAGGCTGGAAAAGGCCTCGAAATGGGCATGAGTGAGGAAAATGTCATTTCATGTACTACCTCTGTCTACGTTGGGGATGATTACTCCCCTTTTTACCCTTCTGATCGCGCCCCCCAACGAACTTACAATGTGCTTAAGGTCAATGAACATATGTACCGAATTTCACGAAGATCGGTAAAAGCGTTTTAAAGTTATCACATGAGACAGACAAACAGACACATGAAAGCATTTTTGCTCTACCCTGTCGAACAGTAGACCTCACTACTTTTGGTTAATTATTTTGAGCTGTATTTGATTAATACTGAGCTTAGTTTAATTATGTTAGTAACCAGAAACCATGTATGTATTATCTTGATATGTTTATAAAAAAGAATGCAATATTTTACATACCACAGCTGCACCTAAAGGAGCAAGAGTCATGGGATAAATCGTTGCAAATAAACTCTGCATCGTCATAGCTCTCGTTTCGAGGCACACGGCACATCGTGTGTCTTGCAACATGATGTCTTTAGTAACGAACTGAAAAATGAAAGAAACCTCAACCAGCTATTTATCTATAGCTTAAAAAAATACGACCTTTCGCTAATTGGATACATCGTTTTTTTGGCGTACCTGTATATGAATTAACAATGATACAACCGATGGTATGAATATTATTGGAAGGTATGTAGATACTTTGCCATATTTCCCCAGGAGCAACTTTTTTCTGTAATAATTATTAATGTATATGCTGGTACCCGCTGTAAGCAACATAAAGCTGCCTGGACCGTATCGAAGAAACCATCTGAAACATAAAAAATTACTCGTTACACTTGCAGATTATTGGCTTATACATTTAATTTCAAGCATTTTCTAACGTTAGAGATTAGATGTAACACATTGTACTCTAGTTTCTAATTTTAAACGTAGCGTCATTATATGTCAGTCAAACAGTCAATTGATTTAGAGTAGAACATGATAATGAAATAATTTAAGTAAAAAATGAAACAAATGATGTTATAAAGGATTAGTGTACCAGAAAACAAGTGATAGGTTATATAAATTTAGAATTACACATCTGATCGCGGACGCCACTTCGCTAATTCTGTAATTTGGTAGTAGAAAGCATCATCTCTTGAAATTATCTCGGCGTTGTTCGGAATATTTGTCTTATCATTTTCTCGTAATAATGCCATTCCAAAATTTCGCGTCAAGAGGTGCCGGCGTGAAATACATTTATAACTACTGCATTACTATATTATGTTTAAAAATCGGTGCTCTATCCTATCTGCGCTATATTTTGTGTATTTAGCTGCTGTAGTGCGCGAACTGTTTCCAGAGGCCGCTGCAGTGCTATCCACGGCGTGGCGCCGCCCGACGACGGCACCAAATACCGCGAATACGCGCGGAGCGTCGCGACGCGTTTCGTCTGACCACGAAGGGTGGTTGTTCCCGGCCAGCCGCGGCGCCTCGCGTCGCGTTCTGACGTCACACTGCACGATCGACCAATCAAACCAGTCGCCCGTCAGTTTTCCGGCTGCTAAACTCGCGTGACGCCATATTGTCGTGTTCGCGGTGTGTTTATATCCGTTTCCTTCGCGAATTTCGCCGCGTTCCCGTCGGTTTTCGCGACTGACAAAAATCGTGAATGTTTCGCGGACTGTGCGTTGCGATAATCGGGCCGGACCTCAGTGATATCCCAGTGCAATACGCCGTGATAAGGCAGTGACTCTGGTCTCGTGTTCGACTGCGTGGTGTCGAAGTGGTTTCAACCCCCGATCTTAAATCAACCCGTCGGAGATTACTGGCTGCGCGAGGATGCCCGTCCGCAAGCAAGGTGACGAGTCTTTCAGTGTGGAATAATTTCGGTCCGAGTTCCGAGCTCGTATCATTCTCGACACGTGCAATAATCGCCGATGAGTCAGGGAGGGGCTCTGGCTTGCTGTTGCTCGCTCGGTCAGCTGTCATTGGACTGTCATTTTTGCCAGACTTTAAAACATCTTGTTGACATTGTCCGACCAGCTGACCGAACGAGCCTGCGGACTGTACAGAACCTCCAGTGGTGCGATAACATTAGGTTCCATTTCGTTTTCAGTCGAATTCTCGACTTGAAATCAGGCCATCGTGACGGAAACAACGTCGATCATTCCCTCGCTTTCGTAAAATAAAAAAGCAGAATAAGTACCATGCGAGGATAAAAGTGATTTCGCCGAGATGTACTTTTTTCGCTACATTTGACACTCCAGTGGGAACGCTATATCTAGTTACGTGTCATATAGCTTCTCGCGTATCAGCGCGAAATTGAATCTCGTTTATCTGAAACGCTAGCGTTTTCGTTGCTTTTCACGCTGCGTTGAGGACTATTGAAATGCACCGGCAAGTGAAAACCGGTTCTCTTATATCGACGTAAGTTCAGGACTAATAATTGCGGACCTTTTGGCGATTTCGGATTTTCTCTACCGAATTATGCTATATTTAACCCTTTCACTACCGAATTTTTATTTAGTACAGTGGAAGCAGGCGGGTAAAATTTTTCAAATTGTCCACATAAAAATGACTGACATCACTGTACACAACTGTGTACACAGTTAGCGAAAGGGTTAAGGTAAATCGAAAACATTGATTGAGTACAGTGGAAGCAGGTGGGTAAAATTCTTCAAATTTTCCACACAAAAATTACTGACATCACTGTACACAACTGTGTACACAGGTAGCGAAAGGGTTAATCTCATATGGAATCTGCATTTCGAAAATGCAGGGAGCTAAATAGGAAAAGGACTTGGGCGAGTTTTCTGAGTTCAGACGCGTCTTCGCTTTTTTTTCCGAAAGTGCAGCAAAATACTGACGTACACCGAGCGAAGTAACCGTCTTCATTAATGTAGGCCAAGATAGTGTTGCAATAATCCATAGGTAGCTGTCGGTGTTTGGGCGACCGCCAAGAAAACGCAATAATTTCGGCACTGGCGAACGCTTTTGCCGTCAGTTACCGAACGACTCACGGCCACGAGGTCGTCCGTCCGAGACGACGGAACGATGTTTCTGCTCGTGACTACGAGATTGTGGTCCTCGTCGACGTATGCTCTCTGGCCTT
Source organism: Xiphydria camelus (assembly GCA_963678675.1). NCBI lineage: Eukaryota > Metazoa > Arthropoda > Insecta > Hymenoptera > Xiphydriidae > Xiphydria > Xiphydria camelus. Next base: position 20,310,378 of record OY783197.1, on the reverse strand, counting down.
TCTGTCGTCGCCAGGGACAGTCCCCCTCGCGATCTTCGCCCCCCTTTAAACGAACGGCGCCAATATTCACCGAAGCAAGCGAGGGGGCGTGTACCGTACTGGTATTAGAGAGCATTGCCGGAAGAATTTTTTTTTTTACTGAAAATTCTTCCGTAAATAGCTTTATTCAGTGTGGCTATAGACCTGGAAAATCGAGAAAACTGGGAAATGTCAGGGGATTTGACCAGTCAGGGAAAAGTGAGGGAAATGTCAGAGAAATTTTTGATTTTTACTGTAAATTATATGAATAAAGTAGAAGTTAATTTCTCGAAATTTCACCGTTGATACATTTCACAATGGAATTTGCGCTGCTGCTTCAGATATCTCCAGTACTAGCACACGTGTGTCTTATCAACTAAAATTAAGGACTCTTATCATCAACGTTACTTTTTAGCGTATAAACGTTTTTGCTATCTCGTATTCTTGTATTACAATTATTTATAGCTTTGCCGACTTGATTATAAAAAGCTCCTAATGTGAACAGAAATATTAAGGAATACTTACAACATTTAATCCGAAATAGTCAGGGAAAAAACAGGGAAAAATCAGGGAATAGTCATGGAATTCTAGGTATAATCAAGTTTCTGCAGCCACCCTGTTTTCATTCGAGTATATGCGGGTATTTTACAAATCAAAGCGGCGATTGAGAATCAGAAGAAATCGTTTTAAATTGCTCTCATTTCGATTGTGAAAGTCTATACTCGTCCAATCGACACCCTCCTTTGTATCGCCCTACCATAATGACATCTCGTTCGATTTTTCACTCGAACCCTCGTGGTATCAATTTCTCCTACCTTTTTCTGTAAGCGGATATGGTTAAATGAAATCCGACTTTTAATTCCCTCGACTTTTGCCTCATGTCAGGATGCATTAGCGGTGGATTACCGAGTCAAAGAGGGAGGTATGCTTCCTTTCGCGCCTCACAGAGAAAAAGGAGTTAAGAGTCACTGATAGGTTTCTTTCACTTGTTCGAGTCTGAATGAACCAAGGACGAAATTGGATAACGCAGAGCTTAAGACTTAAGGAGATGCAAGCCGATCTCGATTAATCAAGGATTAGCTTCGTCTGCCGTCGTATTACCATACGAAAGTGACTTGCGATTGGTCATTTTTAGCTTAGGGCTCGAGCTTTTTGCGTCTTTTTATCCTGCGCGGTGAATTATTCCTCGAATAATTTACGGTTTTTCGTGAAACTTGAAACTTTCGCCGAATCTACTTTTGGGGCTGTATAATTGTTCCGTCCAACAATTCGCAGTGGCCAGTAGTTATTCTGTACACTGATCAGAAATATTTGCAATTAGTTGCGAGAAACGGTGATTGCCTCGCACTTCTCTGCGTGTAGGTATTCTAGTGAAGTAATATCGATAATCGATGTAGAAACAAAACGGTTGGATATTGAAAACGCTGGTGTATACCACGATAGGATCATTTAACGTTGAAGGAGAAACGTACATTGAATTACGGTCGAACTGTCTTCTCTAATCGGAGCGCATCTCTTTCATTAATCATGTGTTATTCGACCTAAACAGACGTTCTGCTTCCGCTTCTTCGGAGAAAAAAACTAGTTTTTTTTGCTACTTTTTCTTCTTATCTCTGTTAACTTTTTTTTGGTACTCCTATCATTCTGTAGCTGAACGATATTTTGACATTTTGTTGATTCGATGATCGAACGCGACGTAATAATCAGACAATGGTTTCTTCTGGTAAAATACAATAATTTAAAATTCAAAGAACGCCATACTTTTAAGAAAATTAAGACGGTTGTTTCGATATGTGATCATCACACTATGATAGTAAATCACAGTTAGTGAAAGATAATTCGGTCTTAACGTAAAAGAAAATATTTATATTTATAAATTGAATTTGTAATTTGTATACACATTCAATAACAAAAAAAAAAGAAACGGTACGAAAAAATGATTATAAGTGCGTTTCTCTCTGCAAAACTGTGACGTCATCAGAAACGCAGAGAGACGCACTTATGCCAAGCAACGAGTGCGAGGGAAATATTATTACTAGACTATATGGCGTAGTTGCATTTCAAAATATCGTTTTCCAATTTTGATAAGGAAGTAAATGAAAAATAAAAAAATATGGGATGAATAATTTTATCCAAATTTTTCGAATCTGCAATAAAAAATAATGTTAAAACCGAATTAATGCCCTGGATTAACATAATACAAAACAATTTTTACCTTAAAATTTCTTAACGAAAACGAGGTTCATTTTAAGCGACATCAATCACCACGATACCTGGATACTACACAATTCGGGAAGGTTTGTTTTGGTCAAGTCGAACTACAAACGACGCGCTGTGCGATTTCTCACGCGAAGATTTGTGGGATAAAAGCAAATTTATGCGTACTCGTAAATCGACTACACGCGTCGCCTCCCACCCTCCACCCATTTCGCTACACCGTGAGATATACCTATATCATCATCTGCTGGCATATGCGCGCAGGGGACACCCTGTCTGACCCCTGAAAGGGACGGATCACGCCCCCATCGTTCGAACATTATGTTCTTACGAAGGGTAGGTATACTGCAGTGGAATCTCCTCCTGATCCGGATAACATGTCGTGCCGAAAATCTCACTTCGTTCGTCCGAAGTCTTCTTTATTCCGTAGTACATTTTTATTCTTGAATATGAAGCGGTACATCGAGAATGTGCGCTTTTTAGTGGTTACTTTCGGAGCCAGATGCTACAGATACGCGGAATTGTTTGACTTTCGAATCTCACAGACTATACTCAGTATCCGGTCTTGTTTAATCCGTGCATTTTGGCTGGGTTTTTATCAACATTAGCTCTCACACGTGTCAATAAAAAAGAAAGAAGGAATCAAAACAAGCTTTGAAAAATTATTGACGGAATACGAACGCCTTGGCCGAGAAAATGGTTGTTTCTTACTCTACTTCGTCACCCTAAAGCAGAACTAGCCTATCTCCAAAACACAAGTTTTACAGGGGAAGGTGTTTTTCGTTTTATTTTGACAATCAAAACTTCTAGGTTAAATCTGAGAAGTTATTATTAATAGAACCATTATTGGAAACAGGGGACTGCGTTTTTTTTTATGTAAACATGTCGGTAAGTGAGATTGTGGAGTACTAGTTCAGCATAAAACCTTAAAAACGCTAAAATAGGAGTTAGCATAGTTCTGCTTTAGGGTGACGACTTATTCTCCTCTTCACACATTACAGTTCCTACACCGAAAAAAAAAAAAAAAAAAAAAAATGTAATAGATTTGACTAAATTAGCGATCACGTCCGGGGGAACGCGGTTTTAGTTACTTGAATCAATAATTTGCTAGAATTGACTACAGCTTACTTTCATCAAACATTTTTGTATCATTAAAATCAAGTTATTTAATTGAAGTAACTAAATCAGCGTTCTCCCACCCATAACCGCCAATTTAGTCAAAAAACTACTATTTTTTTCTCTGTGTAGCGTCAAATTAATAATGCACTCCGAACTCAAGGGCTGACAATGACATATGTATCTTACCGAGGACTTTATTACGACTTCCGTCAATTTTTAAATACTTCTCTGCACCGCTCGAGCGAGTTAAAGTTTCGCGTTAAATGTCGCTCCCCTTTTTACGCTGTCCCTTCAATACCGAGCACCGAATAACGATACGACCGGCAACGAGCAACGATCCTTTCCGAACTTTCCCCATCGTATAATCGTCGGACGCGCGCACCGGGATTAAGGTTAATGGCGCAACAGGGGGTAAAGGAAGAAACGTATACCTAACGGATAAATGACAATACCTCCTCCCCTCCGCCCCCGAGAGAACGCGACCCTCCGATGCAGTATGTGTCGAGGGACCTATACCCCTTTCAGCTTCTCCTTAATCCTAGCCTCTGATTAATGCGCGCATTACGGAAATCCTTAGTTAACGCTACCGGTTGCAGGTAGGTGCCGGTCGGCTACCTTTTACCTACGTCCTCGACGAATTTACTGGCATACGTACTGCAGCCTATTCGGGCGGAGGTAATGCTGTACATGTGTACGTCACACCTCTAGTGTCCGGGATGAGTTCGGAACTCGCGGTAGTTTTCAATTCTGCGATGCGACGGCATAGTCGCCAGATGAGGATGGTTGGGGTGATGAGGGTGAAGGTAGGAAGGGAGAAAGGGTGAGGTGGCGTTGACTCGAGTGGTAATGAGTGCATTGAATGGGAAGTGGAGCACGAGGTATGCATATCGTAAGTCGTATTAGTGTAGGTGGCGTCCGAAGTGTATGATATTTAGATATAAGAAATTTATAATTAGATACGTACATCCGAATAAACGCTTGTGTTCTAGTTTATAATTAATGATTTCTTTGATAATTAATTACTCGTTAAATAACTCAACAATCATGTAGTGTTATTTAACGAGTAATTGTCAAAAGGTAGACTGCATGTTTTTTTGTATCTTTACGAGGATGGTGTATTTGGTATTTTTAATTTTTTATAATTTGTAGTACAATTTGTATAATCCGACTATTATGCAGTCTCATTTTTTTCGGTTGAAAATATCCACGACAAGACGTAACGTGATCACGATACTTTATTTGTAGAAGCTTTCATATGATATGTACGTGTCAATGAATACGAATAGATCTATTCAGGAGAATAAATAGTTTCTATGCAAATAAAATTTTATTCATCCGTTTATTTATATATACGTAGTAGCGTTTCGGGAGTAATTGGGCCGAGATTATTCAGTAAATATTAAATTGAATTTCTTGAAGTAGGTAAGCTCGAATTATAATATATTTCATTAACATATAATCGACATATTTATTTTTCAAAATATGCCGAATTAATTTTTTAGACCCGACAACATGTCTCTCTCTCTCTCTCTCTCTCTCTCTCTCTTTCTCTTATCCCTTCCATCCTCCTGAGACTCAATTGTCAGTCCAACGAGCCACCGGGATACTCAACCACTTCTTCATCCGCGTCTACACTCCTACCCACGCTCTTGCATAATCCGAGAAGCTTTGCGTACAGGCTGAGTTGCATCTCGCGAAACAAGACACGCGGACCAGAACTACTCGCAAACGATGTTCCCGCTGGCGCGCATGTCCTCCATGTTTCGCGAGATGAAATCCGTCCGGTATAAGAAAACGCAGACGGTGGCAGTTCCATCCCAGGCTGTAAATAACACCTGGCGGTAATGCTAGATTTATCCGATAGCACTTACCGGTATTGTTACCGGCAGACCTGGTTCTCGGTACGCGTTGTAACACCCCGTTGCACTCTCGCGTAAGCAGGCGTCATGGTTGCGCGTCTGCGGGAAGTCGGTACGTATAGGTATGCGCGCGCGTGTCACTTTTCTGTGGGATAAGCTGATTAAGCGTAAATCTCCGAGAAGCGAGTGGAGCTGTACCTTATGGAGTTCTTCTTTCTCGAATGCGGTTGGAGGGAAATCTTTACTTGTGGCGCGAACTGTATCGCTTTGATCGGTTTTCTGCATTGTGGACGAATAAATAAAATTTCCATTCGGTACAAAATATTTTATATTTCTTCGAATATTTAAAGGAGATCGATAGACGTGATTTTCATATATTGTAGCTACTTTATCAGTGTTTTTAATTCAGATGACGGAATTGTAATTCAAATCATATTTGTTTAAACGAATTAGCTAAATTTTAGTCGAATATATCGTTATACTATAACATGGTAAGTATGAAAAAAAAATTCCTTGACTTTTCCAGGATTTCCAGTCTGAAATAATAAATTTTCCCTGACTATTACGGACATAGATCCAGTATGAAATATTATGCATTAATCATTTCGTCAAATGAACAGATTAAAGAATATCCATATGAGGGGTATGCCAATTGAGAAATAAGTATGAAAGTAATTTTTATTGTAATTTTGTGTAATCACATTTTTATCGCTCAATAACTTTTCTTAATATAACAAAAAAATTCCAAATATACGTTTAGTCATAGCATACTTCGTATGCTAACATTGTTTCCATCGGTAATCGACATTCTTACTATTGGTAGAATAAAAGAACTGATTTATAGGAAACTCATTTAAAAAATTTATGAAGTTTGCATATTTTTTAAAAATTCCAAAAAATTCTTTAACTTCCCTGACATTTCTCTGACTTACATAATTCCCTGATAATTCCAGGCTTTCTAGAATTTCCTGACCGCTGGACACCATATGTAATAATAATCGAATCAGCTAATTGATCGCAAGGAATCTAACGGTTGGGAAATTCCAGAAAACCTAGAATTGCAGTAACTGTTTTATTACAAAAATCAAGTCTCATTAAATAATTAATACGATTCCATGCCTTTATAGCCAACTTCCATCGGCCCGCTCGCCCGTCGACGAATACTCGCCGTCCACTTTATTCGCACGATTGTTGCAACGTATAAAACTGATGACGAGCAATCTGTTCAGGTATTGGTCTAATCAATCCGGCCCTATAAATACCTTCTCTCTCTCTCTCTCTCTCTCTCTCTCTCTCTCTCTCTCTCTCTCTCTCTCTCTCTCTCTCTCTCTCTCTCTCTCTCTCTCTCTCTCTCTCTCTCTCTCTCTCTCTCTCTCTCTCTCTCTCACTCACTCTCCCTCTCTCACTCTCTCTCCCTCCCCCTCTCTCCCCCTCTCTCCCTCTCCCCATCTCTCTCCCTCTCTCCCTCCATCTCTCTCCCCTCCCTCTATCCCTCTCCCTCCCTCTCTCTCCCTCTCTTCCTCTCTCCCTCTCCCTCTCTCTCCCCTCTCTCCCTCTCCCTCTCTCTCCCTCCTCCTCTCTCCCCTCCCTCTATCCCTCTCCCTCCCTCCCCTCTCTCTCTCTCCCTCTCTCCCTCTCTCCCTCTCCCTCTCCCTCTCCCTCTCCCTCCCTCTCTCTCTCTCTCTCTCTCTCTCTCTCTCTCTCTCTCCTCTCTCCCTCTCCCTCTCTTTCCCTCCCCCTCTCTCTCCCTCTCCCCCTCTCTCTCCCTCTCTCCCTCCCTCTCTCTCCCTCCCTCTCTCTCCCTCCCTCTCTCTCTCCCTCCCTCTCTCCCTCCCTCTCTCTCCCTCCCTCTCTCTCCCTCCCTCTCTCTCTCCCTCCCTCTCTCTCTCCCTCCCTCCCTCCCTCTCTCTCTCCCCCTCTCTCCCTCTCTCTCTCCCTCCCTCTCTCTCTCTCTCTCCCTCTCCCTCTCCCTCTCCCTCTCCCTCTCCCTCTCTCTCTCTCTCTCTCTCTCTCTCTATCGATATTCGCAACCGTTGTGTGTATGTACAAGTATATACAATCGTAGGCGCCATGGTTACTCGAAGACACAAGCATCCTCCTATTTACACACATACACACGTCTAGCTGCCGATCCCTTCATCCTCGTTCGATTTTATCACGTCCATGAGGTTTCTCGTAAAAAGGAATAAGAGCCGATTAAAGTTCCTCTTGATCGGGATGCTCCCTTTTTTCCGCGGTTAGAAATTAATTATCCGACCATCCGGGGAAGTGTAAGATCGCAACACTCTCTCTCTCTCTCTCTCTCTCTCTCTCTCTCTCTCTCTCTCTCTCTCTCTCTACGGGTGTGGTTCGTTGGATGCTCGTTTCTCTGTTTCTCCCACTCGGCAAGGACCTCGCAGCTCTCGTTTATCTCTCTTCTCTTTCCTCTCTACCCTTCTCGAACCTCTTATCCGGCTCATCCCTTCTCCACTATTTCTATCCCTCGGACTTTGATAAACTTCTAATGACGTTCGACTATTGGTGCGGAGAAAAGTTTGTTCTATTCTCTGCACACTAAAAGGAAATGGTTCCGTTATTTTCAATTAAATTTAATTTATGGAACATCGTTTCATTCGCTCGGAGAAATAAATAAATGCACTGTAAAAAATTATGCGGTGTGACACTATATAGACCACTTTTAGTGTTGGATAACAATGGCGTAAGACTGAATGACATCAGATGTGGTACATATCCCGTGTGGAAATCTGCCCAAGTTGGCCCAATCAGTAATTGGGCGCCAATTAGGCCCCAATTGGGCGGCCCAATTTGAATAAAATATAATAAATCGAATAGATACAATTGTTTGTTTTATTTATGTACCGGAAGTAAAAATAAATCTGGACATTTAGAACTTATTCATAACTTTTAGTGACTGGAATTTGGGTCAGGTGATACGATGTAGTATTAGCGTTTAGTTGGGGATACGTTGGGCAGCCCAATCAGGCCCCAACTAAGGTACCAGTTGGGGCTACGTTGGGCACCCCAATCTGGTCCCAACTAAGGTACCTAATCACTACCCTAGCAAGAAATATTGTATAATTTTTATGTTTTAATGTTGATAGCATCGCCTCAAAAACTTTACTAACTTTATTATGATGACATTGGTAATAAATATATAATATATTTCATTCTTCGATAATTGCGTTTTTAATAATCTTTACAGCATTTTTCGACAAAATGATCTTAATAAAAGTTGTAGATAATAACATTCTAATCTTTGGTTTATGACTTTTTTTTTCTAGCTATTTTAGTTTAGGCGCTACGGCTATTTTTGTGTTTAGAAATTCGCCAGGGCCGTCCCGGGAAAAGAGTACGGCCCTGGAGAGAGGCTGAAAACGTCCCCTTTTTTCGGGACGGCCCTGGCAAATAGTGGTGAATGTGACAGACGCTCCGTGTTGTTTGCAAATCGTTTGTATTTTTTTTAATAATCGTGAATCGTGATAGTGAACGGATGCAGTGCTACTTTTCTCTGGATGCCTGTGCATACAGAGCAGGAAAGGAGACGGCAGCATCTCAGAAGAATTGCCATCAGATAAGTTACTTTCTATCTGACCATTCTAACCTCACTTTGATTGCCTATGAAGGACATATATCTTTGTGAATATTCTATTTTTTGTTTTCAGCGTCATGCGAACACGGGACGAATCAATGGTTTTTCTTCTCCATCAACAAGCCGTGGCAGAAAAATAGGAGCGGCTACCTGTCAAACGTGAAGTGTACATGTACCTCACTTCTATTTCATCTCTTCTTCGCCTCGGATGTAAAGATGGAAATTATAAAATATCATCATTTACACCTCACAAAGCACGTTTTTGCAAGTAACTTTTCTGTAACATTCCTGCAATATTTTACAATATTCGTGAACACTACCGTATATTAGAAATATATATTTCTCGATAAAAACGTTTCGGAATCATTATGTCGAAAGATCTCCACGATAAGGTACAGTTCGATAAGATTGTACTTGCTCGGGCTGAATTATATGGGGGTTTTATAATTATTGTAGGAAGTCCCAGAAGAATACAGGTGCAGCAAAATATCGATGCTGTGATAGAAAGAATAAGGAATAACCCTCCTAATAAATAAAGCAAGTCCACGGTTGGGAGGATGTTGAAGGATGAAAATTTTCATCCATTTAAAGTGACGCACGACCATATATATTACAAATTTTAACTTTACTTGCAGATTTCTTCTCTCAACTCGCTCATGGATGTAGAAGAAAATATTTCCAAAAGCGTGGTGAACACCATGAAGAAATATTTAACAAAAGATCTGGCTGTTAAATTCACGAACGTCCGCAAAGCGTCTAGCAAGTTTCTCCAAGAGTTCAGTCTCCAAGGTGAGAGTAATTAATATTTTTTCATGTAAATTATTGTTTTTGAAATATACTTACGAAGTAAAAACCTTTCAAAGTAATGATTGCAATACATCATTTTGTAATGTTTTTTATCAGATGCCGTAACTCGAAGGAGCAGCAAGGAAGCCCCTTCTTCAGAGAAGGCAGCCATCGAGGCCATTGGATCGGCTTTGGCTTACGCAGGGGACTGGGACGGAGGACGACGAGAAGGCAGGGAAGTCCAACGCGGAGCGTGGCATCCATGAAGCCGAAGTGGCAACGCCGGGGGCGAGAATATGACAGACGACGGCGCGAGAACGAGTAGCTGCAGCGAGTAGTTTTTAGTCTCTTAAAGCGCGTTGCCACGAGTCGACTCAAGTCGAACGACTTGGTAGTTCGACCGTATAGTCGACTTAAAATTTCTTTGTTATTAGTCGAATCGAACGAAGTAGCTCGTCTTGCGACTTCATGCGATTCGACTCATAACAAAGAAATGTTAACTACCAAATCGTTCGACTTGAGTCGACTCGTGGCAACGCGCCATTTTTAGCTTGCCCGGCCTGCTCACGACTTCGAGCTTGTTTTTTTTGCAAAATGTATATACAGGGTGTTACTTAATGATAGGCCGTAATTGCAAAGGCAAATATAGTGTATGTAGTGTAGTGTATATAGTGTATGATAGAGCCCTAAAAACTGAAGAATACGTTTATATTATTATTATTTCTTACTGTATGGCCTTGGCCTTTTACATTATTAATCACACCCTAATCCCCCTTGCATATAAATCTATAAAATATGAAAATAGAAAATTCTTAAATTGTACTTATGAAAAACTAAGGAAACCCGCGCGTATGATTTGTATCAATCATTGTTCCGCTTGAATACGTTTATATTTTACTTTTGTACATTTTATGAGAAAATATAAAATCTTATTATTTATTATTAATCTTATTATTCATCATTAATCTTATTATTCATTAAAAGTAACATTTCAGGTTGATTGGGCATAAATAGGGTTGCCCAATTGGAGCCCAATTGGGCGGCCCAAATTGGGCATAGGTTGGGCGGAGCGTTACAAGCCCAACGAAAGCCCAATTGGGCCCCAATTGGGGCCCAATGAAGATTTCCACACGGGATGTATAGGTCCACACCGATGAAATGGTTTTAAAAACTAACACCACTTTTTTACTGTGCGATGAATGTCGTTTTGAAATAAAAATCTACTTATGGTCTGTAGATATTGAAAGTGGGCGAGGTTAATTAATCTTTAGTTATTTAAAATAATAAACTTTCCCCCGCACCAAAGAAAAATTTAGTTAACTGAATTTTTTTTTCTGTTAATCGGAACTTTCTTTTCCGAAGATATTCCTAGTTCAGGTTTGAGAAATAAAATAAACCAAAAAGTCAACATTTTTAATCCTTCTTTATTGTGCATCGCGTTGACAATAGCCGTTCTTATTAATACGTTCAAATAATAATTAGGTGCTACTGCAGTATACTTGTTAGTTACTTTCATATCTCTATATATTTTTGGTTAAACATTAAAGCAGCGAAGCTGTTAAACTGTAATAATAGTTATATTACGGTTACCGCGAGTTAGCGGGGAATTTCGTGCGAGCGTCCGTCGAACGAGGCCTTCGAAGAGAGAGAGAGAGAGAGAGTTTTGCGTAGAAACAATTCCCCTAGTTTGCGAGCTCTCTTACCCCGACGTCGATGCTGCAGCACGCGGACAAGGTTAACCGAGCTCATTAACGTCCACACCAAATTGCTCACGGCCGCAACCCTTTCGATCCAGCCATACTTCTGGCAGAACTACCGCACACGCCATTCCGTATTACGAGTTGTTCGTGGCTAGGTATTTGTTGTTAGAGTCGCAACAAGTCAACCAAAAGCACGTTGTACCTCCAATGTGACTGGAAGGGTGGTTGATATCTAGCTGTATGAATAACAATCTGTACATTTAATTGCATTGAATATAGAGAGGATCGGGAAATATTTTAATAGTTAACGCGCGCGTATATTTTCTCGTCCTAACGAAATATTTATTTCGCCGTATTTAAAATTACATTTATTAATTGTTAGTAAACTGTTCTCTTGATGCAGAACCCAGATCAGCAAAGAACCGCTGATTTGAAATAACTATCTCAATAGCTGGATGGCTAAGCCCAGTATCCGGACAACCATAGATACAGCAGATTTTACTCAGGGTTCTTACTAGTGACACTTCCCGTATGCATCTTTAATTTATTGATGATTCTTGTCCACTACACTGAGAGAAGAGTTTATTTGTAGTTAATGAATGTACTAGACCATTTGCACGCGCAAGCGCGCGCCTAAAACGTATTTCATAACGACATTTACATTTACTTCAACACTAATTTTATCAAATTGAATTTCCCCGCTTTAACTATCGAATACTATATCGATATCGATTATCAACCAACCAATGGCGGTAGGTGACCACGACTTTCGATTATCGATATCGATTGTCAACCAACCAATGGGGATAGGTGACCACGACTTTCGATTATATCGCGTTGGATTTTATTAGATAGGATACTTGATTATGGCGAAAGAAATATTTCGTTGAACCAAGTAAATATATATATATATCGTTAGAATGTCTCTTTCATTCAAACAGAAATAGAGTAAAAGCTAACAAATATTTGCTTGGTTCAAAGAAATATTTCTTTCGCTATAATCAAGTATATGTATTATATATTAACTACGAATAAACTGTTTTCTCAGTATAGTCGTTCCTTTTTATACCATTCAATAATCTGAATTGTACTCAAATATGTCTGAATACTAGGACGTGTCCTACTATTGGAACAATTACCTTACACATTAAAGGGGTTGATGTAATGCCAGCGTCACGGGGGAGGAGAAAGGCGGACTAGAGGGCGAATCGCCTCTATGACTAATTGCAAGCGAAGCGTGTGATAACCAGAGGTGGTAAATCGCCGGGGACACGCGCTAACGATGGCACCAACTTTTTACTTTTTTTTTCGGGGATTTGTCTCGCATAATCAGTTCTGCCCATCTAGCCCATCTCGCTAGCATGATACGAGGTACGATGTAAGTTTTTTTGCAGCTTACACATATACTCATACATGTATATAGTTCTCATAAACGTATAAAGTTCCACTGCTCTCGGCAACAGCTCACGCAAAACTGTCACACTGCCTTCGAGTGCAGGCGCGTATCGAGTAACGTGCTACGAGGAAATAGTGAGGTGTGAGCGACGCTCCGCGGTACCTACACATGTATAGGTATGTATATATATACCGTAGAAAAACTGTACCCGGAAAAGCGCGGAGGAAGCTAAACGTATATCAATATATCGCCGAGAGGGATGAAGCTAGATGGAGCGAAACGAGGTGGGCTGCAACTAAAGAGAGAGCGTGGTAAATATAATATACCTGTAACTCTCTCTCTCTCTCTCTCTCTCTCTCTCTCTCTCTCTCTCTCTCTCTCTCTCTCTCTCTCTCTCTTAGCAGCTCTTTACTATTTCACCATCGGACATCCTCGCGTGTTCTTGAATGGGAATTGAAAGTATCCCTTTTCTGCGCGTCGATTGACTCGCGCGTTGGCGACGGGAAGACTTTATACCCGATATACGATAAATCGATATGTTGCTCGGCTGAGGAATTTCCACTTTTGCGAGAAACTGTAGGCGATAACTGTAATTCGTCGAAATACGTAGAGTGGATCTATGTTTCTTAAATCGTGGTGAAAATTGGTATTTCGATTATTTTTATTAATTCATTGAAGGGGAATGAAATAATGCGAATGATCGAAATGCTCATTTTTAACACGATTTAAGAAATATGGATCTATGATCCGATTCGCCTCAATCTACCCTATGCCTCATCTATACACATAACACCTGCTCGAAATAAAATTTGTATTTTTGGGGATAATTGTCGCATTCAATTATATAATACAATCTGCATATACGTATTATGTATACATATATATTTATTTATTATATATATAACATTTAGCATTTAGTTATTCGAGACTGGAAAGCCGAGTCAGAAAATTTTACCCACAATTTTCGCTAGACGCCGCGAGTTTCAGAAAAGCGCAGTCCTTACTTTCGTCAGATACGACGTGACGTGATCGGATATTGCAGATTTGACAATTCCCTCATAGAAATTGGATCGTTTTCACCTACGTTGTTTCCTCCCGGCGATGATTGATGGACGTCGACAGTCAATCATCCGATACGTATTCGGTCAAGTTCATCAACCGATAGAAATTGTCGGGATATACGTGATCGGAGAAGAGTGTACAGAAGACCCAGTTACCTATACAGCGAGGCGGAAGAGAACGACCATTATGTCTAGCGGCTCCATTGAGTCTGGGTGCGAATCGTCTCGTCCGTGGGATGCTAGAGCGAACGGAAAGAGCATCGGGGGTGGCACGGCGAGATCGAAGCGCACAGCCAGCCAGGACAGGAGATCGAATCGTATTGGGGTCAAGTTATTTGGTTTATATATCAGTCGCGGTAACGCGGTGCGCCAGTTTTCCTCGCGTGCCTGCAGCAAACGATATTTCCGACGACTGTGTGCGCTTATTTTTATTTCGTTCTCGTTCCCACGAACGGCAGATGGGTTACCTCGGATCCACGGGAAGGTTCCCGACGGTCGCGAAATCTTCGGACGAGTCGGACGGGAAATCGTTTGATCTTTTGGAACTAGAAATATGTATTTCTTACGTTCTGTAGCGTGAAGAGATATTGCTCTCCGTGATATGTGTCCTCTTTACATGGATCGAAAAAAAACAGCCGATAAACGTTATTTCAAATTTTTCTGAACACCCACCGGAAAGGTCTGGCTGAATACGAATCTGATAGAAAAATTTATTTAAGATGAATATATAGGAATTTATTCAAATCTAACGAAAGTCTATTTGAATGAAACAAATGTTCTACTAGGTTCGTACTCGATGTTCGTTATATGCAAACAATTAATTTCATTCAAATAAACTTTTATTCGACGTGAATAAATTCCTATTTATTTCAAATAAATTTTTCTATTAGGTTTGCATTCAATTAGACCTTTTCTCTCAGTGACTTTAATACAAAAATGCTTTAAATTTATAAAACGAATGGTGAATGTTGATCAAAGAAATTGTGAACTATTGAAATCTATTATACATTGGGAGAAATAATTACTAGTATCAAAAAAACGTTTTTTGCACCAAGAACATATGATTTTACAAATTTCTAAGAATACAGAGATTCTTGATAGAAGAATATATATTCTTAATTCAAGAATACCATCGTCAGAATAAGAAATTCTTTCTGCGCCAACAAAAATGATTCGGGCCTATCAAATATTTTCTTGCGTGAAGAAAACCACGGCTTAATCCTGAAATTATATCATGTTTTTGATCGGAGAAAATATTTTTTTGGCCTCAGCAATAATTTCTCTCAGTGTGCAGAAGGAAATATTTTTCATTTATTCTGTACCTATATTTAAAAAATTGGTGCCAAAGTTACAATAACCGTCCGAAACTATCACTACTCGATGATACTGTATGTTTAGCCCGTGTACGTCATCAGTTCAGATTCGTATCAATGAGTTCGCGCGCCAACCCGATCAGTCCGGAATGAATCCGATATTAATTTCGCGTGTTCCATTAGCATTAATCTCATTAGCACGATTGGCAATGCTATTAGCGACTCGTCGACGGTACATACGTTCCAAAATATATCGACGCCGCGTCGCAGTCGTCGCTGGTAATGCAAATTGACTCGTTTTCATCCGCGCTGTCGGCTTTGGGCCGTCGAGAATTAGGAGGGGGGCGAGGGTGTATTTTATTATAGAGAAACGCAAAACGTCAATGAGAGAATATTTGGTCTATATATCCAACCCTGAATTTATATCTAAAACAATTTATTTTCGAATCTGAATTACAGCAAAGTTGACGAAGATAATTTCTTCGATATTTCCTTCTCATTTCCCCGTTAGACGTAAAAAACTCCATAATTAAAATTGTCTTCTCGACGCAAGAAACTAATCGATCCCGATAATATATGCAGCTATATCGCGATATCTCAACGCTTATAGACGCGGCACGCGCTTCTCCCTCTCGAAATTGCATTCGATCCCACACGCGTACCTACATGCTCGTATACCAGAGACGAGAAGCGCTGGCTACGGATACGCCTATCGAATATGCATCGAACTTGACTCGATCACCTGCACGAACACTAATGGACAGTGTACTCGCTTCCGCGGTTGGGTGGGTAGGTTCGCAGCGATTAATAACAAAGCGACGTCGCGAGAGCAGACGGAATTATGCACGCGCCAGATATTATCGCGGACATCCGCCAATCGAAGGCCTGATTGTATTATGTGATTAATAGACACTCTCGCTCTTCTCTCCAGAAGATCCTTGATTATGTCATTGGTTGCGATACGCTCGTTAGGGGCTGTTCACACATTACGTCACATCTTGAGGAGGAGGGAGGGGTTACGATAGTGTGACAAAATGTGACGTGGAGGAGGAAAGAGGGGCTTGTATTTATGATACGCGAAACATTTTTTTATAAGCTGCAGTAGTTCATTATTTCTCAAGGTTCTAATAATCTAGTCGCTACAAAGCTGTTTAGAAATAAATACAGATCAACAAATCTGTTATTGATATTATATTTAGCATCTCGTTTCACTTTTCCATATGATCACAGGTAAATGGAAGTAGATCAGCAGGAATCATTCAAGCAAATGCGAGACATTGGACATTTAAAAAAATATAATAGATGGTGACATAGCTACATATTCTTGTAATGTCACACAGAAGGGGTGTGGGGTCTTTAAATTTGTGACAAAGGGAGAGG
Source organism: Xiphydria camelus (assembly GCA_963678675.1). NCBI lineage: Eukaryota > Metazoa > Arthropoda > Insecta > Hymenoptera > Xiphydriidae > Xiphydria > Xiphydria camelus. The sequence goes on along the minus strand of OY783197.1, from coordinate 20,293,940 downwards.
GGAGGGGAAAGGGGGGGGGTGTCGAAAAAGGCCAACAATTGTCTGACGTAATATACGAATGGCCTCTTCAAGGGTGGTTTTCCTTCAGTTCACCCAACCCACATTACTTAGGTACCTACACCTAGCATCTCACCTCACCCTGTACCAACCCTCCAACTACGAATCAGTTATCGAACTAATACATAGTTCTCGGGGAAGTTTCAAACTGCCGCCCTTTCACCGTGCCAAGAGCGATCTCTGCATTATCTCCGGTCGAGCCGCGGCAGCGCAGGACCGAGATATACTTATTTATAAAGAGCTAACGAGAAGTTCGCGTCGTCTGCCAATTAGTATCGATACCCAGAGTCGACAACCCGAGCGTCGCGCTTCGGTATACGGCGGCGGCCGCGACGCCCCACCGGCGACGGACCTATGTGCGGCAAACAACGTCTGTCTTTAGAACTGGTGCGGCGCGACAGGTATACGTCGTGGAGCGCCGTAGACCGTATGTAGGCCGGGCCGAGAACGGACTAAATTTAGGCTGACGCGCGAGATCCCGCAAGCGGTCCTTCGAACGCTACACACGAATCGTGCCCCCGCGAGCTGTCAGATCGGTCGCCCGGGGCGCGTTTATCGCGCACCAACCGACCGTTTCCGCGTTTCTCGAGGCGTTCGGCTCGGAAGCCCCGCGTTGTATTGGCCCGCGCGAAAAGTGGCGTCGCTCCTACGGGGTTTCCCCCTCACCGCGCTTTCGGTTCTCTCCGCGAGACTTCGCTCTACTCGCCCGGCAATTCCGGCGGTCCTTCGTGTGTACAGTACACGCGCGCGTACGGTAGCTATAATTCGCGAGTTGTGCGCGACGAACCGTGACCGCCGAGCACGTGGTGTCATAAATAAATACCGCCGTTCCCTGGCGTCTCGCCAGGGAGGAACGCGCGAGGATCCGGTACTAAATTGGGAATTTATAATACCTGCCGTCGCGCGGACGCCCCCGCGGAAGGCGCCAAATCGAAGTGTCGCATCGCGGGAGAGAGGGGCGCGTTATCGCGCGCCGCCGGTATATTTTCGTCGTCACGTGGCGGCCGCGCGGGACTCGAGGCGCGGATTATCGAAATCGATCGTTTTTTTTTGTGGAGAGTGAAGATCTTTTGGCTTTCGAGTGAGCACGAGAGTGTCTGAAATGTGGTTTCCGGTCATCAGCGTCGTCTGGACCATCGCGTATCTCTTGCGCTACGGCAGGGCGGGGAAAGGAGAGATTCAGCTCGTTGCGGTCAGTCGAAGAGGTAACGTGTACGCGGTGTGCGTTCGACGCAACGTCGGTGGGTGGGATATGACGCCGAAGCTAGCTGCCGTGTCCTGTACTGAACTGTCGGCCGCTGGCTTCGGCATGGCGAGGAGCGGTAAACCGACGATGGACGTATTTCGAGCTGTATATATATCGGGCTGAGATATATGTATGTATAATACCTCCGGTTGCTATAGCTTCGGCGTCGCGATACGGACATAGGTAACACGGGTAACCCGTACAATTTGCGATGAGATCTCTCCGAGGGAAGCCGGAGAGAGCGACACAAATGTTACCGTCTACACAGTGAAAAAGATGCATATAAAAGTTTTCAGCTGTTCTTACAGTTAGTCATTTTTCTTTCGAAGACGTTAAATCTCTCATGAGATAGTTTACGTTGTTACTTACTTTAGCCATATTTTTTTTGTTACGCGGGACCAAATGATCTCAAAATAGTACTGATAAAATAATAAATAGGTATGTGTTCAATGTAAGCACAATTTTTCGTAAATATATTGCTTTTTAGCAAATAGGGCGATTAATTTGAATCACGTTATAATATAAATTTAACAATTTATTTAGGAATAGTTGTTTTTTTTTAATTCATGCGGCAAAACAAACGTTAACTTTGGAACATTAAATTATTGTAATTTGGATGAACGTCGTGACAATCATGGAATTCTATCTGCGTGGCGAAATATGACATGCGTTTAGAGGCGTGGCTATTAAATGGCAGGGATTCGTGTACGCTTCATATTCGATGTTTGGATGCACAAGCAGGGTCTGCACAGAAGTCTGCGTCTGCAATGTGCCGTACCAACTTCGATTTCCTTCTCTGCAAGGAATCAGAGTAAGAACGGGATGTTCAACGGTCCTTGAAATCCTTGAAGTACTTAACAAGTACTTGGACTTTGCTCGTCCTTAGAAAGTCCTGGAAATGTACTTGAACATTTTTGCAGATCCTTGATAATTTTATTTTTCATTCATTCTAAAGAGAATCACTGAATTTTTTAAAGAGTGAAATCTAATGTAGATTGACCGCATCGGGTAGGGTAGTGGGCAACGACCAATGAGCGAATAGGAACATTACGTTTGTTTGCTTAATAAATATTTTCGTGGCTTTATTGTATAGATCATTTTATTCGCTTATCATAAATCGATATACATATCTCCCCATACAACTTAGTATTGATAATTTCATATTCTTGAAAAGTCCTTGAAAAGAATTTGAATTTCATTGTGAACCTATGCTAGAAACCCTGAAGAAAGAAAGTAGGGAATGACGAAATAAATAATTAAAAATAGACGGGTCCTGCTGTACCCTTTTTATCGTAAGCACGGTAAAATTGACTATATATCATAAATCAGTATTTCCATGAACACCACACGGTAGCCCCTGTATCCGATCGTCTACTCACCGTGGCAACTCTATCGCGCGGTTTCGGTGATTATCCAACGGTCCGGCCGTGCGAAAACGAGCCTCATCGTGACCCGCGTGGGCTCGGGATACATATGTATGCGCGAACGCCTCGGTGATATATTACAGCCGAGGTTTCGCAGATTTGTCGGACTGCCGGGGCGGTGGTCGCCGTTTATCGTTTTTGTTAATTAACAGCACGTATGTGTGTGTGTGTGCAGCTTGTCCGCGGAAGCGGCTCGAATTGGAAGGGATTTGTTCGCTCGAGTTTTCCCCATTTCGGGGGTTAATGATGTAAAAATGCCCCGTTCCACTGCACCTGGTGCTACAGCTCGTATCTCGATTCTTTTTTTAAAAATGCTCCGCGTACAGTAGTCTCCTGTAATACTGGCGTGCCGGTAAAATCAGGGGCCAACTTCTCCGTTGATTCTTATCTCTTGATTTTTCGAGATTCTTCAATTTTTATACCGTAGAACGCGGAAAGCGGAAAAAATCGGTCGACGAGTTTTTGCGAGTGCGTCGCGGTACGTAGGTGCACCTGTGCGCGAATAGTGCACCGGAGCACGGTCGATCATGCGTGCAGTGGATTCGGGTGAATCGCGACGTTTCGTCGCTTTCATTTAAAATGAGACTTCAGTAAAAAAATCGTCTATCCACTGAGATAAATAATTGCCAGTTCTCTGAGAAAATGTTTCGTTCAATCAAAAACATGATATAATTCCAGGATCGATCTATGGTTTTCTTTGTGCAAGAAAATATTTTACAGGCTCGAGTAATTGTTTTTTTTTTCGCACGGGAAGGATTTCTCGTTCCAACGAAGATATTTTTGAATCAAGAACATACGTACCTATATCCTTTGACTATGAATCTGTATTCTTAATTTGTAAGATCATATGCTTTTGAGAGATTCGAGATATATTTTCTTTTTTGACACTATCAATTATTTCTCTCAGTGTAGGCTTCAACATTTTTTGTTTGTTAAACTATCTATATTATATCGCGAAACGATTTATTATTTTTATACTTTAATCACTCTTCCCGTGTGATTCTCATATTTTCGGTTTAATATTAAAAGATCATTCCGAAATCGTTTCTCGTTCGCGAATGACGGTTTCCTTCTTCGCGCCGTTTGGAAAATTACAACCGCGGACGTTCCATAATTTTTCACTCGTACCGCGTTTAATAGAATCACAATATCCTCCGCGTATTAATGAGTCGAATAGTTTGTCGACTTAACGGAATGCAAATAAGCGCCGATGGAAATAGAGAGGGGCGAAGGGAGAGCGAAAGAAAGCAGAAGATAAGGCGGAAAACAGGGGGGAAAAGGAATAGGAAAAAAGAAATAAAACGAACCCGTCGCAAGTTCCCAAGTAGTAGTCGCCCGTCACGCTGGAGACGCGAGTCGAACGCTCGATTGAATTTCTTCTTCTATTTAAATTCGAAAAAAGTTGTCGACCGTATCGGGGGAAGAAGTTCTTTATTATTTCCACGTGGGTTTTTCATGGTGCGACGACCACGGTGACCTTGGCGATGACACTCTTTGTCCGTGGAGAATGACCTCCTCCGAGGTCAGGGCCGAGGTGTCGTATGTATGAGAAAAGTTTCGACACTTTGACGGAAGATTTTCCTTTCTCCCGCGTCTCGGTTATCAACGGTATTCTCAGTTTTGAATTTGAAATAAAAAATTCGACGCGCGGGATGCGCGTAAGGCATATTCCTTACGAATCCAGTGACCCCTAAATATAGTACAAAAAACCATCACTATATCGAGTGCACCTTAGCATACAAGGCGCAGTATGTATCAATTGATGGTTACATGATTGAAGGAGCAAGTAAATAAGTATCTACGTTTTTGGTCCGCTATTCGCTTTCATTTGTAAAGCTACTGTAAAGGTATTGTCCCTTCGGTCATGCTGTCATTAACACGAGTATACAGACTTATGGTGCCCATCCACGTACAGTCGGACTGCAGTGCGATCCCGCCTACACAGTCCAAATTTCACCATACACGTACAGTTCGCCTGCAGTCCGTCGAAACTGTCAGAAAACTGTGCGTGTGTGACGGTCGATCTGCAGTCCAGGCCTGTCGTGCTGAACTTTCATCGATGTTAAAAATTGTCGGTCAGTTCAGGGGGAGGAAAGGTGATGGAGGGGGTGAAAAGAGGGAAGGGAAGGGGATCGGCGGCGGCGTCGCGCTGGCTGGCAGGCGATTGGTGGGGGACGGAGTTTCGAGTCGATCGTCGATCCGAAAAACTATTTTATATACTTAACTAGCTGACCCGGCGAACTTCGTGCCGCCTCAGAATCAATAAATGTGTTAACTTAAAAACGAAATGTATGTTAATTATATTTAAACTAATTTAATTCACTTTACAGCAAATCATTTGCTTTATTGAAACGAATCTATATATTCTGCTATTCGTCGCGGAGACAAATCCAAGAGTCAAAAGTCATAAAAATCTGTCCAGCCGTTCTTTAGTTATAAATAGTGTAACACTAACCCGACTTTATTTTATATATACAGATAAAGAGAGATTTTTGTTACCAATAAAGGTACCTACCTCTCAAGTTTGCTAGGGTGAAATCAGAAAAACGACTAAAGCGACCCGAGAATGGTCAACGTGAGATAATGTACCGTGATGGACTCTATAGTAGGCCGTCAGCCTAGAATTTACTATACACCGAGAGAAGTAGGTACTCGTGGCATCTCGCCAGTTCTCATATCCGCACAAAGCTTTCGGTTCTTAATTCCCGCCGTCGCCCTCCGCATTAGCTTCGCGTTCTCAGCTGAGAAGATTGTCATTTCTTACAAGCCAGTAGTATATCTGCGCGGTATTCTTTTTTCCTCGTAAATAATATTTCACCGGAGCTTTTTATTCCCTCTCTCGTGTAGCTCGTCTATAGGTATACAGATTTTGGACTGGCGCCAATTTACCCACAGCCTCCCGGTTTTATATATCGCCTCGAAAACGTTTATCCGGAACGTCCACGTGTGCGTACGTAGAATTTGCAGTTCAAGTAGGTCGAGAAGATTTCAAGGTCGACACGTGAGTCGCGAGGCGCTACGCGTACCTCCGAGAGACGCGTTGCGGTAGTCTTCGTCGCGCCCAACCGGAAGACGCTTCCACGTGCAGCGCCACGAAGAGCGGTAGACACCTCGATTTCACGCGCGCGCGCGCCATCCTGGCACGCCCGCGAACTCTCACGTGTCGTCACTGCTGAATCCTTGAGACAGTCGCGAACAGCTGACTCGGCATATGTTCGCGGGGAGGCCGTGACGTAGGTGTCTGCTATTCCGGTCAACGGACGACGTAGACGGCTGGTCAAAAATAGCAGCGAAGCGCTGCACGGTGCCCGGTGTCTCGACGCCCCAGCCACGGCCAATTCGCGCGCGCGGACCACGCGGCGGGTGCCTTGGGCTCAACTCACACGGTGCGACTTCACTGCGACAGCAGTGCGACAAAACTGCCGCTGCAATCGACGACTTTCCTGCGACAGTCTTGTGTGAGCAGATGCGCGACAAACTAACACAACGACACCGCCACTGTAGATGTCACACAGACAAGCGCGAGGTGCGTGTCGTACTGCTGTCGCAGGAAAGTCGCACCGTGTGAGTTACGCCCCTGCGACAATTTTGTCGGCGGTACCTGCGACGCGTTGCGACTGTCGCCGGCGAGTCGCACCGTGTGAGTGCTTCGCTGCGTCTCCATGCTGATTTGCCGCGTGCGACCTACTCTCGACCGAGTGCGACAGTTTTGTCGCACTGCTATCGCAGTGAAGTCGCACCGTGTGAGTTAGACCTTACGCGGTACGCGAGTTATTGTGTCACGGACGCGCTCCGCTTTGTCGCGTGGAAATAAAAGCGCGATTCGCGAAGCGGAGGGGAGTGCACGCGCAATTTCTGGGTGATTGCGAGTTATTAAAATTGAATCTTTTGGAAATCATCACCTCGAAGGAATGCAAATTATCCTTTGCCTTCGTTTACGCGCGATGCACTCCACTGCGCGTGTCATATACATCATCGGAAGATGACACGAATTACATTATTACCGAAACACGACGCGAATTCTCGACATTTTATCGCTTCTCCTCGTCGCGCCTGGACTCTCCTCTTGCGGGACCGGTAAATTGCAGGCAAAACAGGACGCGATGTTGCTGGGTGTATTAATCGTCGCGAAATAATTTCTCTCCGCTGTTCTCGGGATAAACGCTATAATACCGGCGCGTTATTTCGCCGGGAAGGGAAGAATGGGGTGTGGTATTATCGGTCCTTCGCTTAACGAGCTCGCTGCCGCTTGTACCTCGTTGCGAATTGGGCAACATCACGTGCAACCGGACGGAAAGTAGACGGATAAGAAAGAGCCTCTGTTTTTCGGTTTCGGCTGTATTTCACGGTGCTCACTTGCGTGAAATCGTTCGTTTCGTCCATCGCACTGAGAAAAAAAACCTAGTTAATTTAACCAAAATCCTGGAGACGATAATCAAAACCATATCTGGAGAAATATGGATCCTCTGACTGTTTGGTTAAACTGCCGTTTGGTTGTGCTGGTGGTTTTGTTAAATCGACCATTTTCCGGTCAGAATAATCAGACATGTAATTAGAATAATTAATCATGCGGTTAAAATAACTTGATATTTGGTTCAACTTACTGGTATTTTGGTTAGGATGACTAAACTCATTTAACCACATGCGTTTTATCATTTTAACCAAATTATTTTTCTCAGTGCGGAGATAAAACGAATTACGGGAGACTTTTACACTGAGGAAAATAACCTGGTCAGTGTATCCAAAATCCTGGAGACCATGGTTATGCATAATCAAACCGTTCGGTGAAATATGGATCCTCCATCTGTTTAGTTAAATTGACCATTTTCTATTTAGAGAATAATTAGATATTTAATATATCGAATATTGTAACATGTAGTTAAAACAACTTGATATTTGGTTCAATTTACTAGTATTTTGGTTCGATTAATCAAACTCGTTTAATCAAATACATTTTGTCATTTCAACCAAGTTATTTTTCTCAGTATAGCGACCCTCATGGGCGTCGGATTACTTTATTTCCCCGTCTTTGGAAATCGGCAGCCGCTGGAGATTACGTCTCGCAGGGATGCGCGGCGGGTAGCGGGATCTCACCATATTTCGTGGAGAGGGTCGGACTCCCTCGGCGTCTCGCGCGTTCGGTAGTTTTCTCTATCGAGATGACAATCACCCGCGGCCTCGGCATTTTTCCTACGTTTCTTTTCTCAGGGGAAAAAACCTCTTAGAAATTTTTATCGGGCGCGGGAGTAATCCGGAGCTTGCAGTGCGATCCCTGCTGGTTTCTTTTGTAACGGGTGTATACACGAGATATCAGAAGAATGCTGCGTTATAATGGCTTTATATACGGCATCGAGCAACTTGGATTTATCGTTTATTTATGAAAGTCTTTATAGGTTATTTCATAAAATTACTTTGAGGAATTGAAAAAAGAGAAAATGATTTGAACGGATACAGGAGACACGGAAAACGATCTTTGATATACCTACGATAATCGATGGACACGATTATCAGTCGAGAGATAAGAGTAGAAATGAAAATATTAAGGAAACGAATCATATAACCTATAGAAACTATCGGGGCGAGTGACGCGTGGAAGTAGAAAATTTTATTTATTCAATCTTACGACGTATTTGATTTCAATTGAAAATAAATTTCTCCCGAACACATACTTATATATTTATGCTTCTTTAATCGTTCGTATCAGCCCTCCCCCTTTCCCTTGAACTCCTATTGGGATCTGTCGAATGACATGACCTCTGGCGGCGAAAAAAACAAACTAGTTTTAGATAGCAGTTTTGGAGCTTAACTTCGCATTAGAATACGAGGGTGCACATAATAATTTTTTCTTTCGCAAAATAATGTCAGAATTCTTAAAACCACGAATGAAATCGAAAGGTAGACTTATTTGCTACGTTCCTGGCTGTCAAAGTCGTTTAAGTAAAGACGACGTATCTTTCCATTATTTTACAAAGCCGGGCAAACGCTTCGTGTACACTCCAGACGCGTTTGGAAATTTAGAAAAAATCGATTTTTAGAAAAGTGGATGATAATGTTAAAAATAAAATCAGTTACGCCGTATGCCAAAGTGTATTTACGTCATTTTTCGAGTGCTGATTATATTTCCGTTGCCTGTGCATGTACATGCTTAACCTAAATGTTTGCTCCAAAACAGTTATTCTTCAGATGTTCCTGCTTCCAAGAGATTTTAAAACACGCTCTCCTTCAAGGAAGTTCCTATTACCCGGTTTTGTATTCGCCCACAGGTAAATTTCATTAATGTTAATCATATTTTATGTAAAAAACTACTTTTAACCCATTGAAGTACATTGAAAGCCTGCACTTTTAAAGCCGCCATATTAATTTTAGCTCCGCCCATAAGATAGATCCCAATACTTATTCCCCTACTTCAAAGAAATGTTTACCCACTTCGGGCCGTTGAGAGGGCTAACGTAAAAGCCCCTATCGCTTCGTTTTTTTTCCCTGGAATCTTGCGGGAAAAAAGAAAGAAGGAAAGAAAGGAAGAAACGTAGGAAGGAAAAAGACGATCCGATCGGACGGGCACGTGATTTGATTCACGCGGTGTCAGCTGTATATATGTTTCTACATATATCCCCTGTCCGCTCGCCCCTCCTTTTCACCTCTCTGGGTATCCCTCACCGTCCCTCTTTCACGCGATAAAATATAATTAGCGGCGATGCGATTCGCCCTCCTTCTCACTTCAGATTTCTTTGATGCCCACACCCGCTTCAGGTCCACCCCGGCGTCTTTTCTTTCTGCGAGGGAGAAAATATACTTCTGCAGAAATATGCCCTACTTTCCCTCAAAGTAAATTTAATTCGAATCGATGGCCGCGCCGCGACTTGCACTTCCTGGCCCCATCCTTCTCCTCTCACGCTCCGCGTATAGCCTCCTCCGTAAATATATTTCCGCGGTATTATCTTAAAATGAATACCTACTCGTTGACCTATAACGAGCAGGTATAGATGGCGACGCTACAAAAGGAATTCTCTCTCTCTTTCTCTCTCTCTTTCTTTTAATTTTGTTCTTTCAATTTTTTATAATTATAATTTTCTTTGGTTTTCACTGTTCATTTCATTATATATGTGTTCTTAGGAAACCTTGCCTCAGAGCATGAGTGAATAAACGCATCTTCTTCCTCTTCATTTTTTCGGGTCGCGAGAAGCGACAGATACTGTGTAACACACACAAGGCGGTTGTAATATATTTTTATTTTATGAAGGGTGTGGCTCGATCATATATCGCTTCGGGTTTCTTGCGGCATGACCCTTGAGAAAGCGAAATAATGTCTTCTCATCGTGAAAATTAATGAACCGATCGAGCGTGCTGTGCCGCGTGGGGGTTGTAGCTTGACTTTGTACAGTTCTGTACGCCAGATCCATACATGAGATCGCCATGTGGTGCGAGGTGTACACGCACACTGAGAGAAATAATTGTTAGTGCCAACAAAATTTATTCGATCAAGAATCTGTGTTCTTAAACATTTTCAAGATCATATATTCTTTGCTCACGAAATATTTCTTGACACTAGCAATTATTTTTCTCAGTGCAGGGTGATTAAATACTGTCGTCCATTGCGGCAATATAATATTTGAGTGGTGAGGAAAGAAATTTTTAGGAATTATCTTTTTGCTTTACGGCCACGTGTCAGAAATCTTGGAAAAATCTGCCTCAAAAGATCGGACTTGCCGATGTGCGATCGAAAAGACATTTGCATCGAAATAGTGTTAAGTAGAGAAGGCACTCCCATTGGTTTCGCGAATTCGATTAAACGATTACAGGTATAAATTCAGAGTTTAATTGAAAAAGTAATTTTGAAGGAGGCGCGAGGTACGCGGGGGCCAATTTATTTCGTGACTCGAAAAGTTTTAAAGCCGCCGTGCCGAAGCGGAACGCAATAATTCCCGGCTCGCTTGATTCCTGGCTGACTTGAGTTCTCCTCGGTTTATCCCCGTTAACAAAAGTCGGAGGTTCCGGCATGACGCTTTTATATTCCGTGCCGAGGCTTTGGGCTTTAAACGCCACCGTTTGACCCGGAATTGAACGTTTCGAATGTAGATTTTGTAGAAAAATTCGGTGGAAAGGAAATGCGTAGATTCTTTATTAATGGAATTATAAGCCTATATAGAACGGTACTACTGCTAAAATACATATACACCGTAAAAAATTTGTGTTAAATTTAATACAATTATAAATGTATAAAGATCCGATACGTGATTATATGAAAATTAATATATGTACTGCCTTATGAAATTTATAAGGGCAATTTCATAAGAAAATATATTAACTTTCGTAATCACGTGTTGGAATAAAGTTTTATTTAAAAATATATTAAAATTACATATTTTTTTGCAGGGTAATTTATAAAATCCACCTGTAGCAATGATGACAGGATGATTAATGATTTTTGCTCATCAAATTAGATAACGAATTGAAATAAGTATCATAAATATAGCATCAGCATGTATTCTTGATAATAATTTGATAGAAAGTGTACGAAATTCAACAAATGTTTATACTTTGAAAGGATTTCAATGAAATTGGAGTGGAAATATGAGAAAGCGGCAAGAGAGGAGATGTATGTGGGGACCGAGTTTCGTCTAGTTTCGTAACTGCTCGCAAAGTTGGTCGCACCAATTATGAAAATAAATCTCTGTAGAGGAGAGAGAGAAAGTGCGGAGTATTTTTCTGCGAGGAACATGGAATTAGCGAAACATTTCTAGGCGAGAATACTTTAACAGCGTAACACGAAATATTTGTTTCGACGTCTCGAGATTTCATATTTGTCGTTATTTTTTCACGGTCCGCGGCAAAAAGTAAAATTCGGATCTCGAATCTTTCCAGCGACGCAAGACTCCAAACGGATAACTCTCGGGTGGTTAGGGCGCCTAGTAGACGCAGAGGGCTCGCGAATTATTCCGGTCGAGTAGCTATTCTAATTTTTCTTTAGGGCACGACGCGCCTCAGGTGCTTCTGAAAATTTATCCGCTCCCATAAATATGTTAAGTTCGCGGCGCCGCGAAACTACCGAAGCCAGATTTGTACGCCCCGTTAAGAATTCTCGCTTCGCTCGCCGCGCCAATCGCCTTCGCGTCGGAACCGCGCGCGCTTCCGTTTCCGCATTACCTGACGAGAAATCGTGTCGCAGTTTTCCGATATCGCTTTCCTCTCGCTCCTTCGTTAGTTCGAGAGGAAGTTACCCTCCGCATATATGTAGGTTACGGTCTCGCATTTCTCCGTAGTCGAGTGTTCTCCGGTTTCTTCTCTTTTCCCTCCGTCGTTCACCCTTGTCAGAATTATTTGGAGAGTCCAAATTCGCAATTCAAGTTCCAACTTGGAGTTTCTTCATGAAAATATAACGGATAGAAACTTCTCTTATCGCACATTCAACAATTATTAACTCGAGAAAAATAAATAGTATAAGTATTTAGCTCTGTTTGGATAATGATCAGTAAGTTCTATCCACACGGCAATATTTTAGAAGTTAGTAAAAAAAAACACAGCCAATAAGCGCTCTTTTATATTGGGAAAAAAATTTAGTAGGACCGACTAAACATTTTTTTGATTTTACTAATTAAATATTAGATCGGCTGAAGTAATATTTATTTTTCCAACAAAATATTTTTCTCGATAAACTACATCAACTTGACCTCATGAAACATTTAGCTGGGACAAATAAATATTATTTGAACCAATAAAATATTCAGTGTGTAGTATACACATAAACGTTTAATTAATTCTAATTTTGTCCAGTGTATTAGAACGAGGAGTAGGATTACTCGCATGCGTCTGCCACTCTACTGATTGGTTTCTAAAAAGGTGTAGATCAATTTTACTCATAATTACTGTTCTAAGGTTAAATTCTATTGGTTAGACTTCATGGGCAGGGCGGTTGACAAACGTCACTCTCGCCTCTATCTCGAATCTCATTGCGGTGTGGCAAGGGTTACTCGCCTCCCCCTCGCGTTCATGGTCCGACGCCTTCCTCACTGCAACCGCGGCGATCCGGTGCAGCCGAAACCACCCCCGCTCCGCGGAACCACCTTTGCCTCCACAATAGGAGCGGAACGGATGATCTCGACATTGTTCGAGCAGTTCTTTGTTTGCGACCCGGTTCCTCCAATCCCTCTTCGCTCTTTTTTTGCCTCTCCCCTGTTCCGCCTCCCCCTTCGTAGTTATTACGATATCGCGCTTCGCCAGAAGCGCGAGCACCGAAACACAGCCGAGGAGGCCTCGGATTTTTGTCTTTCCTCTCCGCGGCCTCCTTCGTCTCTTCTTTCCGACTTTGCCTCTTGCTCCACCCCCGGCGGCGGTTCATCTTGCGGGTCGCGTTAATTGCCGTGCCCATGGCTTCGCCACTCGCGGCTCTTTAGTAATCGACCTTTGGGAGATAAAAGTCGCGAAACGACGGAAGTGGAGTTTTCTTCGTACCTGCATTGAGAAAAAAATTTAGCTGTTCCAACCAAATTGTTTGAGTTTAAGATTAAATTTCGTGAAGCTAACCGCTATGTATTTGGTTGGACTACCTATACCTATACAGTTGGAATAACTCGATTTTTGCCTCTTTGTTCAATAAAATACGTTTTGTTGGTAGATGGAAATCAATTCGACCTCACCGCTTTGTTAAATCAATCCGAGTTGGTTCGTTTCGACAAAAGTTTGTCAGACGAACGGTGGAAGTATTGTGTTAAATATACTGAGAAAAAAATTGTTCGATTGAACTAAATTTTTAAGTTACGGATGTCCAACTAAATATGTGGTTACTTGAACAAATATTTAGTTGAAGCAGCTAAGTATCGAGTTACCTCAACTAAATTTTAGTTACTCAAACTCTATATTTGTTGAGATAACTGTATATTTAGTTAGCCGCCCGCGAGGGGTTGCGGTTTCGAAATTTTTTGTTTTCAGTGTATATCATTATTTTGCGGCGTGATTTCGTCGTCTCGATGACATACCCCGCAGAGTTTCGAAAGTTACGGCTCGTATGGGATTTCTCTTAGTGTGGGCGTAATATCTTCTCCGCGCGATGAAAAATAATTTGTTTGTCGATTCCAGAAATGGCGCCAATTTTGAAAAGATTTCCCGTAATCGTCGCCAATACATATGCCGTTCGTTATCTGCGAATACCATATGAGGCTATTCGCCAGGAAAGAAACTTCAATCAGAATTTTTTCTCATTATTTATGAATTTTTGCCCTACATCGATATAAGACTTTGTCATAGATAAAAATATAATCTTCAAAAAAGTATTATATATGTAAATATGTGCCAAAAGCTCATAGATAATGAGATAATAGTGATTGAAGTTTTCTTCCTGGCGAGTAAGTTCAACCTCATATGATACAGCTGCGCAATTTCTGCGGACGTAGTCGCACGTGTGGGAGGATGCGATGCGTGCGTAGCGTTATAGCGGCAAGTTTCGTGTCGGGAGATGGGGGTGGCTAATATTATTCGATAAAGTCTTCTTACCTTCGTCGATATTGGTTTCATTCTTCTGAGGAGAAGAATATCGCTGATAAAATCTTTCGGTATAACGACGAACGCGTCGTGCGTCAAGAGGATCTGGGAGTATTATCTCGCATAGGGAATGATTTGTCAATCGTTGGGACGCTGGGTTTTGGAAAGTTCTGTCTATATGACCGTTATCGTGCGCGCGGGGGATACGACGCCGCGAAGAATTATAGTAACAAGTTTCGCGTTTAAGAACTCGAGGGAGGGCAATATTGGTGTCGATAGGGTCTTTGTCTCTTGTCAAATGTTGTAAGTGCTACGATTAATTTTTTTACATAATACCAACAGACAAAAAACGACATCGATTATAATATAACCTTATAAAAACAATTGAACTCTTATCAAGAGCTCATCGTTTACTGGCCGAAAGTCTGAGATAAGATCCGTAGCCATACTTTTTTGATTCAACTTTTCCCAGACTTCCGCCATGGGTGCTTTAGCTATACTTTTTGTTTTATGCAGAATGGTATACAACTACTTTTAATCTAATATAAATTCCGAAATATCTGGTATAAAGTAACGATGTCGAGAACGAGGAAAATGATTTATTCAATCCCAAAATAAATACCCGCTTTTAGATTTCAATAGCCGCTGAGTGCAATGATCTACCGCGCGTTATCATTGTATATACCCATTCGGCGATATACCTACATTGTGTGTACGGACGCAACGTTACGAACCTTGAAAGCGAGTCTCGTTCGAGAAGAAGCGACGCAGACCGACATTGGTCTATAAACTTGTCGACGTGTTAAACGTACATCGTGTAGACATACCTGAGCAAATGGTTACCTATGTGTGTTGGTATTTACACATAGCGCGGTAGAAGAGTTTACTTCAACGCCGGGATCGTCGCCGGCGACTGGTAACGTTATCTTACTCGCTTCTCTGCTCGTGCGGCTTTATCGGCGACGATCCATTCACGATATGTACCTACACACTTATCTGTCTAGGTACACCCTGTCCTTTCCATTGGATATTCAGGTCGCCTCGTCCTTCCTTCAAGCCATCATATTTTACGGTTAACATACACAATGTGAACCGCTGTGTATCTCGCAATAACTCGATTTCGCGGATGTCCTTCACGCGCGCAGCTGCGCCCAATGGAAGGCAACCACGAAAACCTGTTCAACGTGAAACGGAGAGCGTGTATCGCCTCGTATAAGAAAGTTTATTTTGCCAATTTTAAAATTATGTTGCAAATAATAATTAAAATAAATGCTCAGCAATTTCGGTTGAGTTCGTAATTCACGTTTCCCCCTCTCCGTCCCACGCAGATCGAATCCATTAAAATCAAGATGACGAGGAGCAGATAGTCGCGACGACATCGCCGATCGAGCTCCGCTCGATCTCGTGGCTCCCGGCAGCTGAATGCATTTAAAAAAAAAGTCGGTTACCCGCGCCATTCCGCAGTCGCGGATCCTCTTTTCTTCCACCTTCTTTTTTCCCCGTCTCCGCTGAGCACCGAGAGCGCACTCCGTCTTTCCAAGGAGCATTTTCCTGCCGTCTGCCTTCCCGCCGCGTCCTCCCCTACATTTCCGCCGCATTCAGTGGGGTAGAGAGAGACGGAGGCGTCTGATTACCCCATTCCCGGATACAACTGTCGGCCTCTGACGTCACCTTTCAATGGGAATGCGTCGCTCATCCGCGTCCCTGCCGGAAGTAGGTCAGGGATGGCGCTAACCTGCTGCACCCTGCTCGTATATCGTTGTTACTGCCTTCGCGCTATAACATCAGTGGTTTATATAAAGTGCGTTCAATCTTCCAACAAACACAAATGCACGTGGTATGGGTTCAGAAGAGCAATCGAATCAGTTCATAGCTGGTCATTTTTCAGGAGACAGTGGAGAATTGTATCTTATCTATTTCCAATTGCGATATAAGAAACATTATTTCTTGTTGCTGAAAATGGTTGACTTTATGTGTTGTTATTTTCTGTGCGAGGAACAATTTTTTACGAAAGAAATATGTAGGGGAGAACGGGGCAAAATGATCCCCGTAAGATTCAAATCGATAGAGCTTAGTCACAGGAGAACATAGAGAAGTCTGCATTTTGCATATATGTACATATCTTGTTCTATCATTTGATTACATTGTGTTTTTTTTCTCAAAACTTTGTGTTCGATCAAAACAAATTTATAGTTAAAATTGTAAAGAAATGTAAAATTATCCCCCCTGCACAGAGAAAAAGAATTAGTTGGATCTACTTACAATTGCTTGCAGGGTCGCAAGTAATTATTTATTTACATCAATTAGATCTTTTTTCATATTAATTAAATATTTTTCCCTTGTAATCACATACTATTCCACATGATTGTAAGGAAGAGATATTTAGTTGATGCATTAAAAAATTTCATTCATATAAATAAATAATTATTTGCGACTTCGCAAGTAATTTTGAGCAGATCCAACTAATTCGTTCTCTATATATATATAAAATAAATGGAAAAAATGATTTTTACAGTTTATTCACAATATTAGGTACTGAATGATGAGATTCCAGTACAGTTAAATAATAGAATAAAAGAGAGACAGAGTACTTATCTCTTACATCCGGTTACCGAAAAATGAATTTTATTTAATCATTGAACGACGACGACGTTTAAGTGGACGTCTTTGGGTTATTTGAGAACTAATACCAGGAACATATTGTTGTATCGATCCGGTCGTTTTCGTCATTATTGACGCTAAAATTACGAGGGATCATTTTACCCCGAGGGGTCATTTTGCCGCGATCATCCCTAATGGACATTCACTTCGAATACGCCTTCGATATTTATTCCGAAAAGTTCGTCGTCGATTTTTCGCACAATTCAGTTTTCGATTGCGGTGGAGTTAAGAGACGCGAGGGTAAGAGCGACGTAACGCGAAGTTCTAGGAGGGAGAGTAAATACGAAAGCCGGTGCAGACAAAAGAGGGGTGGAATGGTAAAACCACTAATTACAGTAGTTAAACTTCGCTGGACGCGGCTGTATACAGACAACGGAACGTTGCAACATCGAGTTTGCAGCCGCAGACATTTTGCCAGGTTCGCACGCTACTTTCAAGCACCGTTTCTCGTGTTTTGTCCACATCCTCGCCTTCCGCGAGAGACGACTAAACTTCGCTTCGAGCTTCGGCAAAAACAACTACCTCGCGCTCGTCTTGCGCGACAGCTATGAGTGCAACGCAAAGCGTCCACTCGAAAGGCGATGCTTCATAGTTCGCTGGGAGCTTGAGTTTCCGAATTGATATGAAGAATGAGAGCCATCGACATTGAATTCCGGATTTATACTTTTTATAATATTGTATTTGTTGAACGAGTTCAAGAAAGTAGTCGATAGGAAAGGCGCGCGGGACAAAGAAAGATAAATTAAAATTGTTATAAATTAATTATCTCCTTAGAAATCAGATAGTTTATAATTTTTTTTATCACACATACTTATACCAATTTTTATTCTTTATGTTACAGGTGAGTCCAGTTATGCGGTACACCCAAGCACGTTTTATATCCCCCTTACGATCGCACTCCAAGTAAGTGGAAAGTAGGATCTAAAGTGCCGTTTATCGCGGAACGCGCAGGTGGCCGGGATCTAACTTTTTACTAAGTGGAACGAAATATTAACCGGTGAGATACGCTTTAACGTTCGCGCAACCTCGTTAGCCGAGCTTATTTGAAAATTAGGTAGTGTCTAAGTACCTATGCCTGATGAGGTATGCGGCCTATATTTAAACTTTCCTACCTTTTAAACATTATGTTTTAAAATAATTGTAGAACATTTACTCGTGTGTCTTTAAAGATGACGTATACTGGAATATGAAATGAAATTTTCATTATTTTCATCAAACATTTTTTCCCATTCGATGTGTTTTTCCCACATCGAAATACATTTGCCGCTTCCGAAAATTATTCATCGATTGATGAAATTTCAAGGGAACACCGGGATATCGATGATTTTTTATGGAGAAATAATGTTTTCGTACATACGTTCACTGATATTTTATAATCCTTTGAAACATCGATCAAATAATCGTACTTTTTGTAATTAGCACGAAAAAATACATCAGATGGGATGGCCGAGTGTTCGATTCCAAAGACCTCGATTTTTTACTAAAAAAAAATACTCGACATTTTCGCAGTCATCGAAATCTCTGGAATCGAATTCTCGACCGCCCAATCCGATGTAATTTTTTGTGCTGATTCCAAAAATCATGGATTTTTTGGCCAAATTTCAACGTAACACCGAAATATTGATGATTTTTCATGAAAAAATAAATTGTCTGCATATAAAAATCACTGATATCTTATATTTTCTTTGAAATATCAACTAAACAGCTCCGCTTATCGTAATCAGTGTGAACAATATTTTACATAAGTTAGGGTGGTCAAAATTTCAATTTTTTGTAGTATGTCAAATAATTCTCTTTTTCGAGCCGTTAAATCCAAATTTTTTAAAAAACCTCGTGTCCAATAATCGCGTCGATAAAATCCCCGCGTAAATTCCTCGAAGGAGCAAAATGACGAATTCCGAGTCAGGAAGTTCTCCGTCAGACGGTCGCTCGCTAGCATACGTCTTATATCGATGGTCCCTGGAAGCTTTACGAGTGAACAGACGTGGGCAATAAACGGGACACGCCGCGTTACTTTTGATCGCGCGACACTTGAAATACAGAAACGGCGGGACGTACAGTCGCGGCGCAGCCAGCTAGACGGGAAGCCGTTAACTCGCTCCCGAGAGCCATTCCCGTATTTCTTCGCGGAGCGTATACGTACGCCGCGTTATAGTCGCGCGAAAGTTGACGTTCCTGCGCCAGCTCGGTCCTCCACTTGCAGCCTTAGTTTGTGGGGCGAGCGAGTCGTGCAGTGAACGAAGTAGATAGGCTAGGCGGGTTCGAGCACAGCTACCCCCACTCCCTGCCTACGCGACCAGGGGCTCGACCTCCCCCTCCCTAACCTCACCCCGATTAATTTCGCTTTCGATAGGTGACGTCACGCATGCAGGTTAGGCTTGACTCGGACAATCTCGCTTTCGACACCCCCACGTCTCGCGTGTTCCCATTTTCCGCCTTAACCCGCGGCGATGTGAAATTTGGAAAGGTGTGCGTGACGTCACAGGAATTTCCCTCAACGTCTTATCATGTATAAAATTTCACAATCAATTTGGAAATGGGAGCGCAGCTTTCGGTGACAAATACGTGACGATAGACAGATCGGAATCAACGTGAAATACCTATTACTGCATGGAAATATTGCTCAGACCAATTTAGAAACCGCATACGTATGCGATTTGGAAAGTGCATGCGCGATGTCATCGCAATTTCCTCCCGAAATATCATCGCGGCAAACAATTTTCACCGCAATTTTTCTCCGGAATTTGGAACGTGTATGCGTAGTTTACGTGACGATAGGCACAGACAGCAAGTCAGGATTTCACCGTAATTTCCCCTACTACTGAGCAGTGATTGACTATAAGAACCTCAGGTCTTTGGGGTATCACCATCAGTCACCTCTATAAACACTTCGTCAAGCTGCATCTTACCGAAAAGCGAGAAATTATTTCTTACATCCATCTTGAACGACGATTCTAAAGCCTCGTATAGATTGCAAGCGCGAGCTGAACACGAGCCGAGTGTGAGCGCGCTACACATCAATCCTGCGTTTCGGGGGGCACCGCCATCAGTCGCGCCACATCTCAGAGGTACCACCGTCAGTCACGCTCCAGCTCGGAAAACTTCCTCGTCTCCAGGTATCCAGATGATTTGCCGAGCTTGTTGATCTTGGCGAAGTCCATAACTCTTTCTCTTACGGCTTCCCGGAGGCGTGACTGACGGTGGTACCTCTGAGGTGTGGCGCGACTGATGGCGGTGCCCCCCGAAACGCAGGATTGATGTGTAGCGCGCTCACACTCGGCTCGTGTTCAGCTCGCGCTTGCAATCTATACGAGGCTTTAGAATCGTCGTTCAAGATGGATGTAAGAAATAATTTCTCGCTTTTCGGTAAGATGCAGCTTGACGAAGTGTTTATAGAGGTGACTGATGGTGATACCCCAAAGACTTGAGGTTCTTATAGTCAATCACTGCTCAGTAGTAGGGGAAATTACGGTGAAATCCTGACTTGCTGTCTGTGCCTATCGTCACGTAAACTACGCATACACGTTCCAAATTCCGGAGAAATTGCGGTGAAAATTGTTTGCCGCGATGATATTTCGGGAGGAAATTGCGATGACATCGCGCATGCATTTTCCAAATCGCACAAGTATGCGGTTTCTAAATTGGTCTGAGCAATATTTCCATGCAGTAATAGGTATTTCACGTTGATTCCGATCTGTCTATCGTCACGTATTTGCCACCGAAAGCTGCGCTCCCATTTCCAAATTGATTGTGAAATTTGATACATGATAAGACGCTGAGGAAAATTCCTGTGACGTCACGCACACCTTTCCAAATTTCACATCGCCGCGGGTTAAGTCGGAAAATGGGAACACGCGAGACGCGTGGGGGTGTCGAAAGCGAGATTGTCCGAGTCAAGCCTAACCTGCATGCGTGACGTCACCTATCGAAAGCGCGATTGTTCGGGGTGAGGTTAGGGAGGGGTATCAAAAAGGGGGTATCGAACGCAATCAAGCCTAACCTGCATGCGTGACGTCACCTATCGAAAGCGAAATTAATTGGGGTGAGGTTAGGGAGGGGGAGGTCGAGCCCCTGGTCGCGTAGGCAGGGAGTGGGGGCAGCTGTGCTCGAACTGGCCTAGCCTATCTACTGAACGAGGTTAATGAGGACAAAAGAAATTCGGAAAGAACGGGAGCTCTCGTCGTTTTCGAACGCAACGGCCGCTAGAGATTTTTGATCGAGACTTGCGCATGGCTGTGCTTCGAGTCGAGTAATCTCGTTCAAATGTTCGGATAATGCGGAGGCTAGTGAAAAAGGCGTAAAAAATAGTAAGCAAGTCATTGGGAGGGGAGCGAATGAAACGCGTGATACGAATATCATGTGCCAATTGAAAGCAAAGTTCACCGAAAGAAATGTTTAGGTCACGCAGCAATTAGTAGGCATAGTTCTGATACATAGCTATACTTTAAGGCTAAGTGAAAGGTTAACTAGACTGTATAGATAACATAGCAATACCAAATATGGCAAGAACAATACGCACTGCTAAAATGACTGTACGTATAGTTGAAATAGCATTTTTTTCTGGTAAAATAGAAATAAGTATTGCTAAGGCAAACAGAAATATATTTTTATATTAATAAACTACTGGTATTGCCGTGCAATCCATACAATTTCTCTTAGTCTTCCTCGTACACTAGTACCAAATATTTGATATTAAGCTGTTAATGTTATTCTATGGATTTTGTCAGAAATTTGACTTCAACGAAGTTCAGCTACGATGCTCGAAATTTTCATCTTCGCGACGTCATTATTTTGCCCTCGAATCTTCCTTTAACCACTCATCTTGCACACAAACGTCTACAATTTGATCCAAATAGGACGTAGCCCGTCACGCGAAAACGTCCTTCCTTAAACCCCTTATTCCTCGGTTCGCCCTTAACGTTGACTTCGACATTTTATTTCACCCCTCGGGCAAGATGCAGCGGCGGTAACTCTATTGGTACCCTTCGCTTGGTATTCCCGTCTGCGCTCTCATAAAACGAACTGAAGGTTGCATATTGCATTGCTCATGGGATAGAGAGACGCTGGAATGGCAATGTGGGGCACTGTTGCGACATCAACCGAGGCGGAGACGAACTCGGGGAGGGAGAAGGGTTGAATGCACTGGTTATTGGCTAATGCGACGTCGTGAGAGCGCGAGATGCGGGAGGATCACTGGCAGGAAATTATGTGCGCTGGATTCTGGTCACGTGGAAGTAGGAGGCAAGGATGGGTGTAGTTTTATTTAAATGTATGAATATGTCGAACAAATTGAATAGAGTACAGTGCAGCGGTTGTGCGTTATTTTCTAGATTAGCGAAACCATCTCATCGTCGACCTTTCGCGGGGAAATATTCGAAATATTTCTCGCGTGACCGTAAAGCTAAGAGTTAACTAGCAACCCGTACGTCGAACCTCTCGTGACACCACGGTTGGCTTCCACGGTAGACGAGCGAAATTAGCAGGGATTAGTCTGGAGAGAGAGAGAGAGAGAGAGAGAGAGGCGGCGCGCGTCTCGAGGGTGCATAACGAGCAACTTTGCACGCGCGTTCCGCCTCCGGTACACCTGCATTTCAAGCATGTTCGCGTAAACCGAGTTAGAATGCAGAGTTATGAAACGTGGAGGGCTAAGTTAAATATGTACCCGCGCGCGCGCGCGCGCCGCGACGAAGGTTAGCACGGCAATTATGCGCTGTTTTCCCCGCAAATAGAGGTCTTGCCATGTTTATTCATTTTCTAATTTCCTCGTCGCAGCGAATAGCGATTCGCACGGGGATCGTTTTATTTTGATTTTCGTCTTCCGCTTCTTGGCAACTGCCACGCCTACACATTGAGAGAAAAGGTCTAGTTGAATATGAACCTGATAGAAAAATGTATTTGCGATAAATGGAAGTTTATTCATATCGAACGAAAGTATATTTGAATGAAATAAATGTTTTGCATATCTTTTTAATCGAGTATGATCCTAGTAGAATATTTATCTAATTCAAATAAACTTTTCTTCGATGTAAATAAATATTTCTATTCATCTTAAATAAATTTGTCTACTAGGTTCGTATTCAACTAAACCTTCTTCCTGGGTGTGTAGTGATCGTTAATCGTCTATGGTTTCGATGGGGTGAAATTTCATCCCAATCGAGCGAGGGGTGAGTCAGTTTGATAAGCAATGAAAGATTTTGTTCTTTAAAAGTGGAATATTCACTTTTCCGGATAGTAGATTCATTTTAAATCTATCTAGTCATTCGAAGAATATTTTTTCAAGAACAATTTCGTCTAACTGGGAATGCTCGTAATTTTACTAGCACCCTGAGAAAAAAAATTAGGTTAAAATGGTAAAACGCATCTGGTTATACGTAGTCAGTTATTCTAATCAAAATACTGGTCAGTTGAATAAAATATTAAGCTATTCTAACCAAACATTTAGTTATTCCAATAAAAAATAGGTCAGTTTAACCAAATAGATGGAGGACTCATATTCTACTAAACGGTTTGGTCATCATCTCCAGGATTTTGGTTTGATTGACCAAGTTATATTTGTTCAGTGTATAAAGTTAAATTCTCCATGACGTTAATGTGTGCCCAGACTTCATCGCGACCTGTACTTTCGAATGTGTCGAAGCGAAGAAACGAGCGTCGCGGTCGACGGTGACCTGCAGTAGCGTCGGTTGGTACCTACCACGTACACGAAGACTAATGAGACAATTATTTAGTCGAGACGAGGGAAGCCCTCTTGCGCCTCGACTGATAGTGAGTTAGTGGGCGGTCGGACCAGGGATGACGAGTACAAACTGGCCAAAAGCAAAAACTCCCCCAGGAGTAGTGCGGCTAGAGCAGAGGTACCGCGAGGGTCGTAGGGTCAGGATTCAGAAGTCAAGTTGGATGCCCCGGGGCGCGTCTGGCGCTTTCCAGCCGTATACCTATATGTGGGACCCCTCGTTTAGAGATCCAATTCTTATTCTTTCATCGATGGGCGTGAATAGATGCGGTGTTGCAATATTTTCACGGCTCGAAGGCTTGGAAAGTATAGGGAAAGAAATGAAAAAATTGTAGGCCTGATAAACGTGATGAGCTCAGTCTTTTGTCGATTGAATAACAATTGGGCATATCGACTGGTATCAGAAAAAAAGCACGTATCTTTTCACTATCATTGTAGAACATCGTAACTCGCAGCTGTGCAAGGAAAAGTCGTAAGTCACATCGACGACAACAAGGACTTACGATGTTTCGTCGCATGGCAATGAGTTACGACGTTTCTCAATGATAGTGGGAAAATAGGTACGTGTGCATTTTTTTTTCTGGTATCGGTCAATACGTCCGCAGGTATGTTCACCAGGGAAACCATATTTGGTGCAAATGAAACGATGCATTTCACCTACATGAACGTAGGAGTTACGAAAGTCCCGGCGAACGACTCGTTTGTCCATCTTGGAATCCATCGGAAGAAACGAAAATTATATTTTTTACCAGCGAATAATTGTATCAACGTCGATACGCGTAAATAACCTACCTTTATAACGAACCTACGTACAAATGGGGTTTTAATGTTTCTACTTTCATTTATTCTCAATGTACAAACGGGATATAATCATCATCGTATACGTAAGTAGATCGAATAAAAATATATAGCGTACCCCGTACATATTCCCCTCGCATCGATAGACCGACAGCCACTTCGCCGTCCATCCAATCTTCTTGATATTCCACCTGCCTCTCCCCTTCGTATCGGCGCCTCTATCTTAATATCCAACCCGTCGGACCAATCTTCGGTCCAACCCCGTCCCTTTCGACTCCGCCATAGCGAGCGCAACTCGACTCGACCGCGAGGGCTACACCGTGCGCGGAATTAATCGTCGAGGAGTGAGGGGGGGGGGGGCTGCCCGATGGGTAAAGGGTGGTCGAGCGGAGGTACAATAATTCGCGGCGGCTCACCTGTCATGTAGCGCGCGACGGGGGTGGTCATTTGCCGGCACTAGAGCGTCTGATGACAATGCGCGACCATAAAGCACGCGTCGCGGCGCAAAGTGCTCGGGGGCGGCGGCCGTCGCGCGGCACTGACCTCTCTGCGGACCGACCGTGGGACGCTTGGGCTCTCGCGCGCTCGGATTAGTCGACAAGAGAGTGTAAATGGCACCAACGGGATTGCGTATGAATCATCGCCGGCGTTCCCGTACGGCCAGCCGAGGGTGGCAGGTGTATATACGTACCTATAGGGCGAGACTGCGGGGGTACGAGAGCACGCGAGCGAGTGAGTGGACGCGAGTCGGGAATGAAGAAAAAATACCGGCGGATTACTTTCTCCGCGACGTCAGGGGTGTAATATAAAGTTTAAATCAACGTGCCGAGCTTGGCGGTATCGCTCGTAAATAATCGGAGTTTTCACTGCCGATGCGCCCGCGCGCATGTTTGCTTTCCGTCGTATCATGCCCGCGCGGCGCGCTATCGGTGTCCGGTAGACGAGGAACGGGCAACGCGGAAAGCTCATCGAGAAAATCAACCCTCTGCTGCAGGAATTGCAGTTCGAATGTATCGGTGCATTTAGTTGCAATTTTGCACTTGCGATCGTGCGGGAGCATCTATTGTCTTTTTTAAACTGTTAAATTCGATCTTATTTTCAATTGATGGATGAAAATTCAGCCTAGGAAGCTTCTAGAGACTGTATGAAAATTGTTTCATTACATTTTTAAAATATCTTATTGAAAATCGTTGGAACTTCTGAATGGATCCACTTAAGTTACGTTCCGGATACCGCGTCATGTACCCAGACAGAAAAATTTTGTATATTTTTTATATAATCCATATGTTGTTTTGGTTATATATATGGATTATATATTATCATTTCTATTTTAACCATATAAAAACTATATAGAAATTATATAAACATTCGAAAATGTATATATAGTCCTTATTGTATAGTCAATATAGAGATCATATATGAGGGGGTCAGTGGAAAGGTGGTACAAGTCACAATTTTGATTATTTGAGTTAACTGCAAAAATGCATATAGTTAAAGTAAATATCTGTTTCGAAAAAAATGGTATAAGTGTATAATGGTATGGTTGCCACTTTACCACTTTTTTTTCTAAACAGATATTTACTTTAACTATACATTTTTGCTGTTAACTCAAAAAATCCAAATTGTGACTTGTACCACTTTTCCACTAACCCCCTCATATAATCTATGATACATAGCACTAAACTTACTTACCAGGAAAGAAACTCGATTCCCTATTATCTCATTATCTATGGATTTTTAGCCTCTATACCGATATAAGATTTTATTGTAGATAGAAACGTGATCTTCAAAAAAGTATTACTTATACAAATACAAGCCTAAAGCTCATAGGTAATGAGATAATAGTGATTCGAGTTTCTTTTCTGGCGAGTAAGTTTAGCCTCATATGGTATGACTAAAACCACATATGGATTATATACAAAATATATCAAACTTTCCGCCTGGTAGCGTAAAACTTCAACGCCCGAACGCGTAGAGCACACGCGCGGACGAAAGCCGCGCACTGTCTCCCACGGTTATTTCGAGTCGACATAAACCACGGAGCGATTTCACCACGAAACGAACCCCCCCCCCCCTCCCCGGATGGTTACAATTTGCCAGCCTCACGCGCGAGCCCGTAGCCCATTTATTTCAAAACAATTTAGGTCTAGCGTCTGCGGTGGGCCGTTGTATACATCAATGTCAGAGCCGGCATTGCTGAGGCAGGGGAGTGGGCAGGTGGCTATCTACGGTCTCTAAAACGCAACGGTTCGTCGCGCGCTGACGCGCGACTTTTATGTCGTCGAAGGGTGAAGAAAAGATAGCCCATCCCACACGCGTGACCCCCTGCGAGGCAATTCACTTAAATCGCGTCCGCCCTGCGCGTGCAACTCGGCCCTCCACCGCGGATTCCAATGACGCGCCGGATGCGTTCAACAGGTTGGCGAAACCTGCCGTGGTCCTCTTCGTGCGGCGGGTCGCGGTTGACGCGGTGCTATTTTTTTATCGGCGAGAATCCATGTCTTCGGAAATCCCGCCGGGCGGCGTGGACCGAGGATGACTTTTCTCGGGCAGGAGCGAGGATTCTTTTCCGAGCTCTTACAAGCGTTTTCTATTTTTATCCGGTCGTTAAACGAGATTTTTTCTTTACAGACGCGGGGAACGAGGGATGTCGGTTTATCGCAGATTTTGTTTGCAATGTACAGCCCGTTAATTCGTTGCAGACGCCTCTTTTAGCGCGCACGAATTCGAAACGACTCTCAGCGGGGTTGCCGAACAGTAACCCCGTTTTACCGTACCTATTTTTAACTCTTATCCGCACGTCTCCGAGCGGCTGATTCATTGATGAGATCGAACCGGCCTCGAGCTTTAACTCTCCTTCTCGAGAAAATCGATTCGAGACGCGATAGCTTTAAATATGTATTCGCTTCATCTGTAATTCCATCAAAAATCCAGAAGGGGAGGCTGCGCGTCTCGCGTCTAAATGGAGATCGGTATCCGAAAATGTCGCGGCTATTTTTCTCAAGGAATTGTAATCGCGTACGCTTAACTGCGGGACACCCTTCTTCCCCTCCTATACCGCTCTGTATACATTTAAACAGACTCACGTCTGCCTGCGCGCATTTATAGAACGCACGGCTAAAAGAATCGTTCGCGTTTCCGCGTTGGCAAATAAAGCGTAAATCGCTCGGGCGTTCAGATGGGAGTCGATCTCGCTCGCAAATTTGAAAACTTGGGGTCGATACCATCCGCCCGCTCCGATGGAATTTCGAGACTGTTTTTTCCCGTCTCCTCCTCTTCTGCTTTCTATCTTCTGTTCTCTCCGCATTTTTTGCTCCCGCCTTGCGCGACGTTCGATCGGTCATTGGCAACTTTTTGCAGCCTATTTTTCACTACACCAACTTCGGCAACTCTGATCGAATTTCTCTCGGGGCCCGGCATTCGCACGGTATCGTACACGTGATGCGAGTTCGAAGTACATTTCGGGTATAGAGTCGAAGTTTTTTAAAGTTATTCTCCGGAAAGTAAGTTTGTATATCTATCTTAGCCTCGATACAGAAACAAATATCGCATTCTTATTTTTCTGTAGAATATACGAAGACGACGTTAAAACCCTTAGGAGAAAGTGTACACCCAGGGGAAAGGTCTAGTTGAATACGAGTCTGATGAAAACATTTATTTGAGATGAATATGAATTTATTCACATCGAAAGAGTCTATTTAGATTTGTTTGATATTCTACTAGGTTTGTACTTGATTAAAAAGGCATGCAAAACATTTATTTCATTTAAATAGACGATTGTTCGATGTCAATAAATACCTATTTATCTCAAATACATTCTTCTACTAGGTTCGTGTTCAATTATTATACCTTTCCTCTCAGCGTAGGATATAACCAATATTTGGTTGCTCGAATTAATGACTAATTGGAATCGACCATATTTTGATTCAACCGAACTCTGGTCAATCATTTCAATTAATTGAAATTATAGACTGGAACATTATTAAATGAAATGGTTACATTATATATAATACTCTCCGTATACATAATAATTCTTACTAATAAAACGAACGAAAGGATTGAAATCGTCTCATTAATCACGATTTTCTTCGTCGACCGATAGTCCGACTTCAATCAGCCGTGCGCAGGGCGACACGTTACGACTCAGCGGTAGCGTGGGTTTGTTTATTTATTATTCTTCCTCCTAACCGGAAATAAGCACAGAATTCGTCCGGGAGAATTTACTCTCGCCCCGGAGTTTAACATTAAAAGCCGTTCGCGCGGCGCCCGAATTTATCGGGAAACTTTTCGTCGTTTATCAGAAGTCAAGGAGGTAGGAGCGCGAGGAAGAGTCGGTGTATACATATATATATACATATATACGGTATAAGCAGCCAACGGAATGTATTGATTACATCGCGAATGCTCGTAACTCACACACCGATTGAAAATCTTGGCATGTGGCCGACCGGCTAGTATTTCCGTTCGTACGAGTGACGTCACGAACGAGTGACGCGGAAGTAGCGCTTTTATGTTTCTACGGTTTTTTCAGCCGTACGATCGAGTGGAAACTCTTGCTCGCCATTTATAAGGTTGCCTTCATGCGGACTGCATTTCCATTTACGTGAGAAAAGGAAAATTTAACGAGCTTTTCCCGTGCGCTGATTGGACTTACTCCTGTTCAGTTGCGACGTTAACGTTCTCGAAGTCGGACAAATTTATTGTCATATCCGCGTAATACAGGCGATGAATAAATATTAACACGCGGACGCATGTGCCCGTTACTCTCGGTACGTGGATGGAGGAACGACTTTAACCCTTTGTTGCTCATGTGGGGTGTAGGCGACACCCTAGCCTCCTTTTTTTGCATGACACGCCTAGAGTTTTTTTTTCGAGGTTGGTACTTTCAGTACCTTTCGAGAACATTTCATTAAAGAATTTGGCACCAAAAGTGCAAGGCAAAACCGATTTGTTCATCCGACAGAACGCTGCAAAGTGTAAAAAAGTGATTTTTAACAATCTGTAATTAACTTAATATTTAATATTTTTCTATAAAACTTGTTTCAATTTGTTAATTTGTCATTTGTTAATAAAACGAGAGTATGATAACTATCCTCAGGCTATTATTTATACTATTTTTTAGTAAAAATTGACTGGGAGATCTGAGCGTCTGAAAACAGAGACCTCATGTACCGAGACTTCGAGTTCTATTTTCAATTAGAAAATTACGAAATTTATTTTTTTTAATATTGAGATCATTAGGCAATATCTCGAGCTTTAAAATAAAAAAAAAGTATTAAAAAATTTCAATTTTTAACTGGGGTGTGGAGTACACCACAGGTGAGCTCTTACGTTTCAAAAACCCACGTGAGTAACGAAGGGTTAATTAATGCAGCGTAATAAAAATACTGTGTAAGGATTGGACTGAGCCACATCACGAACGCATGATCCGATTTGTCGGGCAACAGTTTACATCGGTACAGAGCTTCCTTTTGCCGAGCAGCGTACGTGTGATGCAAAGCTGCGGCTCACAGAACGTTTGCCTTTGAATTCGTGCGTGTGAACCGTACCTACTTACAATTAGACAGTGGCCCACCTAGCCTATCGCGTTACGATATAGCAAACGTTTGCTCGGGGATACATCATGTCGAGTTATACCTGACGGTGATACATATATATACGTATGGGGCATATGGATACGACATATATACACATGTATACGGATTAATCGTTAGAAATTTCTGTTGGAAATTCACAGACGCTTTGGTAGCTTTTGCCCGATACAAATATGTCGAAAATTACGAACAGTTTTATCGTGAAAAAACAGTTTGTTTCAATTTTAAGGCCGCAGTCGCATCGCGAATTCAAATGCGATATTTCTACGTAAATGCACAAATGTACGTAAATTGTACAGCAACTTTCGTTAATTGGCTCATCAGATGAATCAAGGTTGTGCGCTTTATGAGTCGTCGTTAAGTAAGCATATTTATGACCTAAAATGATTTCAAAGTAAGAACAAATAAAATGCTAAACATGTCCTCAATATAAGAACAGTTTTTCATAAATATGTTTCAAATCAATGGGGCTGTATTCATTGAGCAGTGAAAAAGTAAGCATTTTGATTGTCTGTATTACTTCACTGGAGAGAAACGAAGTATTACGAATGATCGAAATGCTCATCTTCAACACGATTATCAAAAATATCGATCTATAATCCGATTCGCCTCGTCCTACCCTACATAGGTGAATCTTCGTCGATTCGTACGAGTCTTGCTTCACGGACGACTGGATTCTAGAGCGACGTCGTATCGCCTTTGTCTAGGCTCCAAGTGCACCCGCGGCTCGGCACTGACGCGTAAACAGATATTTGTCGGGAACAACGCATCATTGTAAAGGGAAGCGCACGCCTTCCTCTGGATCCGTACAAACGGGGGAGTTACGCGGTGTACCACAATTACCTCGTGTACACTCATCGCAGCACACGCGTATGTACGACGAAGTGCATTATTAATCCATTAGCCTCCGGTGCTTAGACCGTTTCGCCCCAGGTACTCTACATCTGCATCTGTCGTTTCTCTCGTCGTCAAAGCGAGCGCCCGTGCGTTGAAACGTTATATATCGCGCGCGTTTCCGTGCCGTGGACGCCTTCAAAATTCAGGAGAAGCCTACCCGCCGCGGGGTGACGCACAAGGCGCGTCCCCGAAACTTTCACAGATTAGAACTTTCCGCGCGCGCCGGTGCAAAACCTATGCTAATTCGATAGGGCGAAGCAATGCGGGATCTGATACATAAAATTTGCGATAACGCGCCTGGGTTACGAGTATTTACGACGCAATTTGAACTTGAGAGGAATTTCTGAACGATTTTTCCTCCGCGGAAGACGAGTCTCCGATCGTTATCTGATGATGCAGAGGAAAATCGAACGCGGAAATGTTTGCGAAATGAAATCTACTATATTGAGAGAAAAAGTGGTATATATATTTAATTAAATATCTGTGTTTACGGGTGGGAGAATGCTGAATTATCTAGTTGCACTCTGACTAATAAATTTGGTTATAACAATTAATGGCTGTTTGTAGGAAAACAGGCTGTAATCCATCGAGTCTATTATTAGTCCAAGGAATTAGATTTGCATTCTCCCACTCGTAACCGCCGATTTAGTCATATTTATTACATTTTTCTCTCACAATCAGTGTAGGTTGTGGCATAAGTCGTGGAGGTTTTTTTCAAAACGAAAAAAAATAATTTTTCTTGAAAAGAATGAACAAGTTGATATGTAATTTTATTTGAAAAATTTTAATTGAAAATGAAAACCGCCACGACTTAATATTACAACTCAATAGTTTGAATTGAGTTGAGTACCCCTGCATCCCCGTCCCATCGCAAAAAGGCGAAACGGCATTAGAGTGGTTTTCACCGCGCACCATAAAATCATCTCTCCACCAAAGGATATGCGTCTGCATATACATATATTCGGGGAACGAAAGGTGCAGTCTGTTTAATTACCTCCCAACTTCCCTCATCAACGCCAACTCGAGTCGAGCGTTCTCTCGCGCGGAACGGGTACCGCGCGACGCGATTTCCGCGGGGCTGGAGCGAGAGGAAAACGCTTCCGGGCGAACGAAGGAGGAGGACGGGGGAAATAATACGCTAAAGTGTCGGAGGAGCCGCGGTCTTTCCGATTTTCGCGCTGCGCTCTTGCTGAATAAGTTTACTTTGGTTTGCGCAGTACCACGTTATTGCTGCAATTTGTAACAATATTCTATTCTCGTTTCTGTATATGTATATTCATGCTGTTGCAATATTATGAGACATTATTGTTTTTCTAGTATATCCAAGATATA
The DNA here is from genome assembly GCA_963678675.1 of Xiphydria camelus. Lineage (NCBI taxonomy): Eukaryota > Metazoa > Arthropoda > Insecta > Hymenoptera > Xiphydriidae > Xiphydria > Xiphydria camelus. Next base: position 20,261,723 of record OY783197.1, on the reverse strand, counting down.
AACAAAAATGTTTATTGAAGAAAATGGTGAAAAGGTCGAGTGATATCGGACACTTTAAAGGCATGATCTTCATCACTATTATCCACGATAAATAGGGGTCATAAAATGTCCTATACTACCCAACTCTTCCCTAATCCCCTCTAAACTATAGAACTCCCTCGACCGGCGCTGCGTTACCGCTCGCGAAAACGCCAATGCAGACGCGATTTTACCGAGAGAGAAGAGGTGGATATAACTTCAACCCGGCCACTGGTCGCGTCGTTTCCCAGGAATAAGAAGCTTCGCTTCGCCCGCCACGACGCGATTGGAAGGGGTTGCGAACGGCGGCGCCCGCATCGAGTAGGAAGAACGAGAGTGAGGAGGGGGATGATGATCTCGCCTTCGCGGCCGTGGCTGAAACGGCGCTGCACGCGTGTTAAATTACTGTATGCATCGTTCCGGTGCTAAATCGTTCGTGAATAATGGCGGTCGTGTTTCTTCTTACCGGCGCGGCGGCTAACCCGAAATTTACATCTCTCCCCCCCCTCGTGCGCTCCCGATGTCACGACCTCGTGTTTCGGGTGCTCCTTCCGGGTGGATAGATATAGAATAGTAGTCACGCTCGCGCCTGGGTGTGAGGGGGGATCCTCCCTCCTTTCTTACCTTATTTTACGTACTCGCGCGCCGCCGTCGGAAGACTGCGAAAATGTCCGACACGACATATTTTCCAGAATGTTCTCCTCTCCTCGCCGCTCGATCGCGGGGTGGTACTCGTAGCTCGTGGCATTGGTCTCGCGAGACGAATTTCATACGTGACGGACCGGCGGTACCGCAGTGTGAGACGCAGTGCGGGATTCAAAAAAGCGCTCGAGAGCGGGGCAAGGTGGGAATATGGTGGCGGTAGATGGTGTACTTTTTGTGTGGGTTGTACTGCAGTAACGTCTTCGGTATATAAATTATGGATAAAACTATATGTAGTCTTGGTACACCTGTAACGTGTTATCGAGCTATCCTTCATATGCGTCGAGAACAGTTTATTTGTAGTTATTAAAAGTTTGTTTGAATATGGCGAAATAGACATTTTATCGGATCAAGTAAATATTCGTTAACTATTACGATATTTATTTGGCACAATTGGATCCTTTGAGGCAACCATTTCAATGAAATAAACATTTCAATGTATGTGTGATCAACATATATTTTCTTTTCTTAATGAAATATTTATTTCGCCGTGTTTAAAATGAAATTCATTAACACTGTTCTCTCGGTGTACTGATTAGTATATTTATCAGTGAGAATATAAATGCAGAGCTGAAACAAAACTCCGAGTAATTTTTCATTGCGAATAAAGCGTTTCGCGTTGAAATGTGAGGAAGTTCGGTAGGGTCTACTCTTATTTTTTGTATCGGGTAATTATGATTATTTATTCGTTCGTTATCGCGAGCTTTAAATATGGAAAGAAATCGTTCGGATGGTATCTATCTTTGCGAAAGACGTTTTAAAGAATAAGCATCCTTTGAGATTTCAGAATAATAATAACAAAGAGAACAGGAAATGAAATATAAATCATTTTTTGAGGGGTACGTTATTTTACTAGCAACTTTTCATCCAAACGCAAGTTCCATTACGGAAACTGGTAAAGAAGCAACGACGCGATTAAAAAAAAGCGAGCTTAATAACGTTCTTGAATTTCTTTTACCTACTGCTTTTCTGGGAGAATAAAGAGGAGAAGGGGAGAGAGCTGTTAGCAACCGAGGTGCATCGCGCCCTCTGAATATTGAAAAATAAAGCATGATCGAGTACCTCGCGGCGTATCTATACCGCGCGATGCCGCAAATTCTGACATTCCGTCGAGATCTACCGCCTCGCCTATCGGGCAGGTACTTCGGTCATAAATCTGAGAGAAATGGGGTTGTCGGTATCGTACAGATACGTTACCCCTATCTACTTCCCAAAAGCCCATGAGGGCGGTGTGGATGCCCGAGCTACCCAAAGTAGATGCCCTTGTTGTATCACTTACACGTTCATGCCACCTTTATTCATCCTGATAACGTATTTGAGTATTAAGAAAAGAATACATTTTATATCGCTCGTATTGCGGTAGAATTCTACATATTTTTCTTAACACTCCTATATTGTCCCGCATTGTACCTACGAAAAAAGAATAATTTTGCAGTTTTAGCAAAACTAAGTTTTGCTGGGTACTTTTTGTTATTATGACAGGAATATTATATGCGGCTGCAAAAGATATGTTCAATGATAGCAAATATAACTACAGTCACAGTAAAATTATGCCAGCAAATATTTTTACTATAGTTGGGACATATCTTCTGTTGCCACGGATAATATTTTTGTCATGATGGCAAGAAATTCTCAGCAGAGCCTAGTTCTTTTAAAACTACAAAATCATTTTTTCCTGTACGCTGAGTACGTCTTCACTTATTCCATTATTTCCATTATTACGTTATAATTTCTCCTTTCGTGGTACTTCTCGTAATACCTAATTGTTGCAGCGGGCGAATGCACCTCGAAGAAGCGTGGTTGGCCGATGCAATCTCTGCGAATGATTTTACAGTTACTCGCGCCATGTCGTTGCACCCTCCGCCAAAGCGGAAGCCTTAAAGAGCGACTCGGCTGGGGATGTTTGCACGGCTTTCTGATGGGGATTCGAGTATAATTTGAATTTAACGATCCCGCGGGCGTCCTTGTTTCCCAGGGTTTTAAACCACCGTTGCATGCCAGGTGTGACCAATGCGTGAGCCCGGTCAGGACGGTATGATATAAATTACGAAATGATGTGATCTAGCGTATGGGTGGAAGAAGTTTGTTATTTTTAGTTTCATTTAATATTTCTATTTGGAGTTTAATTACTGTATCATAATGCTACAATATTTAATATACTATTTTATTGCATATTCTTACGAACCTATACCACAAGGTCGTTTTATTCTCGAAACAGGTGCCTATTGTATCAACATGCATCTCACAAGTGACACGATACTTTTCTACCACCTGCGTGTCAATCTCAATTTTATTTGATTGATCAATTTCAGATCGAAGATGAATCCTCATCTGTCTGTCTTTTATACATCCCTGCGGTTTTCTCAATCGATCAATCCAGTACAATTCAAGCCGACAGGCAAGTGCGAGAACGTCTTAAATATATAGGTCAAATAAATAAAGTCTTTGTTTAATCATTTATAAGAATACTATAAAATCCAATTGCCTTAAAAATAAATATTGCAGCCTCTCGGCAGTATATTTGAATATCAAACAAATTATGCGAAGAAGCATTATACAATTTCAATGAAATTGTCGAACGATACTGAAAGACAGATATATCGTCCGGACTTGACTTTCAATTTAACGATTCCGAGAATCCTCCTTCTCAAACTTGCAGTGGCACATGGCCCGCCGAAGAAATTGCGTAATTGTGATAAGAGAAAATGAAATATTACGTGTATGGGGGCCAGTCGCTGGTGGTCCGAAAAAAAGAAGGGGGGGGGCGAAAAGTCGATTTACGATCTGTCGATAGCTTTGAAACGGGTATACGAAGGTGCAGCCTCAGCAGCGCTCGGTTACATCGGGCCGTTATAGCTGGGTCGTGTATTTCATGGTACGGCGTGTCGCTCCGGACGTAAAAGGTGGACCGTTTAGTAGGTGCGACGTATAGTAACTAGCGGCACCTCGCGGCCTCCGAGCCCGTCGCTTAAACTCTTCGTGGCTAGATATCGGATAACACCCGGTGTTAGCGAGTTCGGTAACTCGTGTGTCGCGTGCTGCACCTTCGTCCCCAAGTCGTTGAAGTCGTTTTAAGAACGGAAGGAAATTTTCGACGCTACCGCTCGAAAAACGATTTATGTTCCTTCCTCGTTTTCTTGTCTGTATTCTTACTTCTTTTGTATTTCATGGTTCTTCCTCGGGGGTCGCTTCGGGCGTCAATATATATCCGCTCCTCTGCTAGCACCTTATAACTAAAACCTTTTACAACGTAGGTACCTACCTGCACAGGCGACAAGAAAAATTTTTTAATTTTCCTAAAAAATTTGAAAAGTTACTCCGTGAACTACCCCATCGCGCGACGATCTTCATTTAACTTTTCATCGCGAAACTCGCGGAAGAAGCTCGCGAGGAGCTATACCTGTATACGCGGACTGCAGCGCGAAAGTTTGCTGCACATCACACGATGAACTTCGCCCGGCGCGGACCACCAACGCCCTCGCGAAAACTCGAGCGACGAAACGCGAAACGTCGTCCCTGATGCATCGCGTCGCCGAGACATCTAGGAATGCAATGAAACTCCGCGGCGTCTCGCGTCTTGGGTGAGAGAAACTCTCGCTCGTCGGCAGACACCGCGAGTGTTTTCGAGATGACATCATAGATCCGAGAGAGAAAGAGAGAGAGAGAGAGAGAGAGGTGGGGGAGAGAAAGAGGGAGAGTGAGTGTCGTGTGTAACTGTCGTGCTAACCCAGCTCCCGCGGAAATATTTCCGATTCGTCCCGGCGGAAGTGCGCGAGGTATCCTGACCCGTCACACAATCCGGATTTTTGCCACCGCGTCCCTCACGCGATCCAATGAGCACATGTGGGTATGACCCTTGGGAACGTCGCGCTGCCATGCTTATGCATGAGACGATTTTCGATGAAATTTCGCATCTGTGTGTGTGGGATTTATTTAACTTTTCCTAATAAATTCAAAATAGCTTAATTTTGTATTCATTATAAATTGTTTAACTTTTTCTAATAAATTAAAAGTTGTTAAATTTTTCCTGATGATTTAAGTTGATTAACATTTTTTACTGATTATGAATGATTTAATTTTTGTCTAATAAATAAAAAATTTTTAAATTTCTTATTGATTGTAAATTATTTAATTTTTTATATAAACCGCAATTGAGCCGTTGAAAGCCAGCATGGTCTAAATCACATTTCATGTAAGCTGAGATTATTTGACTGCAAAGTTAAGTACAATTTGAAAAATCTGTTTAGATGATACAAACAGATATTTTAAATCGTAAAAATATCTATTTTGTATCATCTAGACAGATTTTTCAAATTGTACTTAACTTTGCAGTCAAATAATCTCAGCTTACATGAAATGTGACATAGACCATGCTGGCTTTCAAAACGGCTCAATTGTTCTTTATACGGGGCATTATTTGACGTAAAATAGATGTATCCGTTCCACACATTAGTGGATACGATTCACGATTTGAGAGTAAATACGTTTGTTTCGGTGACGATTAATTCGTTACTTGTTAAATTTCACGTTATATTGATACATTTTCTAATTTGTCGTGATATACTCTTTCAAAATGTATTGTATAGAAGGATTTTCAAGATATTCATAACTTTGATTCGACCGGAACGCAATTAACGCGTTCTAAAGAGGGCGGCTGACCTAAGCGCGGTTTTTACTACTGACCGCCCGTTCTACACGCATAAGCGCATATGCCGTGCGATTCTTTCGATTCCTTCCACATTTTTAAATTCGTTTCACTTGATTCCTAATATACAAACTTTGTATACTCTCTAAATGTGTTTTTTATCAATTTATATACGGAATTGATATCATCCGTTTTTTTGATCAACCTAGAAATATGCATAGCGATAGATCCTGCATTCTAAACTGAAATAGTATCGACGATCGATTAAAAATTTCTTTTTCCTCACTCATGCCCATTTCGAGGCCTGTTCCAGCCTATTTTTAGACCGTAAGATGGCGTTTTTCCCGCGTGACACCGACCGGGAGTCTGCAGGCTGTCGAAAGATTGCTTACAATTAGTCCGAAGTGGGTCCTTTTTTCAAACTGATAAACGCAACATTAAATGAGCCGTGTATACTTCTGTTTGTTTTGTTTTGAGAAATGGGCATTTATGAGAAAAAATAGTATATATCATTCGGTTGAAATCCTCGGATTTTTAAGACTTTGTTTAGGTCGTACCATGAGGCACGGTGACGGGACCTAATTAAACACAGTCTGAAAAAACCTCGGATTACCGCCTAATGACATGAGATACTAATTTTGCCATAAAGTTGTGTATCAAGTATAATATAGTTTCCATTAAAACGACGTTATTTTAAAAAAAAGCCGCTATACATCTTTTATTCGCCTCGAGCCAACCTCGTCGGGCTCGAGAATCGCGAGAGGCGTTTGAAATGGGAAAACGAGCTTTGGGGGCTTTGCATCTTTGCCATATATACGTAGACGTATATAGAGCGATGTAAACGAGTCACATTTTTGTGAAAGCTCCGAGAATCTGGGATGGAGTGCAGGGAATTCACCGGCTATACCCTGCACTTCTTCACGGTCGCCCGAAGAGGAAGAACACGTTGTAATGCGAGCGAGCGTCGTTCAAAGCTCGTTGCTTTTGACGAAGTCGTGACCGAAAGTGTGTGGGTATGTATGTATGTGTTGGCGTAGTCGTCTAAGATATTTAAATTCGGAGGAGAAACCAAGACGATAACCGTTCGCGCGCTCCTGGTCGCGCAAGAGGAAAGCTGACTAGGGGATTCCCCCGGGCGCGGAAAACGAGCTCATAAATATTTTAATTGCTCGAAACAATTATTTCGTTAAGCGGCAGAGATTACCTCGGTAATAACGTAATACAATCCGCGAAACAATTAATGAACTTCGTAATTGGACATTTTTTGTAGGAAGACGATAGAGATACGCCGGTGTATCATTATCCAAGGGTATACGTGTATATAAAGGCTAGAACTATAGTTCTGTGCGATGAAAAACGACCTCGCAAAATTTAATTACTTCCTTTATTGGGGAAAATTATTTTATAGCGACCGTCCACTTTCTGCATTAAAATCCGTAAAATTATGTAATTATGAGATTCGAACCAAAATGTTTATAATCCGCGGTGGGATAGAATTTTTCCTCACCCCCCTTCAACACGTTAAATTGTAGAATAATAGTCTCTTTTTGATAAAATTATGTCTTTTCTCGAAGAAAATTGAAACACACTTTTTTTTTGTGGCAAAATGTATTGATATAATTACGAAAATAATCAATTATTTCCAGTTTCTTGCAATAGAAGCAATAGCTTCTGAAATATTTTCGATTCTTAAATTCCATTCCATTTAAGAAACAACGACCGACGATAAAGGCTATTCAATTTCAAAGCATCCCTATCGCACGAAACTTCTCTGTATTTATGAAATTTTTTTCTTTTATTGTTTACTAAACAAAGCTCTCTCTCTCTCTCTTTCTCTCTCTCGAGGCTCGAGTGGTGAAATCCGAGATTTCTCTCCTGCAGTTTTCATAGGGCAACGGCCTTTATCCCCAGCTTCAGCTCTCTTGGCACAGTTGTATTACAGTCCTTGCACCGCTACATCGTCGGTCTCTGACGCAATACAAAATGTCAGCCTTTTACTGCATTATGCAGTGCGGTCCGAGGCGAGTGGAAAAAAAATGTACATTTCCACATATTATTTCCTGCTTTACGGAAACATAATACTTTCACCAGTCTGGTATTTCGGATAAATTTAACAATGGCTGTGATTTAGTAGTCGTTATATGAGCAATATTCGGCTTTTTTTGTCGAAGTGCAGTTTATGTGTCGGAAAGAGAAGTCGAAATATGCACATCGAACACTACAATGGCTGCTAGTAATCGTCGAATTATAGAATTCGTTGAAGGAAGCCCATGATTTTTTTTACGGCATTTTATTTAACGTTCGGTATTGAAAGCTTATCGATTTACAATTAGCCGATTAACGAAACGCTATTATCGATGACGAGGAGTAAACTATTTTTAATAAAATCTCGCAAATCGATCAGTTTTGCAGCTGCACGAATTGTGCTAGTTTTTGTCTGTCGACGACATTACCCGATGCGGTCCAGAGAATATGCATTCAGAAATCTCAACTCCAGTCACATTCGTTTCGAGCGTAGCTCTTTTCGCGCCGATGTAGGCAAACTTCCCGCAGGAACCTCCAGGAAAGCGCAGGTCCTACCAATATCACCAATCATACTCGAGCCTCTCTCACTCGACGATTGAGCCGCTTTCAAAAGGAATCGGCAACGCTTACGCGTACCTAACCCTACGCGACGAATTATTCACACCCTTTGCGCCGTCGTCTCGACTTGAAGTAGCTACCGACTTCTCTTTAGAGACTCTCGAGTTTCATAAGAAGTTTCTAATATTCCGGAATATTTGGGATCTGCGGGCCGACTGAGCTCTCTCCCCTCCACGAGTCGAAGTAGGGAGAGCTGACCATATTTCATCTCGGTAAGTCGGTGATACGGCAGAAATTTCGTCAGAGCCAAGAGAATATTCTTTCCCTTTCCGCCTTCGTGGCTTTCAGCTCGCGCTTTTCGATGAGTAATCGCATACGAAAGGAGCTAAGCTGCCGTTGGAGCGCGTTTACTCGTATTTTCGAATGGGGATTTAAAAATATGGGATACAATGTGGCGTAATCTCGCAAGCACTTCGACTGTGAGCTTTCGCGATATATTTGTCAATATAACGTCAAATATTTGGTGTTTTCGGATTTACAGTTGATCTTTGGATTTCAGCATCATCTGATAAATTTAGGTGTCGAGTTAATATTTGTTCCATTTTTGATACGGTGCATTGTTTGGATTTTTTTCAAAATTTTGAGGCAATCTCTTCATCGATCGCTGTTCAATGATTCCTACGACTAGCGCAATCAACGAAGGAACCTTTCAATCGAATGACTGCATTCATTCTTCGTAATCAATAGAGAGAATTTTAATCCTCCAAAAAAAAAAATGAAAATTTGTTGAATTTTATAATATTCGCGCTGCAATCTCATGTTGGGGCTCCCGGTAGATCGGATACGATTGGTAATTAGTCTTCATCATCCGTTTCAAAGGGAGAATTAATTTTCGGTCAGTGTCTATCTCTGCGGCACCAAAGCGAAGTTCGCTCCATGCGGGCCGCCCAAATTGGACGATCAGGAATGTTGCAGCGCGCGGTCGTTTGGGGGTGTCGCGATGCGACACAGCATCCTAATTCCCGTGGAACGAAATTATAGAGGTGAATATACGTAGATGCTCGGAGCGTCAATCGAATTAAGCAGATCCTCGTAAAATTCATGAATATTATGCGACGTGAAATAAAAATAGGAAATAAGCCTCGACTGTTTTACTTGGAACATTCGCATTGCAAAATCATATGTATGGACATATGCACATATCATCGTATGCATCATATGTACAATACATACATAAACCTATTTTCGTACCACTGTCGATCTGTAGAACGATCGACCGATCCTATATAGGATTCTTAAATTTCTGTTAGCGGAATTTTGAGTCTTTCTCTTTCGAGAAAAACGAGTTGAATAACATTTCTAAAATTTCCCCGTGAATCTACGGTATATAGGAGGCTTAAAGTGTATATGAAAGGGAAACTGTAATACAATTTTTTCAAGGCTAAATTAAGCAGGGTTTATGTTTAGATCTTAACCCTAACTTTGTTCCTAATTCCAATGTAATTCATAAGCGAATGGTCCATGTATTTATTTAAGCCAATCACGAACGAGTTACATTTGAATTGGGACTAGAGTTAGGGTTGGAACCTAAGCATAAACCAGGCTTAAGAGGAGAAGGTACAAATATGGACCATATATGCTACTAATATGGGTATTAACAATATTTCTGTGACAATGTGTCGCCATCTACTAACACGCAGGTCAATTTCTGCTTCGATGTACTGAACAAAATTTTATTTTTATATGTCGAAGCAGAAGTTGATTTGCATGTTAGAAGATGGCGTCACTTGGTCATAGAAATATTGCTGTAGCCCACATTAGTAGCATGGCCCATATTTGTACCCTTTTCTCTAGTCTGGGTAAAACAGATATGAAAAAAAGTGTAGATTCGTTCATTTGAAGAGTGGAAGTGTAAAACCGGCTAAGTGCCAATTTTTTTACTTCGATTTTTGTTTGCATGAATATAGTCTATGTTCACATAGAACTATATTCATGCAAAAAAAATGGAAGTAAAAAAATTGGCACTTATAGCCGGTTTTACACTTCCACTCTTCATTTATGAAATGCCTTTCCCTTTCCCCCCCCCCCTCACCGTATATTTAGTGCGCTTTCCGAAGTTCATTTCCCTCGCATAAATATGCATAAACTAGTCGCCTACCTTCGCGCACTCTGTCGACTCGCCTCCGTTCTCCCTTCTGACCACGTTTATGCACGGCTGTACCGCTGCACCAATGTTGCCGTTTACCTGCCAGCCACGCGCACTTTGGTTCGTTATATTATTATACCAACGGTGCAACAACCTAGCATATTATGTTACACGTATCCGAATATGCTCCCCGTGGCAACCTGGACATTAATTACTGCACGGTCTCGTACTTACCCTCGCACATCATAGTCGGAGGTTAAATTAATAGATGCACCGCGCGCGAAGCCTTACCTACGTTACTTCGTATATGAGATGAGGTTACGGCAATACGATACCGTCTAATACCGTTCGTCGGGCGTCTAAAACGGATTGCCGTCGATTTGAAAAACCAGTAATTCGATTAACTGCAGGAGTATAATTTTCGATGACCATTTAATTAAAAATAGAGACCAACTGTTGGCAGCTGTAACTTCCTCAAAACGAGACGCATTTCCCCCCAACAGCTATAACCCTTATACATTTCTCAAGACGTCCCGCATCGTCTACATCGCTCTCATTATCGCGCGAAACCCGCCGACGCGATCGGCCCGCCTTTCCTCTCAACCCTTCTCCTCCTTCTCACCCAAGGGACAACGATAACGACCCACCCCTCCGATCCGACGCCCTCTGCTCGCCCTCGTCCAATGTCGCGCCACTGGACGGGAAAGAAAAAGAAGGTCTCGGGGAGGCAAGCCGAGCAAAACTTTTCAACGGTTTGAAGCTCGTTCGCGGGCAACTATTGCCGGTGTATGGCCTTGATGGATGGGTCCGACTCGAGCGGGACTTTGGTCGAGCCCATACAATTCCCCGGACTCGCTTCCGCGATGGAGTTGCTCGAGACACCGCGGGGAGCGGGATTTCGGTCCTTCGGCGAACCCCGCGTGAAAGAGGCTCCCGGCGAACGCGGTTGGGAAACGAACCGCGGTGATGAACGATCGCGTACGGTGGAGCGAGCGCGCGAGGGCTCTGTGTACTCGGCGGGTCGCTGGACGTGGACGTCGGGGCCGTAGAAGGGGACGCGCGATGCAGATCGCGCCAAAACCGGATGAGGACGGAGGACAACGTGTGTACGGTTAACCGCGATCATTGATCGCCGTCGTATGGCGGATTAGAGGAGGCTGCTTCCTGCAATTCGGGTCACCGCTTCGCGCGATAACCGCCGGCGCACTTCGCGTGCAACCGATATACCTAGTTTTGCGTCATGCGTCGGCGCATCGACGTGCCCCGCGAAGCCGAATCAGGATCAGGCGCTCGTTCGCGCGCGCGCGCGTGTATTTTTGTTTCGCGTGGGATGCACGCGCGCGGTGGGTGGATCGATAATGGACACAAATTGGTACCTTTTCAAGTAAGTTGGAGGTTTCTCGATATGTTTCTGTTTTTCTCTTTCCTGTTTTTCGGCGAAACAGCTGGCTGGCGATAACGCGGTGGGTGGTATACGCATATATACGCGTTCCGTTTATTTCTCGCCGGCGAGCGGGATGCAGGAATACGTTCTTCGTCGGTTAAGTGAATGAAAGAGGCCCGGGTTGCGCGGAAAGTGCGAGTAGTCTTTGATTTCCGATTGGTCGTTTGCCTAAAGTGTGAAGTACACGGCAAAGTGGTCACTGGGCGAAGTCGAACGTGTTGGAGAGAGGATGAGCTTGCCTCTGGGAATGGATTCGAATGAGGCGCCCCATTTGAAATCGAACACTTAGAGTTTATCGGCGTTTTACTTTAATCAGAGATCGAATAAACAAGATGCGTCTATTTTAATTAATTAGCGGAGTACGCGACTGTATTCAAAAAAGAATGTTTAACCGCGCGTTAACTCCATGGGCATAAATGGAAACGAAAAAGAAAAAAACTGAAGAAATGTCAGTTCTGATTTACGTAAAGGAAGGTACAAAATGAAATCATCACCACAAATTTGTTTCGAAGACGGGTAATTTTCGATGGCAAACTCTCACGATGAATATTTCTTATGCATTTTTTTCGGACGCATTCAGCATCGTCGAATGAAATTTCGGATAATTATAAGATGATCGGTGAAGCGTTTCGTTTCATCGCGATAACCAATTATCGCGAAGTGTCCGGGTTGTGGAGCTACGGTAGGACAAAAGCGAAACGACGAAATACGGGATACACGTTCGCTGTCTCACGAAACTTACCAACGCAAGACGCGAATTTCTGCGTTATTGCCGTGGGAACTAAGTTTAATTACCCCGTGAATCATAAGCTAGAATATAAAGTATATTTGCGGTATCGCTCTTGTCTTCGCGTGGCTTCGGCTCTTCCATTTTGTAGCTCTCAGCAAAGTTTGGTTACTACTTACGTCCCGAAATTTGCTCCGATCTTCTACAACGCACGGTACAAAATGGCAAATCTATTATGACTTATTACATCGATAAGAAAATTAAATTGGTTAAAAAAAAACTATTTGACTCGATAAAATATTGCGGTCATTGGTTTTCAAATAAATAATTGTAGAGCCATGTTAAGAGTAGCTAAAAGAAACAAACTGAAATTTAAATTTTTATTGCGTTGATTTTTTTGAAATTTTATGTTAATAAGTACTAATTAACGATGATATTAAAGCTAGCAGCCGGTGCAAATCAGTCAATATCAGAAAAATTTGCAAATTCATTACGTCAACGTCAAGTTTGTAAGGAATTCTTATTTTCACAACATCACCGGGTCAATATTGCAATATCGAATGATGGGGGATAGGATTTTACTTCACATTTTGAATTTGTTTTCAGACCCCATTTGTAGTGCGTTCTCACGAAATTCTCCTGATAATTCTTTCAAATGACTTTTAGAGAAGTGGAGTTATTTTTTTCGCAAATTGCATTCTCACCGTACGCGTAGGGTGAGTTTATTAATTACTCCAGTGTTTGCTCGCTACAACGAGTCCGCCCGAAAATCATGCAAAATGCCCTCAAGTTACCGCTTCGGTAACGTGCTTCTGTGGCAACGGAATTATCGCTGACTTTTTTATTGTTGCATTTTATGGCGCAACAAATATATCATGACCTAATGGTGTGTTTCAAGGTGTAAATAAACTGACTATCTATATATATAAAAATGAATGTTTGTCTGTCTGTCTGTCTGTCTGTCTGTATGTCTCTTATGCCTTCCTAAACCGTTCATCCGATTGCGATGAAATTTTGGGAAATGGTTGGACGCATGCCCGCGATGGTTTCTGAGTTAGTAAATCTTATACAGGGTGTTCAAAAAGACCCGGTACGGCCGATTATCTCAACGGGAAAACATTTTAGAGAAAAATGTTTAATACAAAACTTTAAGGATTTTCCCTTGGCTATCCAGTGGTCGTATTGGATTTGACCTTGACCGTGACCTTTAAGGTAATATCAAATGCCTTCCTAAACCGTTCATCCGATTGCGATGAAACTTTGAGGAATGGTTGGACGCATGCCCGCGAAGGTTTCTGAGTTAGTAAATCATATAAAAGGTGTTCAAAAAGTACCGGTACTGATGATTATTATGCCTTCCTAAACCGTTCATCCGATTGCGATGAAAAGTTGGGAAATGGTTGGACGCATGCCCGCGAAGGTTTCTGAGTTAGTAAATTTTATACAGGGTGTTCAAAAAGTACCGGTACGGATGATTATTATGCCTTCCTAAACCGTTCATCCGATTGCGATGAAAATTTGGGGAACAGTTGGACGCATATCCGCGAAGGTTTGAGTTAGTAAATCTTATACAGAGTGTTCAAAAAGTACCGGTACGGATGATTATTATGCCTTCCTAAACCGTTCATCCGATTGCGATGAAACTTTGGGGAATGGTTGGACGCATGCCCGCGAAGGTTTCTGAGTTAGTAAATCTTATAAAAGGTGTTCAAAAAGTACCGGTACTGATGATTATTATGCCTTCCTAAACCGTTCATCCGATTGCGATGAAAAGTTGGGAAATGGTTGGACGCATGCCCGCGAAGGTTTCTGAGTTAGTAAATCTTATACAGGGTGTTCGAAAAGTCGAACTATACTTGACCTAAATTTGACCTCCGCTGACAATAAAGGTAACATGAAAAAAATGGTCAAGGACACATTTGAACGTGAAAAAAAATTAATTTGACCTTGATATAACCTTGAAGGTCATGGTCAAGGTCAAATCCAATATGACCATTGCGTAGCCCGGGAAAAATACTAAAAGTTTTGTATTCAAAATGTATTTAAACAATGGTGGACGGACAAAATCAATCCACAATCTACCCGTGCGAAGCCGGGACGGGCTGCTAGTAATTTATAAAACTCGTACAAAGATTACCGTGAGTTATGTTTTTATAAAATTGTATTCGAATTAAAATATTTGAAAACTCAAATATGTTAGAGAATAAACTATCTCGAATAACAAATATGGTAAACTAAATGTATTTCATAAAAAAATTGGTTCTCTTCTATTACGTATTATATCTCAAGAATCGGATTAAAAGTGCATTGCTATTACAAATTATTTACTATATGTAACAAGTTCGATATTAGCCCAAACAATAAATTAGAAAATTGTGGAAATAAATTGAATATTAGAAGAGTATTATATTATAATATGACAATGTTTAATGTCACTGCTCATTCTCCCGATTTCTTTTCCAATACAGCTGTATTTTCTCGAGAGACTTTCCTTTTGTCGACGATAATGCTAATGATAGTAGTTGTGGATGGATCATCTATTAATTAGATATTTTATCTATCTCACGAGAAAATACCGAAAACAAATCCATCACGTGAGATGAATTCTATTTTTCAAAAGCTACTGATTTTACTTGCAAACTATACATCCGACCCATTGAGGCCATATAATGGTTTTCGGTAATATCTTTCTTGGCGGTAGAACTGTTTGTGGCATCTTTTTGCTCTTCGATGTATACTGCAAATAATACCATTTGAGCTTGCCAACCGGTATGAGCCTCTTTTAACAGTTGAGTTGCTCGAGGGAATTTTAAAGTTGGTAGAATAGACCTCATTCGATTAAGATATAGCAGGTTTATTATTCTGTAACCTAATTTCTAGTTTCTCTGTCAGAGTGTTGCAAGTTAGGTTTCAGTGTCAAGATTATTTTTAATGTAGAGCACAAGTGGTCATTTCGTAAATTACAATTCTCCGGTAATTCCGTCACAACCGACATATTTATTTTTCAACGTAAATTTTTGATACAATACGCTAAAAGTTAACGATATTTTATTATAAAATTAAATTAGGAACTCTTATAATTAAGCACGTAATGTACCATTTTTCAATGCATGAAATTCCTTTATTTCGTTTTGATTTCTCCATCATAATCGGTTGGATTTCCCTGAAGGACTTCCCTTTCATTTCCACAAGTTTCAACGCGATATACATACGAGTATACCAGTATTACCGCGCAACTTTTGATACTCGTAGACTCAGAAGAAATTTTACTCTCTGACTATATACAGCTACTGTATGGAATGCTTGTCTCGAATTCATTAAAACATTTTGCGATATAAAACTATCAGAAGAACTCGTGTAATTTTAATATCAAAGAGCTATATACGACGTTGTTAATGGCTGCTTTATAAAGGGACAATGTATAATTGTGCCTTCTGAAGTGGATATCTTCAATTGATCTCGATTAATTAGTGACTCAGTTCAGCGATTTCATTCATGGAGAGTGGAAAAAGCAGCTCTCTTTTGGGAATTCCAACTGTTTGCGATGCATTCCATCTACCTTCCAACTATATTACCCTAGAAACTTCACTACTGATAACATTTGGGAAACGTTTTGTAGTAACTAAAATTAGATTGCATTCATTTATCAATGGCAATGACGTAAATTGTTGCTGTAAAAAGAGTTGGCTATCTAATCTATTTCTACATTCAATTCCATATTCAGTATCAATTTGCAAACTTATTATTTATAAGTCACAATTATATATAAATATAATTTTTACCTTTCTTCGAGTTTTCTTTTATCGTCCCATTATGCAATTCTATCGGCAATTTGTCAAGAGCACGATATGCTATTACCTTTTCTATATCCGTGCTGGCTATTCGGTTACAACGTTTTTCAAATAATTGCACAGTATGCCGACCTACTTTTTCATGATCTATAACGACAACAATTTATCACTAGACCGCGTGTATATACCTATACACTTATTGGTCCATTTATCACTAGGAGTATAGCATGCACTGTTCTTAAGACGCGATATTCTTCTTTACCGTTTTAAGTCCTTATCAAACATCTGCTGTATTTCCTCGAGAGATTTACCCTTCGTCTCAGGAACTTTCCAGATGCAATACAGTATCGCTAAAACCATAATCACCGCGTAAATCCAAAAGACGTTTTGCACCGCGATTGCACTCACAAGCGGCTGATAAGTCTTTGTCGCGATGAAGCCAAAGACCGCCGTGGTTATGCTGCCCATGCATGTAGCCACACTTTTCACACCCGGCAAAAACACTTCACTAAGGATCGTGGTTGGAATCGATACCAATCCAATGCAAAGCATTCCTTGAAACATGAAAGTACCGGATATCGGTAACCACTGAAGACGTGTTGCATCGAAGTTTGCGTCGAGTAACGTGTAGTGTGTAGCCAAAAGTGCTAGAGCGAGAGCGACTCCCGCGCAGGATGTAATAATCAATACTCTCCTGCCGAATTTGTCTATTAAGTACATTGCCAGCCAGCATGCCAAGATTCCCAAACAACTGACACAGATGACTATCGTTGACGGTGCTACGATTGTCACTCCGGCATTACTCAAGATGGTCTCCATGTAGAAAACGATAGTGTTCACTCCACTCAGCTGCATGAATACAAAGAGGAGGATTATCATGATAAACATCCGCCTACTCTTCGGTTCGATAATCTCTTTAAATTTATCTATAAAAGTCGAGGTTTCGCCAGCCTTAACGAATAGCTTCAGCGAATCGAGCTCAGCATCTACGTTGGCATCTCGATGGAACCATCTTATCGACTCGGCCGCTTCGACGAATTTCCCGCAGCGTGCCAAATAGTGTGGCGATTCTGGTAAGAATATGTAGAGTATAATGACGATGATGTTTGGTACGAGGCAAATCACAGCGAAAAGCCACATGTCAAAATATTTGCCCAGTAAGCCTCCTAGAAGAGTACCAAAGGGAAAGCCATTAGCGACCATGGCCACTAATGCTCCTCTTATGGCGGGGCTAGATATTTCTCCTATGTATATCGGGGCGATGCAGAAAGTCATCCCCATGGTGACTCCGGAGGCGAACCTTCCAACGTAGAGCCATGGCACTGAATCCGCGATTATCATCGACACCCAACTCAAAGCAAGCGGTATTCCCGATAAGAGCAGCGTTTTTTTGCTTCCGAAATATTCCGCGGCAATGGAACCTATCACTGCACCTGGTATCCTTCCAAGTTGCAACAGAGATGCTATCCATGATCCTTCCTGTTCAGTGACTGGGAATGGTGAGTCCGTGGCCGTCAACTTTGCCAGAAATGGCGACGACCAGCCTAATGTCGTTCCGACGAGAACATTCAAGACAGTGGCTGAAAAAAAATAATAATAACTGTAACTGCTCTTATCCTGAACAAATTTCAAGCATGGGAATCCGCCACGTAAAATAAAGCTTCTTTACTCTCAACGAGTGAAATTTACTTACTGACTAAAGATGCGTACCATTGTGGCCAGTAAGTGGCCTTTGGTAATACATTCACTATCGGTAGAACCATAGATATCTTTTTCTGATGCTCTTTCGATGGAGACTACGAAAATTGACGAGTATTGCAACTCATTATACACCTGATCAGGGAGTTTAAGTAAACACATTCTTTCCGATAAGATATACATATATATATAGAATAATTCTGGGGAACGACGTTTTGTTCAAGGAATCAGGTGGTTGAATCAATCAGGAAAAGTTGTTTTATATATCTTTGAATGATGCAACTTTGACAAAGAATACAAATTTGAAGAAAAGTATAAGTACAAACAACATAATTCTGTTATTAACGTTCACTTAGAGGTTGGAAGACTTAATTTGTGTGCGTAAATATTGCTGAAATATTTAAAAGAAAAGGGGAAACATATTGATGCTTATGATTCTTTGTATTACTTTTGGTTACCAATGGATTGACTGATACTGGATATATAATGTTTTATGGTATCATTTTTCATTTTAATCTTCTATATTCTTTTGAATTATTTTAAGGTATCAAATTTTTATTTCGCGTATTTCAAACTATCAAAACGTGCATATTAATGCAACTTATATATGCATAATATTTATATAGCAAGAGGTATAACTTTGATAATAAAATGCATTTTGTATTCTTTACACATATACCAAAGTTAAGATATTTATTTTAATACGTTAACAACATGACGCAAGTACAGACCAAATACATATCTACGTCAATGGTTGGTATCTTTCAGTAATTTGTATAGGTACGTATACATTTATCTACATGCTCAGTGTACGTAAATAACATATGTGTGTTTCGTATACCATATCCATCTGCATACAGCTGTACCAATATAAAGTTCATAGGATTGTCGCACGTAAGCGTATCGTGTGGAAGTATACATATATCTTATCTTTCAAAGAATGTAAAAGTAAAATAATGTATTATAGAAATTCCCTTTGAAATTTCGTGAGCCTATAGTAGTTTATCCGGATAATAAAACTTCTTGATGAACAAAGTACAATCCCAATAATTTTTGTTCTAAAATAGCCATTTTTATTGGTATTTTTCTGCTGTTCAATTGTTAGCCAAATCTATTATTTAAAATTTTGATTTGGGTAAACCCATATACATAAAATGAAATTTCAAATTTCTTATAGGAAAAAAAGTACTGGAGAGAGTTTGGTTTTTTTAACAGTATATCACCGGTGAATAAACAGTACCGCCTAAGTCGCATTTTTTCGGAAGTCGAGATTTTGTGTTTGTTCGATAAATACCGCCCATGTCTATCGTTCTGTATTGATGGAATGGAGTCCTAACGAATAATTTGGCGCCAAATTATTCGTTAGGATTCTATTTTGTCGATATGGAACGATAGATATGAGCGGTATTTGTCGAATGAACATGGGATCTCGATTTCCGAAGAAATGCAACTTGGGCGGTATTGTTTATTTTTATCGACGATATGTAAGTGGTTTACTTCATAGAACCTTAACTGTTCACGAAGTGATTCTCGCGACTCGTATTCTTTTCCATGTTACATCCGCTGGATGCAGATCTATCTGCATTATCTTAAATTGTATTAAGTTAGTTTATTAAACCACGAGTTGGTAAACAAAATTAAAAGAATAGTATCACAACGAATAAATTAAGAACTAGAAAATGTTATGTTTCTCATATAGATTCGTCTCTACAATTTTCATTTTTTTTTTAACATCTGCTGAATTTCTACGAGGGATTTTCCCTTCGTCTCGGGAACTTGCCAAACATAGTATACTATCGAACAAACTACCATTGTTGCGAATATCCAGAAGACGTTTTGCTCCTTGACTGCATCCACGAGTGGTTGATAGGTCCTTGTCGAGATGAAGCCCAAGAAGTTTCCAATGGACCATCCATATATAACCATGATTACCGATGCTCCTCTCAAAAACTGGGGTCCAATATCTCTCCCACAAATATCGGGAAGCTGCCGTATATCATTCCCATATTTTACTCATGCGGTGAACCTCGAGACGTACAGCCGCAACATCGAATCTGCTATTATCATGAATACGCAACACAAAATAAATGATACCGTTACACATTAGCAGTATCTTTTTACTCCCGAGATATTCTGCGGTGATGAGATCAAACATTCCACCGATTAATTTTCTCAGTTGTTGTAAGGACACTATCCATGATTGTTCGTCATCGGTAGTTGGAATTGGTGAATTTGCGGCCTTCAGTTTCGCCATGTATTTCGGCGCCCAACCATCGGTTCGCTCCGAGTGGGATATTCATAATAATGGCTAAAGATGAATAACTGTATAATAACGTGCTCCAATGGGATAGATTCTCTATTAAACAGTCGATTGATTTTATTTGTTTACCGTGCAAGTATAAAGTCTAACTTTCATAATCGAATTTTAGGCTGTGATTCCACACAATGAAATTAATTTTTTCTTGATAAATGAAGGGTGTACTTACAGATTGTACATCCTAGCCATTGGGGCCAGAGAATGGCCTTCCGTAGTGTCTTCTGTGACGAGAGAACCATTGACATACAAAAGTATTTTTCCGCCACTCTTTCGATGCATACTGCGAACACTATCGGTTATTACGACTCGCTTTAACTTTGCCTGCATGTTGCTTTCGGCAAGTGATAAGATAACTATTCTTTCTGGGTCGGCGACGTTACTCCTGATCTAATAGAAAATAGCTATTCCTTTATTCTATTTTATTTAAATGCTACAGTGAATATAAATAATCTTTTGTTGAATTATGGAAATTGTTATTTCTATTAATTAAGGAAATCTTGAAACTAATGTACGCTTTGTATCTTGAAGCTCTCTGGTTCATTAACTTCCCAATCATAGGATTCATTTTATTTTATTGAAAAGGAAGCCATCCATTTGTACCGGTAGGAAGGTCTCTAAAATTTATGAAAGTCACTTATGAACGAAAATGGATTTATTTTTATTTTTTCAATAACATTTCTTGAATTTCCTGCAGCGTTTTTCCCTTCGTTTCCGGAACCTTGCATAAGCTATAGATCGCCAGAATTAGCATAGCGATAGCATACATTAAGAAGACATATTGCTCTGACATAAGATTCACCAGTGGTTGATATGTTTTGCTGCAGACGAAAGCCAATACGCCGGAAATGATGCTGAGCACGCAAGAAACAATACTCTTGATATTCGAAGGAAATATCTCGCTGAGAATAGTATTAGGAATCGTTAAGACTCCTATGCAAATGAAGCACATGAATAAAAAGATGGAGCATATTGGCAACCACTCCAGTTTAGTTGGATCATACTCTAATTGCAGTAATAAATAATGAAGCGATAATGAGCTCAGCGCCATGGATACTCCAGCGCTGGACACTGCCAACACTATTTTTCTACTGAATTTATCGATAATGTACAGCGAGATCCACCCGGCGAAGATGCCGATGGCACTGGATAAGATTACAACAGTGGACGGAACGATCACCGTCACCTTGGCATTTATTAGGATTATTTCCATGTAGTACATGATGCTGAAAAACCCGCTCAGTTGCATGAAGAAGAACAGCGTGACCGCCATGATGAAAGCCCTCCTATTATGTGGAATGAAGAGCTCGTTCCACTTGCTTTTGAAGGACATAGATTCTGACTTTTTCGTGAATTGCTTCAAGGATTCCAGTTCATTCGATACATCAATGTCCCGGTGATACCACGCTATGGATTTCGTGGCCGCCTCTAGTCTACCCGTTTGTACCAAATAGTGTGGCGACTCCGGCAAGATAAAGAAGGACGCGAGAAACGTAACGTTTGGCACGAGCATAATAGAGGCGAAGAGCCACATGTCCATGTAGGGTCCCATACAATTGCCTATCGTCATTCCAACGGACAAACTGGTCATTACGAGGCCTATCAGCGCTCCTCTTATGCACGGGTCCGATACCTCCCCTATGTACAGTGGAAAACTAACGAAGAACATACCCAGGCAGATACCCGAGAATATCCTTGCAACGTAGAGCCATGGTACTGAGTCGGCTATGATGACGAAGGCCCAACTTAATGCCTGGGGCATACCGCAAATGTGGACAGTCCTCTTACTTCCGAAGTATTCCACTACGAAGGCACCTACGATCGCTCCTATCAATCGACCGAAATTCAGGAGTGACGCGATCCAAGAGGCTTCTTCTTCTGTTACAGGAAATGGTGAGTCCGGGGATGTCAGTTTTTTGAGATACGGTGACGACCAGCCGCCCATAGAACCGACCACGACTGCCATAATGGTGACTGAAAGATATCAGATGTCATTTTCGTTATCGACATAACCATTAAGTTGGTCGGTCCGTTCTATAATTTTTTTTTCTTATACTCTATTCCTTTGCCTGCCTTCAGCCCTACCTTCGATTATCTACCCGATAAGTTCCGAATGTTATTTACCTTCGAAAGCCGCAAACCAATGAGGCCATAACCTATATTTATCCAACATGTGTGATTGCAAGAAGACCATCGAAACACGTACTAAAAGAAGACATATTATAATTGTATCAGATAAGTATGAATTGATTGGATCAGGTCAGCGGGGACCTATATTGATCACAGCTGACTATTGACTTATGTAACAATAAATTAACTGCACTAAATCTTTATGCTGTATTATTGTACCTTCACTATTTAATTTTAAACTTATTTCAACGCACGGCTTCATGGAAAGGAGCATTAATAAATATGCTCAACGTTATTTAAACGATAAAAGGATGATCAAAATTGTCACCTAACGATATTTCCAACTATTTATATGTATGTAATCCAATTGATGCCAATGAGCTGAATTTGACTCAAATGGTTATTATAAATAACATATTATACAAACGATATATTACAATATGGAAATTTCGCATAAAATAAATTACTCACTGAGTTACAAGTCAAGGTATTATTCGAATTATTTGAAAGATTTTTCTTGTTGGAGAGCATAGGAATTTTTTGTTGGAAATAGTTGATAACTAGATGAGAATCGATTGAATTTTCTTCAATTGAGCACGTCCCAACAACTTAATGGCATTTTAAGGGAATCCCACTTCGCACAACGGTACTGCTCAGAAGTCACAGTACTCTGCACATTGTCTAAGTTAAAACTGATTATTCCCATAGTGTTAGTATGCGTAATATCCCCCAAAAAAGTGACTCGCTCTTGATAAGATAAGAATGTTTTTTAGTGGTAGAGAGAAAGTTGTTTAATACAATGACACGTAGAATCGTGAAGATGTTGCATCATATTATCTTCTGTGAGTAGGTATAGCACGAACCAAGGAAAAAACAAAAACAACTTTGAACGAAATTGGTACGTTCTAATCTTTTTATCTCACATAAAGGTTATAGTATATAAAATAGATTTATATTTTGTTTAAAATACTTACAAAAAGTTAAAAGTTTAACGATATAAATAGTTAAAATAGAGCATTATTAAATAGATATCTATAGCAGTCAGAGACTGTTACTTTTTTATCTGAGTAATTGCTATTATCGGAATTATTATTTATTCAGCGTGACGTTTTTTTTAAAAATAGCTATAAATGTATAAAAATATTGGTATTGAATCTATAAATAGGCGCATATGAAAAGTGTATACGTGCATTTGCATATCTTTTTACGGTATGCATATATATACAGTAGTCCCTCGATCGTTTACATCATAAAGGTGATTAGGAAAATATAATTCTGAGTTACGGCCGTTTTATATGTGTTTGATATCGGTGATTCTACCTGGTGCCCGCGATCGTTTACTCAGGTCGCTACGAACAGAAAAAGGTCGTACGTCCCCACTGCTACGCATACTAATGTACCGCATATGTGTGTGCACATCTTTAGCGCCCCTTTATAGAAATTAAAACTTAATTAAACATTAAATCGAGTTATAACAATATTAGATTATGTCTCCTATTTATCTGCAAATTAATGTCAACAGATTCCTAGTGTCGCAACATTTTAATGATTTTGCTAGACGTAAAGGTTCAAAGTTCTGTGGTTTGATTCTTATCTTATTTGAAGTGGGAAAAAATCTCGGCTGAGATGTAGGGGGAGGCGAAAACTATCGAGGTGTGAACGATCGAGAAAGTACTGTACATCTAGAGACAGAATATCTGCCCGACTTGAACATAAGCTTCCCATCTATGATTGAATGGGAAGCTTATGTTCACGTTGGACAGGTCCTAGGTGTAAATATAGTGTAGGTTTGCGATGAGAAATGAAATGTATTAGGTAAAATTTAAATTTATCTTACATTTGACTCACGTACTAGCACTTCTCGTTGTACGATGGCGACTGAAATAAATTGATCAGAGTCGACATCGCGCGTGCAAATACAGCCTCGATCGGGTTTGAAGTCGCGTACACAAGCATGAGTTTGATTAGAATTGATGTTCCTTACTTTGTATAAAGTAGCTGTGCTCATTATGTGAGAACTCAAGAATTTCCGAATATGTACTTACAAATAAGAGATTCGGGCGAATGTTCATACTATGAACATCTGTAGAGCGTGGCATCCGCGCAGTAGAGGGGCAACGCTGGAGGCGCAGAGTACGACGGAGGACGTCGAGAGAGCGAATAGCTGCGACGCGTAGAATTTAGTCTCTTAGCTTGCCCGGTCTGCTCACGACTTCGAGCCCGTTTTTTTCCAGTGTGCGATAGCGCGCTAAACATCTAATTTAACGGTAGGTCGTTCCGACCCTGAACAAAACGTTCGTATTATTTTTATTTATAGCAATAGTAGAAAACATCCGAATACATTAAAAGTTAGCAGTATCTAAAAAAGTAAAATTCATAAAGTTTCATGTAGCTATATATTTCTAAAAGTGTATTTATAATCAAACAATTAAGAATGCTCCGGATCGAAAAAAAAAACTCAAAGACCGTAGGAAGGTTAAGGCTGACCGTCCATTGGAGCCGTATTCGTCCGAGTAATCAGTCGGCCGACCTATGACAGACTACGGCCGACTAATCCCAAGACAAATGTAGGTGTTCACGTGCGTCTACTGCACACAGCCTGGCCACGGTTGGATTCCACTGAAATGGGATTAGTCGGACGTTAAAAAAGCAAATACGTGAAGGTTCACTAGGTTATTACAGTTATTTGTGTACTTTTCAGTAATAAATAACTATTTTTGGCGATATCATGGATAGTGAGAAACTAATAAGCATTGTAAATGCAAAAACTCCACTGTGGGATATGCGTAATAAAAGATATCATCAATTCGACCATTTTGTAATTGATGGGTGAATTGCCTGTAAGATATACTGAAATGTCCCCATATCCATGAAAACGCAACCCCTAAAATTTATTTCTCTTAACAAGGGATGCTCAAATGAAGTTTCTTTATATGAAAGACCCTATCCCTCTTTCGATGAGGAATCACCCCTTGAAATGTTTTACACTTATTTTGTTACACCCTGTATAATAGTCGAAAAATGTTTCACACTGTTCCTCTTTAATTCCTCGTGTAAATGATGAAATTCTCCTAGATTTTTCCTTTTGCTTAATATGGAGTTGACCCTGCACTTTCTTTTTAAACCACTTGTATCCCTGTTAACTTTTAACCCTTAACTGTGCTAGTGGGGTTCGTGCAGACCCCATTGTCTATGTTTCTTATATGGAACATTATTTCACCAGCACAGTTAAGGGTCAACCGTCGCCTCGCGAGGTATGTATTTTCTAGGAAATACAAATCACTATTCATTTTCCTATCTAATAAAATCCAACGCGATAGAATCGAAAGTCGTGGTCACCTATCCCCATTGGTTGGTTGAAAATCGATATCGATAATCGAAACTCGTGGTTACCTACTGCCATTGGTTGGTTGATAATCGATATCGATATAGTATTCGATAGTTAAAGCGGGGAAATTCAATTTGATAAAATTAGTGTTGAAGTAAATGTAAATGTCGTTATGAAATACGTTTTAGGCGCGCGCTTGCGCGTGCAAATGGTCTAGTGTATGATTAAAATCAAATTACAACTTCATCACACGAACGTAAAACAGTAGACAGTTGCCCTGTTTGTCTCGGATGTCTCGGACCGAATCCGGCTGCAATGGACGAACAGAGCTCGGATGTCCAAATCGTCCGTTAAGGTAGTACCTCCACGAGATCGTTGAATTAAGAAATGGTCGAAATTTGACATATATGTTATTTAATGCATTATCCAAACATCTGTGTAATTTAAATAACTTTGACCACCCCAAACCTGAGATATTTACACTTGAAGTTGGCTTGATTTACACGTATATAACAGATACGTTATGATGGGCAAAACAGTACATCATTCATTCTACCGTCAAAACTAAAATTAAGAAGTTGATAAAAAACGAGGATAAGGTAGAATAGGATATCACGAATAATGTGAAAAAAAATGAAAATGATTCACCATCTAGTTTCCAAGATATAACCATGAGAGGCCCTCACAATTTTGGTCGTATAGCATATATCTGCAAGGCCTGCAAGCGAACGAGTGCGTGGAGGGGGAACGGAACAGCGAGCCACGATCGTCGCTCATACGCACGCAGGCGAATGCGTCGTCTGTATATACAAGCTATTTCTCGTGTATTGGGGCAAAGCCCGGACAGTCCCGGCAAAAAGTTTACTGGCAATGGTAGATCAAAAACACAATATAGAATATATTTTACGGCAATAAATGATATCCATCGTATTATCTATTAGTACCGAGTTAATATTGCGTAGTTTTTAATTTTCTTTACTACTAATTAAACCAATTATCAATATTTTAAACATGAACATGGTATGTAACTTTTGGTTGAGGTCGTCGCGGAGGAACTACCTTCAATCGGCCGACTGATTACTCGGACGAATACGGCTCCAGTGGATGGCCAGCCTAAAGTCGGATAGAGATACACGAATATTTTCTACATTAGAATTCTATAGGAGAAATAAATTTTAACATCATTAAAGTGAAATCCTATCGCAATAATTCCCATTGTTCCTAAACACTTATTCCATTACATTTTAATTTCAATAAAGAAATGCATTTAATTAGAAATGTTTTATTTTACACTTATTGTTAGTCTCCTTTAAGTATTATAGAACTCACGCCTCCGAAGGTTGTTTACGCTTTCGCCTAATTTCACCAATTTAAAAAATGTATAGCGGCAGAAAAAGACGGCATCTCTGCCGAAAAAATGTCTTACCTTCAGAAATTCAAATCCAGTTATCATTATCTTTCGCACCGACATTGACTGACGTTTGAATTTCCAAATTTCAAATATTGTCATAAACATGCCGCTAATGAACGAATTAAAATATGATTTGTGTTAGACTCTACTGAATTTCACGAGGCGCCTGTCAAATATTTGTTTTATTCTGTAACAAGTTAACTAAGAAGCGATAAAAAATTGTAATTTTTCGCTATGAAAAATTTTCGTTTTAAGCCGCGTTCGGTCGATATTCGACGTCAAAACATAGGATGCGTTATATATGTATATTGCTTGTTAGTCAGCATCTCGCAGTTCTCGTTCGTCAACATGTACTGTATACCCAGCAACGAGCTGTGGTTGTTTTATATTGCTGCATAATTTGGGGATTCTTTTATCTCAAACTATGATTCTTATATATTTTCACACAATTTAACTCATTCAGGCCGTTTGACGTACTGGTACGGTTTTCAAAGAGGACCTTAATAGCCGGGTGCCGTACATGTGCTACTTTCTATTCTATAGCTTCGGACGGCTGCCGTACGCGTTTTAGGACTTTTGTATTTTTACTGGCCTGGTACCGTACATATACTACGCGCGCGCGCGCTATTACACATCAAACATAATTGAACGCCGTAAATATACGTCGGAAATATTGTCTCAGAGAGACTGACGCCGTACATGTACGGCAATCGTAAAAACAACCTATTTAGTAGCAATACGGCTGACGTACAGCCGTCCTACGCGGAAGCGCGAGCCGAGTCGATCCGTCCCGAATGGGTTAAACGCGTCAGACCGAATTTTTCATATTATTTGCATCAATAGTATGGATTATTAAAAAAATGTATAACTAGATGTTCGATGAAATTGAAAAAAGAATTGGTACATTTTGTAACTAACATCGTTAAACGACTTTCCTCCAAAGCAATGATGAAGTGGCGCAGAAGTAAAAATAAATATAGTTTATTATCGAAAATGTATCTTACAAAAATATTCCGCTAGAAAAATCAGTACCTAATATATATAGTAAATTTGTTTCAAAGAGCACTATACATTACGCACGCCCGCGCGCCCGCATACACTCGCAAACAAACCCTTTTTACACATCATACACGTTACCTTCGAATATATAATAATAACAATATGCATAACGTATGAAAGGGCTTAGGTACTTCGTTACAACTAATTTAGCATTGATTTTTAACTGGTAATTATATTGCTACATTTTTTAAAATTTAATGCAAGGTATGAAAACTGTACCAAACAATGAAGCCGAGAACGAATAGTTTCCTACTTACGTCGAAGGGTACCTATGTATATGGCAGTATTCAATTACGCCACTTAAAACTTTGTCGCGTCGTGGTTTAGCATCAAAGCGCAGAAATTACGCGTTTATCGTGTGTTTCTCGTCAGATACTCCCTTGCGGTCCTCCTTTGTCATCATACGCTGTATCTCCAGCAGCGTCTTCCCTTTCGTTTCCGGTATACCGTACAGAGAGTAAAGCACCGCAGTTATCATTATGAGTGCGTAAATCCAAAAAACGTATTGCTCGGAAATCAGTTCTACCAACGGTTGATAAGTCTTGCTAGAGACGAATGCGAATATTGCCGAGGAGACGCCCCCGATGCACGCCGCGACGCTCTTGATATTCGCCGGAAATAATTCGCTCAGTATGGTCATCGAGACCGGAAGGAGACCGATGTACAGGAAGAGGAACATGAGGAGCGCTACTATCGGCAGCGCTTGTAGCGACGTTGCGGGGTAACCATGACTCAGCAACATGAAGTGGGTGCCCAGGATAATCATGGATATCGCCACACCGGTACTGGAGACAGCGAGCAGAGGCTTCCTGCCGTATCTGTCTATGGCGTACACCGTAACCAGACCCGCCAGTACCTGAAGGCTGCTTATTATGACGACCAGCACGGACGGGGTTATTATCGTTAACTTGGCGTTGATTAGAATGGTCTCCATGTAGAAAGCGATACTGTTCAATCCACTCATCTGTACGTATAAGAACAGTATCGTTATCATGAAGAGGGCCCGACGATTCGTCTGCGTGTTCATGGCCGCCCACTTCTCGGAGAAGGTTTTCGAGCTCGTCGTCTTCACGAAAGTTTGCACGGCCTTTAGTTCGACGGACGTATCGTCTTCTCGATGGTACCACCTTATCGCCTGTATCGCCCGTTCAGTATCTTCCTTGTAGACGAGGTAATGTGGCGTATCGGGCAGAAAGTAAAAGGTGACCAGGAAAAGGACATTTGGCACCAAACTGATGTAGGTGAATAACCTGAGTGCCACGATCGCCCCGATGACGTTGCCCAGCAAGGTTCCAAATATTGGTCCGACTGCGATGACTATACCTACCATAGCCCCACGCATTTTGCTGTGAGACATCTCCCCGATGTAAAGGGGAAACGCGGCGAAGAACATGCCCATTGTAATGCCGAGGAAGATCCTGGCGGCGTACAGCCAAATTGCCGAATTCGCCAGGATGATGCATAACCAGCCTAAGATGGAGGGGATTCCGGTGACGTGCAAGCACTTCTTACTGCCGATATATCCGACGATGACGGCGCCGAATATGGCACCGAAAGTACGTCCCACGTTCAGGAGGGAAGCGATCCAGGATCCTTCCGACTCTGTTATCGGCAGCTCCGAGTCGGCAGTCGTCAGCTTTGCGAGATACGGGGACGTCCAACCGCACATGAATCCGACCACCATGCCGACGAGGGAAACTGTAATCACATGCGAATCAACCGGATGTTGTAAAGCGTATATATTTAACTGGTTATCTAATCGTCTTTCAAAGAGATTCTTCATATTCCATTTATTTTAGATAAAGACCACAGACCTTCAATGCTGTCAGTGTTTACGAACGCCTGACTGTGATTTTCATAATTTTCCTTCGCTGTGAGTCATCAACGATTATCTCGTTCTTTTTTAAAGTAAAAAAGCCGCACGAAAAGAGGATTCTGATTATTGTTACAAAAAGTACATATCTTGATTTCAGTACTTACCAATAGAAGCGGCCAGCCATTGGGACCAAACGAAGCTGCCTTTAGGCAGTACCTCCTTCAGCGGAAGAACCATGGTCGACGGCCACGCCTGACTATTCGTCTTCGTATCTGATTTATAAATACATCTCTCGAATGTAACGTCTCGCACGCAACGTTTGAACTTAACAATATTGGAAGGGTGATAAGATACGGAGTACCGACACTCTAATTAGTAATACGAGAGAGTGAATTAGTATCCACCAATCGCGTCGCTGGGCCTTTCTTTCGTCGTACAAACGATCGTCGCTATCAGGCGTTTTATAAGTATACCATACCCTTGAAGTCCACCTAAGAGAGCGGATGGATTTCTTCACCCGTGAATACGTACAACTTTGCGAATGTCGCTGTATGTACTTGCTCTCGCATTCTCTCGAAAATAAAACGTCCACGTGGAAATCCAGCCTTGAACGCGATAAGCAGTTGCAAATTTAAAAATCGACTTCACGATTCGACTTTTCTTTAAACTCGAAGAGGCAATGGCGTTATATACAAAGTTGTTGATTCGATGGGAAGCTTAACGATATGACGAGAGCTCCTATTTCGTCTAATGTACATCTAATTAACGCCATATCAATATGTATCGAGTTCCTACCATTAAAAAAAAAACTTCTGGCTCTAGCTAAGTACGTTCAACTATAGATACCTATCTGCCACGCGATGGGATGTGCGTACTTGTTGACGTTTACGAAATCATGAAAGTTTTATAGTCGTGGAGTTAAATTAGAGTCACGCTTGCGTCATGTACATTTTATCTCTTTACTTTATTGGACGATGCTTGGGGAATGACTGCGAATGGGGATTGCTCTATGCTGGCAAAAGGTGCTTTACGCGTTCATTCTTTATTTTTTTCTCACTCGCACTTATTCCACATATTTGCGAACCGAATAATATCATATGATGCAATAAAGGAGAATTAAAAATGAATATACACGTTGCGAGAAAGTTAAAATTTTTGTAGATTTTCAAGGTTGTAGTCACACGTTAGCTCTTCATCCCATATTAAATATTTATATTTTATCTCCCCATGCACAATGAGAATTTTTAAATAAATCCATTCCTATACACGACGTTGAAATTGAAGCAGAGTTCCACGAGGTCGTGCGGGGTCGCGTTCTTTCATTAAGAGAGAGAGAGAGAGAGAGAGAGTGCATGTATATTAAGTCACATGGGACATGGCGTAATTGCACCGTTAATAACTACGATTATTTTTAGCGCTTACCCCCCCCCCCCCCCCCCTTACAGCGTATAATATTCCCACCCCAAAATTTCGGTATTTCGTGAGCATAAAGTTCGATAGTTCAATTGAACCCGCATTGCGGCGATATACCCGGTCGGTCCTGTTGTAAAATAAAACGAGGTTACGTCGTGTTCCGCCATCCGGAAGTCGTTGAAAATCCATTTAAAGCTTTCTGCATAGAATGGCTTTTTTACGATGGCAAAATGTAGCCATACATTCGCCGAATACTGGGAAATATTTTATTTCGAGAATTTATGTCAGATGTGCATACTCAGTATTCATTGTTGTAAAACTGCACTCCAGGAAGCCAGTGATAAAGAACATTTTAAGCTATTCAAAAACGAATTTTGTCGATCCGAAATTCGTGGCCTCTCTACAATCACATTAAATTACAAGATCCTCTAATATTTATATCTCTGCTACCCATTATCAATTAGATTTTAAGTAAATTAAATGGACATCTACCTGACGTACTTTTCACAGTACAGTGTGAAGATTTTCAAGAAAATCCCTCTAGGACTCCATCGAGTGCGCTTTATCACAAACGTTTTCTCTAACCGACCGTTGAAAATAAATATTTATGAGGACGCTAGTTTTAAACGTCTGCTCATTCGCAGCCAAACGTCTGCATTTGCATCGAAATGAACGTTTCATTTTACCACGCTCAGCGGTGGGGTGCAGATGAGTTAATTAGTGAGCATCGCACGACCAAAAAACTTACCAAGTCCAATCTATAGATTGGTTATTGATTCGATCTTTTAACTTGCCTGTATAACGATTGTACCACTAAATTGAAGGCCTTTGGTAGATATGCGTCGGTATTATATAGAATCTAATTACAGCAACGGATGTTACTCTCGATTTCCATCTTCTACACGTACATGTATGTAGGTATCTCCGAGAGTCGTATTACATATCACCGATTCTCTGCCAACTATTCCGTCTTGATACAGTGTTACGCTGTTTACTCGGTAATAGTTATTTGACGATTCCCGCGGGGCATTTCGCCGACCTGTGCAATTAGGAAATTTCAATATTTGACGGAAACACAGTCACTGCCCTTCGGTAGTACTCCTACTCAGGTGCATGATGACGCGTTAATTACTCTCCAGGCTCTTGGGATTCGAACTAATTGATTTCAATTGTACGTGCATCACCCGTCCAGTGATCTACTCTTGCGTTGTCGTTATTATGATATCGATTAAAGGCGTAGGTATCGAAGGAAATATGTGATACTTATATTTCTCGATTTGTTCTCGATTTTATGGAGTATCAAGTCGTTCGCTCCGCATATAATGGAGGCATTGTTTGATTTCCACATTCTCGACTTTGCATAATAACATATACGTAATACTCGCTTATCTCTATATTTTTGTTTAGTCGCAAAATCAAAATTGCAACGTTTCACACACATATTAATCGTGTAATCTCTATACTCGGTCGCTTCATCGAATGTCGTGATTTTGTAATGAGTTTAAAACGTTGTTCTCCGAATGTTTTCGATTTTTGCTTGGACGAAAACGCAGTTGTCGGGACGCTTGCAATTTCGATGACAAGAATACTCGAGAGACTGCGAAAGTCATTTAAAATTGAAGTACTCGTACATGAACACACTCGCACGTGTGGCCTTTCCCCATTTCCCAAAGTTTTTCTAGTAAACTCGTTGATGATGCAGCGGGTCGGATCGAGCAAAAGTTTAAAGAGACGTCGATTTTCGTTGAGTACCTTACAAGTGGAGAGAAAAATACAGAGAATGTGAAAGAGAGGAGAGGCACTGCCGCGCGACGAACACGAATTGGCACTTCGACGATTCCGCCGGTTCGCCAAGGGGCGTCGGCATTTGCGAACTCTGACCTCAGAGTGAGTCGGAAATGTCCTTCGAAAGTCGAACGCGGATGTGAAGCAGGAGAAATGCCAGTAGATAAGAAGGGGAGGGAAAACCTTTCCTCGTATTTAGTTCCCTTCCGAACCGATCATACCTACGTTGATAGAAAAATGGAGTTCGATTAACCGTAAACGTTTGGTTGATGTTTCTCATTTTCCTGCCCTATTTTCCGTGTCCTATATGTATTGCAATGTAATACTTTGAAAAGGGGTATACGAATTTTGATACAGCGGAAAGGAAAAGTTACCATTTTAAGAATATTCTAATTAATCAATTCTGCATGAACATATCATTGTAACTTGAACATTAACTGCAAGATCAAATTGATCGCGATTCTAATTTCTTAACGAAGACAGAAAATTAATTACTAGCCACAATTTCGCCAGGCGTTTAAAACAATGGTCTTACGAGCAGAAGTGGCTGTAAGATTTATGATGTATATACAGATATTCCAACAAACTTGCTTTAGTCATAGGAGCACCGTAAACTCAATGCATACGTTCGTATAACAGAGGAGTGGGGGAGGAGAAGTAACATCCTGACGGAGTGCACTTCGCGTGAAGGAGTGTGGCTTGAGTATAGTGGAGTTTCACGACTGCATTCTGCACGTGGAAAGCTATTACCGCGAGGTAAGCAAGAAGGTGAGGAAGACGCATAGTGAAAGACAAGAAGAGGAACGTCCTTCCTTTTACGAAGTAGCCGAATTGCGACGCGAATCCGACCGTCGCGACGCAAGGAACCTCGGCAAGGCACTGCGATTTTGTTCAGACTAGATCATGCTGATGAGAAATGCCAGTTTTGATAATGAATAATCTAAAACATAGTTCGTAGAAACACTCTGGAGTAATTTTCTAAAGGTCAATTCCCGGATGACCTCCATTAGAGATGGAGTCAGTCGAGACTGATTTTAATTCTTTTAGAAATTTTTAAACCATTATATATTTAAAATTCTTCGCTTGACGGCAAATCAATTATGTTAAAAAATAAATATAGATAACAATATAGAGACATTGACAATGCTTCATATTTTCACCACATTTATCGCTCCGTTATTGTTTTATTATCAAAATGGCGTATGCAAAGTGCAACTCGAATATAGTGAAGTAATATTTATGATAAGAGGATGCATGTATTGTAGAAGTATAATACAAAGACGAAGACTGCACAAAATAATAAAAAGCATCGATTTTATTCTATGTCGTTATAAAATCGATATCGATAAAAATGTTTAATATACTTATATATCCAAACTTCATGACGATTATCGCCGTACAAAAAGCAAATAGTCTCCAGAACCGCAGATCATGCATCGTGAACTGTTTAAATGAAATGTGTCAAATATGTACAATACATGGGTACAGAAAACAGGAACTATCAGGATAGCAAACACTTGAAGCATTGTCAATACCAACATGTTGTTATCTATATTTTGCCAGTAGAATTTTAATGCTATCTAATAGTATAAATAGTTAGAAAAGAATGTAAACAATTTGAATTATTTTTAAAGAATTTCACACAAAATCTAAGTATAATTCTACTTCTACAAGTTATTACATGGAATATTTTGGCTCTGATATTTACAGCAAATGAAATGACGTGCAAATAAAACTATTTTTTCGATGCCATTTATCAAACAAGACAAAGCTGATTCGATTTTCGCATCAAACTTTTCAAATTCAAGGATCCATGGTCCCCACTCTTGCGGTCTAAAGGTTCTCTGCGTTATCACTGCAACCAAGGAGTCAACGTCCTGCTAATGTCGCGACGAGCGCAATATAACTCATCGTTTATTACAGTCATACCACCGTATATTGCCATACCGCCAGCATCCAAAACTACCTTAGGACCCGTATTCAAAGTTAGGCCGTAATATATAAGCCGATTTACAGACCGCGTTCTGAGCAATAAGATATTTCCTAAATTGTCTTAAGGTCTTCTTGTTCCTCGTGGCTTCACCGTGAATAGAACGGGCTTCTGAAGGTCTCATTTGGCTCCTTTCATGTGAGAGGTACTCAGTTGTCGCTTCTATTTACATATTAGCTGAGCCAAAAAATGACGAAGGAAAATTGCCAATCTCTTGCCAAAGTTGACCCTATTTTTTGGTTTCGCTAATAAGAACGAGTGATTGTTCTATTCTGTCCCCACGTTTCTCACACGAATCATGATGTCTTCGTACTGAATACAATATCGCATTTAACAATACTCATGGCAGTTGTCACCCACGTGTATTAGATCACATCTTGAAATGTGTAAACTATTATTTTTACTCACCATCGTGTTTGTTCTTTTCGATCAGGTTATCCTCAACATCGAAATCTTCCATGATGCACACGAGAAAAGGCACTTTTCGTGCAAACTGACTAGATAGAAAACCAAACACGACTATCCGATGATATCTAAAAGCACAGTTATATGAACTCGATAAATTAGAGCGATCGTCAGCGTCCGAGATTGAGCGATCCTCTCTCTACACTGAAAGAAATGTATAGGTCGCCCAGCAATAAGTATAGCTATGACAGCTATAGGTTAAGACTGAATGAGGTTAACTAGAAAGTATAGGTAATGTAGCAATATCAAATAGTAACAAGAGCAATACGTATAGCTGAAATACAAATATGTATTGTTATGCTAACTAGAACTTATTCTTATATTAATAAACTAGTAGCATTGCCGTGAAATCTATAAAATTTCTCTCAGTGTAAGCCACTTTAGTGAGATTGCGTTAACTCATCTCACTATTTCTTCTAATTAGCTGGAGAAAATGGCGGTATTCGAATCCTGTGTTATTTATCCTCGATTTTCTATTTGTTCTTCGACTTCTTTCTTCAAAGTGTATTTACTCTCACCTCTATTCTACCCTCTTTCCGTCCCACCCATTTTCACCAACGGTCGTGCGACCACTATTGTAGCGGTCTGCTTCGAGTGCTTCTGACCGATATTGCACGCAGGCACGGAAGTGCCTCTCTTAGTCGTCACCGCACAATACCGCACGGTCTTACATTGCATTTCCAAACCTCCGTTTGATAGGATAGTGTTCTTATGTGAGGACTATAATGCACATTTTATAAGTAAAACACTCACTGAAGAATTCAACCGTAAGTTATATTTTCATAATTATCAATTTATCTGTTTTTATTATTTATTTATTTGGTAAGGCATTTGTGATCGAAATTTTTATTTTCGAAATAATTTGTTTACTTTTCGGCGAGATCTCGTGCGAGA
Organism: Xiphydria camelus; assembly: GCA_963678675.1. Classification (NCBI taxonomy): domain Eukaryota; kingdom Metazoa; phylum Arthropoda; class Insecta; order Hymenoptera; family Xiphydriidae; genus Xiphydria; species Xiphydria camelus. Next base: position 20,225,364 of record OY783197.1, on the reverse strand, counting down.
TGCTATTTTCAAACGTTATATAATTTTCTGATTTTCTTTTGGGATGTTACAAATTTTACTCTAGTCTATTTTAGTTGATGCAATTTTTCTTGCCAGCGGTATACGCTATTTTAAAAGAGTTATGAACCTCTAACACACATACGCTGACTCGCTTACGAATGATGTTATCTATTATCCATATAAGGTTGGTTTATGTCCGGTTTTATCAAATAACAACTAAACGTGGTAATGGGCACTGCAGCATTTATTTTTATGCATTTTTCCATCCTTGGCAAAACAGATAACACTACATATTTCGCTTATTACAAATATGTAATACTTATTAAATCGTTCAAGAAATAAGATGTACACATCTTGCTAATTATATAATAGAATTTGTATTGCTTTATATACAAAGATACTTTAGCCTTAAACAAATATTCTGTCAAATTAGGTCGTAAAATAATCGATAACGTGATTATTGCATCACGCTATATACTTACGGTTACGTTTAATCTACAAAATATAAATATACATACCTACATATGATTTTATTAAATACACATTTTTCTCCCAGTCCTTGTATTTTATGCGTGAAATATCACCCGGCTCTTTTATTCCCATTCTCGAGGACAAACTGACCCACATTCGCTATTGAAAATTCGGGTCAGCATCCCATCAAACCCTCGCGTTATAATCCGCAAAGGTCTGAGCATATTGCAAACTTTGAAATTACTACATCCGGCTCAGTAGGTTGGGATTTTTACGTCCGGCAAGTTTTATACGGAGCCGTTATCGTAAAATGACCGCAGATAATACTAAGAGTGATCGCGACGACTACCCTTTGAAAATTGCGAAAGAGGAGGAAAGAGAGAGAGAGAGCGCGCAAAAGACTGAGCCGATCCGTCTGGAAAACGTCGTAACTTGGCAGTAAAAGGGATACCTAAGTCAAACTGTCAAAGGGGAAGATTGGATCGTGGTAACGTATCCACCTACCGCGCGAAGACTGGTTTATGGAAAGCTCATAAATACATATCGCGTTACACCATGATGTATACTTTTCTTCCCCGCGTTTAGTGGCTGAAGACCATTGCAGATATATATTACCAAGTTGAAACTCCTTAATCAAGTTATATAGTGCAAGCACGATGATTGATGAGGAGGAGAAGTGCGGTGGCATGTACTTCACTTTGCCGGTGACAACGGAGTTATTTATAGATATTTATTGAGTTTTGAACATATATTTTTTGTGATTTACTCTTATTTAGCTCCATTTCTGTCATTTCTGTTGTTCTGGTAAAAATTCGCTATGTAGAAAAAGTATTAATTTTACTAACAATAAGAATTTTTCGTAATACAATTTTTACTCGGTCACTAGCTGCAAATACTTTAATAATTATTTCAATTTCTTTGTGTTTCAGGTGAGCTAATCAAAGTATACAGAAAGGTGCCCGTATCTCTCAGTACTAATTTATCATATCAGACCGGTGAGTAGATTTATGAATTAAGGACTCCTGTTAATTTTTTCGTTATCAAAACACATGACACACGTTCTGTGTCACTGTTAGCTATCGACATTCGAGAGACATATTTCATCATTTTATATGGCACACGTCTTGTCTACATAATATGTCACATGTTCAATCAAGTATGCAGAAAAAGTCAACTTACAGTCAGACGATTAAGTCAGCCACATTCTTCTCTTCATGGCCGTATTAAAAATAAACTTCTATTTCCATCGTCATCGAAATTGTATTTCGATTTCTACAGTAATTTGAGATTTCTGTATATTTATTTAAAATGATAAATTCCTACAAATGTGTAATTCCTAGAAAGATTACTCCGTAGCGAGTGCAAATTGCCAATATCGATTATTCCCTCGGGGCCCCCAGTAACAAGACGCCCATTTCGGGAACAAAGTTAACTATCCATTATGCGATCGTAGTGAAGGAATAACGCACGAACGAGTCCATTCTATCGATTGAACGCGCGACTGAATGAAAATCTTTCATGGAGATGAAACAAAATTATCCGGAGATGTGAAGCGTGGAAAATCTCTGTCCTATATATTCCATAATCGCGTTATGGCAGAAATTGTGTAAACGCGTTTTCGAAAAGGACGATTGGAAAAGTATCTTCCACCTTTTATCTCCAGTCACAATATATAGATACTTCTGTACGTGATATATAAAACATCTCTCGTAGATGGACAATACCGACAGCCCAGACAAGAACCAAATAGTCCAGACACAAACCAAATAGACGTTTCAGTCCGAAAAACATCGGTCATCTCAATAGTGGTGAATGTGTCAGACGCTCTGACAGATAGCTTGATAATCGTTCGGGTTTTTTTCCGAATAATCAAGATAGTGAACGGAAGCAATGCCATTTTTTTCTGGTTGCTTGAGCATAAAGAGCAGGAAAGGAGACATCAGTATCTCAGAAGAAGTGCCATCAGATAAGTTACTTCCTAACTGACCGTCTTAACCTCATTTTGATAACCACAAAGGTATTTATCCTTCATACGTGATCAAAATGAGGCTAAGACGGTCAATTAAGAAGTAACTTATCTGATGGCACTTCTTCTGAGATACTGATGTCTCCTTTCCTGCTCTTTATGCACAAGCAACCAGAAAAAATGGCATTGCTTCCGTTCAATATCTTGATTATTCAGAAAAAATCCAAACGATTATCAAACGATCTGTCAGAGCATCTGTCACATTCACCACTATTGAGATGACCGATGTTTTTCGGACTGAAACGTCTATTTGGTTCGTGTCTGGGCTGTCGGTATTGTCACCGAATTTTAGGGAACCGATATGCGATAGCGCCAACCGATATGCAATATGCTACGCTGGCGTGTATAGAGGGGAACAGTCTGTATATGTACATACATAAATACATATCGCATTCAGATACCTCCTAAGATTTTTGCAAAATTTAATATCTGTGAAATCGAATTCTCGACTATACCATCTGATGTACTTTTTCACATTGATTGCGAAAATTATGAATTTATTGAGGAAATTTTAATGGAACACCGTGATATCGATGATTTTTTGCGGGCAAATATTTTTGTTTACATAGAATCAATGTCAAGAGGTGCCCTCAGAGGATGTTTACCCGCAGGATAATAAATGTAGAGTGGCGGGGCTAATTGATCTAAGTGCCAAAATTATTTTTCTCCACATTTTTTGATCACCTTTTGACGGCTTATACAACGAAAAGGAAAGCGCATTGGCACTTAAATCATATAGCTCTGCATTGGCCTTGGCGCATACATCATTTTGAAGAAGAAATCCGAAATCATGGAATTTTGGCACTTAGGTCAATTAGCCCCGCCACTCTACAAATAATAAAAGTACATTAATAATGATAGAGAACTCCATATTCTCATTCTATCCCACTGTCTTCTATTCGTCGAGTGACAATAATTGTTTATCCGTATATCAAACTTGCATATATAATATTTATAATCATGTTCGACCGCAACTCTGTTGATTCAATGAATTCGTTGTGGCTCTCGCGCTGTAATCTCGCCGGTGTACCTGGACGTATGACCATCATGGAGGTGAAAGTAACGACCGGACCGGAAGATCAACAGTAACCTGACACCACGCTCCGCAAACGTCGGCGTGACGATGCTCTCGCTCAAACGGCATATAAATGGGGAAATTTTAATTCGTTTCTATGGCAAGATATTTCTCTCGCCGCACCAGTCGGCAATGGGCGACTACTTTAATTCCAAGTTTCGAAATGGGAATGGCGCGATGAGGCGAAACGACGCTGGGTCTGGCGTTGCTGCGCTGCTTTTGGCAGAAAGAGGAGGGGCGTTGGGAGGGAGTGAGGTCGGGACGGTGAAGACACCGCGGCGAGGGTGAGTTCTCGGATTCCGCAGCAGCCCTCGGCCACACTACGTTACAGATTGACCAATCGTGCTTCGCCGAATCTATTCAAACTTTAGGATCCCGCACTTTGCATGAACTTCCGATTCCCGACGGGCGGCTTGAATCAAACTATAGCTCCGAGACGTACGACATACAATTGGCGCGTTGCTCTCGTCCTGTATTCGTATCCGACGGTCTTTACATTCCGTTTAGTCCTTTTCCATCGGTGCGACCCACTCGTATAATATTCCACGCATCCTCTGCGCACGCACGTTCCGTCAATCGTCGTTTGCCGGTGGAACGCGCGATGTCGGCAGGCGCGCGACAAATTGCGGGTATTGATAACGCATCAACTGTTCGACGTTACGTGACGCCGGGGCTTTGAGAGTTGTCGAAACTTTGTTCGTCTTTCGATAGTGGACCGTTCTTTTTTTTCTCTTCGAGAGTTGGAAATTATTTGGTCGAGGCCTCTGCTTTGAATTACATATCGAGTCCGATGATAAGCTATATGTATGTCGGTTAGATAGGGGAAAAGTAAAGTAAGATCGAGTATACTTAAATTCAATTTTAATATTAATTTTTGTATCGCAGATTCGAAAAATTCGGCCAGTTATTTACCCCGTATTTTTCCATTTTTCATTTTCTACATCATTTCAACTGGAAAGCTCTGCCTCTTCGATAACATCACAATCTAGTAGAAAGAAACGCACTTATAGAATACTAGAAAGAAATAAACTTTGTGAATAATGATTTTTTTGAACCGTTTCTTTTTCAAATATTATTGAATATGTATACGGATTTCAAATCAAATTTTAAAATAGGAACACGTTAAGATCGAATTAACCTCTTTTTTTTTTACAAATTTTAATTGTCCTCCCTTATATAATTAATATATAAAAGTTTAGTAGACTTTAAGTTGAAGACGCCTCCTTGCAATCGGTCAATTTCTCAATAAAATTGCAGTATGAATTCTCACGTTTAAACGCGGAAGAAACTCGGCCGGTTTGCTCTTCCAATAACACGACTTCTCACCGGGACGACCACATACATATAACTGCATTCGCCTGGTACACCAATGCATCGTGTAAATCCCGCGAGGTCTCAGGGTCCAACTGCTCTGTGTGTTCCCGGTATTTTCGACCTCTGCGGAAAGTTAAACGGAAGTGGGATAACGAGAATACCAAAGTTCGGAACTTGTCCTAACCGCTCGATTTCATGGGCGGAGCAGGGAAGTACTTTCGTGGCTCGTTACGGAGTTCACAGACTGCACACTGCGTCTATCAGGTGATTCGGCCGGTCCTTTCGTGGCGAATTATACGGTGATTTTGATCTGGCGATTCCAAAGTCTGCAGCTAAATCTGGAATTCAGATAACCGTAATTAGAAATATCGTTAGGATGAAGGCTCAACCATTGCTAAGTAGTATTATTTATTTTAACAACAATTATCTCATAAATTTGTTTACAAGAATTTTTGGCTCGTTTGCTATAAAAAATGTTCTTGAATATTCAAAGAAATGTTCTAGTAGAAATTTGTAGATATGTAACTAGACGATCGTGGCTGACATGAATACTTATTTTTGATATCAGGTATTGATATACCGAAGTACAAATTGTCCACATATTATCTTTATATATTTTTGAACTCTTTCGTAGATGAAAACAAAATGTAGTTTTCAAGAAAATATTTTAACAACTTAAATCACAGATTCACAGATAACTGTGCGACATAAAATTTAATTATCATTCGATCACGATACTATCGATCCTCACGACAAATTTAACCCAAGTGGAGTCTATAGTCTCACCAAGCTTGAAATTTGTTCAACCGCTCAATTTCACTGGAGTGCAAGCGACCGATTTCCGCGGCTCGTTGAAAGCTGCATACTCATCAATTGCAGAAGTCAGGGATATTGGCCTCGTCGTAGCTTGGCGCAAATCTGATTGACCTTCGATTTCGCGTGCTCCAGTAATCTCTCATTGCCCCGCCATTACAGGCCCGATTATAAAATAAATTACTTTTCCGTTATTGAATATTTTCTGAGCGTCTCGAGAGACGACGTCGTGGAACTCTTGCTAGATTTTCCCGAGCGCGGTTTTTCTTCCATCTACTGTTACTATCACTGCGGGACGAAGCGTCGTCGCGAGTAATAAACCATTAAGGTTATTAAGTCGCGGAGATCGGGGATTTAGACAATTCCCTACTTTACTCCCCCTCCTTACCCTTTTCTCCTCCGCCGGTCGAGCAAACGCGAGGGGGAGAAAGATTTTCCAAGCTGCGGGCTATACATGTAGATAGGCCGAGAAACAATCGTCTTGAGAAGCGATGGACCGTAATAGGTGCCTCCCGTTTCTCGAGTAAGTCTTACGGAACGGGAGAGGCTGGTCTCTTACAGGGATGAAATTCCAATTGCACGGAAAACTCGACTTTCGAACGACGAGCTGTAGTTCGAGCGGGTACATTATAACACGTTATACTTTCTCGCTATTGTTTCCAAACTTTTTTCATCGATACTTTTCCATTGTACATTCTTTTAATGCCTCGCACTTTTTTACACACAAAAAGCAGCACGGTAATTTTTACATTTCCATATAATGATTCGCGTAGTGTTTTAAAAAAAAGTGAACGAAGGTTTACAGTTTGACCGATAAATTTCATTGAAAACCCTCCGAGTTTTCTCTTCACTGTCGCAACGCAGACCTTATCGGAGAGAGTGCCAACATTTACATCGCGAATTTGTCCGTGCGCTCATAGATAGAGATGCAGATCAGCCAATCATTTTAAAAGCAACAGACATGCTCCTGGATGCACATCGTATCCCTGCGGTTGCACATTTTCTGCCGAAGCGATATCTTCGGTATACTTTTCACCGGGCGATATATTTTTGTATAGCGTTATACGACTTTTAAAGTTATTAGATGGCTGATCTCTCTCAATTTTACAGTGAATTTTTATAAGTATCCGAGCGCCTCTCTCGTAAACGGTGTAAATCCAGAGTGCATCGCTGGTACAAGTACAGTTTTTCCTTGCTCTGTAATAAATTTAGTCCCGGAAAATTATTTATCGCGTTTCTCTCTTGCAGCTCTATTATTTTTTCAACCGAGTTTTCCCTTTTAACCGACGACCCTTCAAAACTGTATTTATAATTTACACTCCACCCCGTTAAATACTCACGTTCGTAGTATTTTTGCTTCGAGTGTGCGGATCCGCGGCAATATATGCATTAGATATATTCGGGTATGGTGAACGTTAAGGTCGACGTCCCTCGGGAAAACGACCGTATATCGAGTGGGCTTTTGACCGGAAGGAGAGGGACCGACCAGGGAATTTGGTCGTTGCGAATGGTACGCGTAACCAATATTACGCCCCCCAGCGTACGAGTGCTGATAGATTAATCGTAAAACGGAGTGCACAGGGAATATATCTCGTATTTTGAGGTCGTAACGTCGCGTCATTTCGTCATCGAAACCGAGATACGACTTTGTCGTTAGCTCGTATATAATTATTTTCATCGAGATCTGTATTAAATAAAATACTAAAATAAACGAGCTTTTAATCAGTAGAAGAGAGGGTTACGCCCTAAAAAAACTTTGTATTTTTAACGTATTTTTACATTAAGCTTTTTTCCAATACGTGATTATCAAAATTAATATAGGTACTCCGTAATTATGAAAATTAATATTCTTCGGTATGAAATAGCCCTTATAAATTTCATAACTGAATATATTAATTTTCATATTCACGCGCGCGTATTGGATAAAAGCTCTATACACTATTGTATGAAATTTAATACAATTTTGTTTACAGCGTACTTAATTAATGAAGTCAATGACGTAAGAATGAATATGTCCGGTCAAAATCGTTTAGCCCTTATCCAAAAGATGTCCACGTATTAAACCCTCCCAGCCATTCAGGATAAAACTCATTATCGAATACCCATCAGCCCCTTCGACTGCTAATTAAATCGTCCCGATGTAACACACCGCCGCAGCGGTAACCGTATCGCACCGCACGTCGAGATGTACCTTAAACCTAAGTACGTCGCGATAGCTTTAAGAAGAGAGCGCGTGAGACAGAGAAGAGAGAGAGAGAGAGCGAGAGGAATACCGCCGTAACGAGTGCGACGATAGCAGCGGCGGTCGAGGTAGCGGCGGCGGCAGTGGCGGCGGCAACGCGGCTGAAGTAGTGGTGAAGGTAGTGCGGAGATGGAGGCGGGAGAGGAGGATTTCGGCTTGGGTGGGATGGGGAGAGGCTGTGCGGGGTCAGGGATGTTGGCAGGTTGCGAGGGTGGAAAAGGGGCGGACGACGGCAGTCAGCGGGTGAGAGCCACCCCGTGCGGGTCTTGTGTGTGTACGAATTTCTGCTCCCCCGGTGGAGCGATATACCCGCGAAAAGAGAGAGCGCGAGAGGAAAAACCGTTTTGCCCCTCTCGGCAAAGTGCAAATCGTCGAAGCATCGCGCGACATCGATTATATCCTCGCGACAATTCGCGCCGCTTTTCCCTCGGTGTGTTTTTTCAACGACTCGCAGGCTATACCTCAAGGTGCGAGCGTACGTGCACCTGTGAATCAGTGATTGGATTAAATTCGACGAGTTTTTGTACGGAGTGAGGAGGATGGTGAACCTGTTGATCGAAAAAAAAAAGAGTTCGCGAGTGCGAGTATCATATGCACGACGACGCGTGGTGTTCATAATTCTCGCGCATCAGCTGTGCGTCGACGGCTGAGTGACTCAACGCGAACTCTACGCGTCGAATCGAAGGAATCGGCGCTCGGGGGAGACGACGCGCCGTTTAGGGACGCCTCGATAATTAACACCGCTCCCGCCGCGAAACCGCGGCCGAATCGCCGGAACGCGCCGTAATCAGATTTAACGACGGCCGTCACTCGCGCCGCGCCCGAATGCCGCGAATGAGTGCGTTCGTTTGGACCTTAGAGAGAATGAGGGTCGAGGTGTGTGTACCTGTTGACGGCTCGCTTTGCCGCCTCGCCGCGGCGTAATCGACGACCGGACGATAATGTGCGCGCGTTTGCGGCGGTGGAGCTTTTCAATTTGAAGCTCGGCTTTTGATTCGGGGCATGGCGCGCGAATTTTGCAGGAATTTTCCCCTGGAAATCCGTTAGGGAAGGATTGAACTTTGATTTCGACGGTAATTTTTGGACTTCTTAATGAAATATCTCGAGTCGCGCGCGAGCTTTATTTTACGGCGGACCGTATGACCAGCCGAGGAACGCAATTACATTATTGGAGCTACGCACTCAGAGACTGGATGTAATTTTGTCCGATTCGAACCTATGATGACATTTATTTGCGACGAATAAAAGTGTATTTTACTAAATTGAACTTCTATTACACTGCATACTTGTACTGCATATTCGTACTGCATCCAGTACAAATATATCGCGCGGGGCAAATACGCCCACAAATTGGCATTCGAATAACGCGCATTCCCATCAGAGCCGATATATTTTTATTCGATGAAAATAAATTGGTTATTGGTTCGTACATTGAAATAAATCATTCTCCCGCGAATGAAATTTCGCTGCAGTCGGATTAAACGATGCTGACTAAAAATCATCGAGAACTCATCTTAGCCTCAATTTCGAAGGCTTCACGACACTCGGATTCTCGTCTCCTTTGTTTACATTGGCTAGAAAATGACGGAAACGCGATGTTCGCTTCTCTGAAAAACGTGGGAGAAGATTTTATTATTTCAGTCCACAAAAGCGCTCTGTATCAACATCCCCCGAAAGCTCGTTTCTGTCGAGATAATCGTGGCTAGAGTGGATGCCACCGCGTAAGCGAAAAAGCTCGCGTTCGAATCATTCAGAGATCGAAGCTTATTTTTTTTCAAATCAGCCGAATCCTCGAACGTGTCATCGAAAAATTACACTGAGAAAAATAACTTGGTCCGTTTAACTAAAATTCTGGAGACGATAACCAAACCGTTTGGTGAAATATGGATCCTCCATCTGTTTGGTTAAATTAATCACTTTTTGATTAGAATAATTAAACGCTTGTCTGGAATAACTAAACATTTAGTTATAATGACTTGATATTTGGTTCAACTGACCAGTATTTTGGTTAAAACATGGTGTCTAGTGGTCAGGGAATTCTGGAAAACCTGGAGTCGTCAGGGAATTATGTGGATCAGGGAGAAGTCAGGGAAAATAAAGAATTTTCTGGAATTTTTCGAAAATACTCAAATCTTATAAATAGCTCGACTTCTAGTCTGTTCAAATTTTTTAAAATTTCTGTAGATATTTGAAAAAAAAAGTGTTCCATATATGTATACGGATATATTATCTAAGTTCTTTCTTGTTCCAAAAAAGCCATTAAGTACTAATATTATTCGACAAGATTAAATTATTTTAATGCTTATTTCACAGTTGTTCATTCAATGACAAATGATTAATGCGTAACAATTTATACTAGGTATTTATACCTATGAAGGTCAGAAAGATTTGACTATTTCAGACTGGAAAACTTGGAAAAGTCAGGGAATTTATTTTTCACATTTTACTAGACACCGTGCAGAATAAATAAACGTCTTTAACTAGATACGTTTTGTCATTTTAACCTAATTATTTTTCTCAGCGTAGCTTCACATTCCTGACGATCACCGTCAGATCAACGCGTTTGAAGTAGCCGTCAAAAACTTCGTCTCTTTGAACACGCGCTTCACTCCTCGCAAAGCAGTCCCCCGTGACTCGAATGTCCTCGGGTTTACAATGTAATCGGTCCATCAGCTGATTCCCTGAATATCGAAAGGAGCTTTTATCGGGCGCGCGGAAATCTCCTTCCAGGTGATTAACGCGGATCTCGGGGGTGAGTCGAAGGTCGCGACGACTCGGGCAATCTGTCTTGTTTCGCCGGTTAACGAGGCAATTTCGTTAGATGATAAAGGAGAACTAACCGCCGTAGCCGGCTCTTCCTTTTCACGAGGTCTATAATGCCGCGTCCTGAAAGGCGAAATTTTCTGAGCTCCCGCGGATACAGTGTCGTTCGAGACGCGAAATTGCGTCAACGCGGGTCGATTTGCTCGAATGGACGGTGCAACTGGGTGATGCCGATCGATTTTCGCGCCATGGAATTAAGCCTCAAATCGATTCCGGTTAATCGACGATCGTGACGCGTTTAATCGAATGAGCACTAACGCTCGAGTTCGGGGAAATGTACCGTCTGATGAGCAAATTCCAAATGCTGCTGAGGCTAATTGCGGATGAATTAATTGTTACTGGAGGTGCCATCTTTATGACGAATAATACAGTTGAACGTATTTAGACTCCCGTCTCTGTATTTTATGTTAGTCTTTCAATGTCGAACATAATTCGGTATTTGCATAAAAAAAATATTCGTATTTCTAAACTCAACCTATAATCTTTACGTGTATTCGATATCACGCGAAGAAAAAAATATCCGAAAAAAATAATTATTCGCTGAGTTATAAGTGCGTTTCTCTCTTCAAGATGTGACGTCATCGAGAAGCCAGAGAGACAGAGAGCCGTCACTTATGCCGAGCAACGAGTTCGAGAAAGATAGTCTTTGACGATAGACGATGACGTAGCTGCATTTTTAAACATCGTTTTCCAGCTGAAATAAGGCTGAAAATAAAAAATGACAAATTAATATAGGGTAAATGATTTTTTCCAAATTTTTCATATCTGCTATCAAAAAAATTCGTGAGTAGATCGAACTTATTTTCATCGCTGCACACTTTATTTTCAAAATCAGAATCCCAAACGATTTACCTACCACCGGGATGCGAAAAAAATTAACGTCCCGCACACCAGATTTCACTTCCCCGAATCGTTATCTCAAATTGAATCCAAGCTTCTCACGTTTCGACTCTAGAAAGGTGCCGTTCCAGCTGTAACGAGACCACGGAATCACCAGCGCGAGGCGTTAACGCGATTCTCCGCGCATTATCCGAAACAATTATTTACCGGCGAAATTTCATTACCGCGACGCGAAAGAGTATCGACGATCGATAGCCGCGCGCGAAATCCTGGCATAGGGTACGCGCGGTGTGATTTGCGGCGAGACTTAAATTTCCAGTGACTCTCGATAGACGGCGCGACGGTGAGGTGCCATTGATGTGCGACGGTGTACTAAGCGGAGACTGCCGATCCGAGTTCCGATACACACAACCACGGTATCCGTCGAAATTGCGGCCCGAGTTATGTGGAAGAATCGATAAGCGTCGCGTGTTTCACGTTCCCCACGTGCATTGTCGGGGAGATTTGTTACGGGCGGATAGTGCGACAGTGCGCGACAGGCCGACCGATCGGCGGTTTTGCGGCTACGCATGGGCGCGTGCTTTCTCTCTCTTTCTCGTCCCTATATCACACGTGCAAACATCCGCGTCTATCGCATCCCCATGCATCTCCAGCGAAGTGATCGAACGAGAAAGTGAAGGATTGCCGGAGCGAGGATAATCGAGCGATCGTGAGGAATACCGTGTATATCGAAGATGTACGCCCACGTGCACGGTGATAACGGCATATGCTATTATCTGCCGTCCATTCCCTACTTGGAGCAATATCGTAAGTCGTTCAACTTTGTCGCGTGCTCGGCCCATTTTCGCAGCTCTGCGCTTGGCTGATACACTAAGGGCCGGTTTTACCAACAGGTAAAAACGCGGTGTAGCGCTATACTGAGAATAACCATAGGGCTTATTGCTGGTTATTCTCAGGATAGCGCTATACCGCGTTTATACCGTGTTGGTAAAACCGGCCCTAAGAGAAATAATTGCTAGTGTCAAAAGAATGTTTCTCGGATCAAGAACATACGAGATGATCCTACAAATTTTAAAAAATACAGGCTTTTGATCGAAGGATATATATTCTTGATTCGAGAATACCATCGTGGACATAACGAATTCCTCCAGCGTAAAAAAAAACGAATTACCACCGAAAGAAATTTATTCTTGAAGCTAGTATAATATACTAAAACTTAGTATATTTCCCTCTAAAATAGGCGGTAAGTATATTTTCTAATCGTTAGAGGAAAATAATTTAATAAACGCATACTAATGTGGATGCATACTAGGTTTAAGAATATCCTCTTATCTGAGTTCAGTATGTCACATTCTTAAGGTAAGTATTTCCTCTAAACGCGCCCGTAAAGGAAGCATTATAAATAAGAAATCAGTAAAATTACAGAAAAATCGTTTTATTTTCATTTTCTGTTTGTATCGTACATTTGTCAGATAAAAAATTTATAATAATTATAATTATATCGAAAGGCCTTATACATACATATGTCATTGCAATACGTGTTTAAATGTAACGTACCTACGTACACCCGTCTCCTCCTGTACGGCATTTACTGGGATAGAAAGAAATCAAATTTGTCAGTTAAATCAAACTGACATCCTGTATTATTTGACAAAAAAAACTAATTTTCCCTTGCAATGTACGGTGGTCAGTGAACGGCAAGCAGAAGGCTGAAGATTCGCATACACTGTTATACGTAACATGGCAAACCAACGCCAACCAACGCGGCGTTGGTTTGTAGGTTAGGTCGTGAACAAAGAGGCCCATGGAAATTGCAGAGCTAAGGACAAACTGTTTTTATTCTACTAACTGAGTACTCCATGAAACGAGTGAAAACGTATGCAGTAAATGAAATTATTTCGAAGATTGTGAGAATACACGTGGATATGACCAGCTATCTTACGAAATAAACAAAATTAGAATCTTTTAGTTTTACTTACGTTCGAATACTTCCGTATATTCGCCCAGATCATTCGCATTGAGCCACTTAACCACTTCTTCCATTTTCACAGTTTGCGAATAACAATTAGACTTGACACGATGCACGACACGACGCCGGACGCGGCCATATGCAAAATGAAACAAGTTTTGGCGTGTTTTCCACGGCAGAGTAATCACGTGGTTATCGCGATAGACCGCATACTAACTTTAAGAGGATATTCTTGATACTCTAGGATTCTGCATGAAATATACTAATGATTTAGAGGATTTGATTAGTATGTATGATTAGTATGTTACCATACTAGAAATAAGAATAAATTTCTTTCTGTGACACACACACTCGGGTGTATAAAATATTTTCTTGCGCGAAAAAAACCATGGCTTGATTCTGAAATTATATCATGTTTTTGATTGCAGAAAACATTTTTTCGGAACTATTAATTATTTTTCTCAGCGCAAGGGAGACCGGGGAAAAACAATCCCCCGTGATGTTGACGCCAATAATTAAATGTGTTTCAACAATTAAATAAAATTCATTTTTCGATAATCTGACGTAAGGTAAGCGCTCTCTGTTTATTTTATTCTATTATTTATGTGATCTCATCATTCTGCAATATTGTGAATAAACTGTAAAAACCAGTATTCCCATTTATTTCATACAGAGGATCATGTTGCCCCTCCCGGTGGTGTAAAACGATTCCTCTGCACTACTTTACAATTTGAACTGTAACTTTGATTTGATCGAACAAAAAGTTTAAAAAAATACAATATATTTAATTGAATGATAGGACCAGATGTATGCAAAATTGCAGACTTCTATCTTCTCCCGTGGCTAAGCTCTATCGATTTGAACCTTAAGGGGATCATTTTGTCCCGGTCTCCCCTAAATACGATGCTTAAATACAGTTGATTGTACTATTGCCCAAACTCTTGCAGGATTTCGTTCCAATTACTCCAATATGTATGATAGAATTTCAATACATCTTCTCACAAGAGATCAGAACAAGAAACAACTCCGAGTCGATCCCTCTTCACGCCCACCTCCCTCTGCAGTACTCTCCTCCGTCGCGGGTCGATGAAGTCTTGAATATAACTCCACCCCTTGTATTTTTAAAATATATATTCATGACTCCATCTGCCAACGTCCTCGTAAATCATCAGGCTGCGTCCACGTTTCCGCGTACGATTCTTTCGTCGTCGCAACGCAAAGTAGGTAGGCGTTGATGCTCGGAGTGAGATTAACGTAATTGCACTCGGGCGGTTCAGCGAACGAGTGTATAATTTGGCACCGAGCGTATTCCGTGGAAAAGATAACCCGAAGCTTTTGCATAATAAAGCAGTTAACTCGGCTTCTTATATACCTACATCCGAAGGTTTGCCGCGGTAATATTGTACAGCGGCAGTCGGATAAATCAGGAGGGGTAAACTTCGAGCGCAGTGCGCCGATGTGTCTGCTAGAGGCGCGCGGAGTGTAGATATGTAGATTATATATATGCGCTCGGGGTAACTAATATCGAAAAGTAACAGCCTACCTCTTTTGAGTTCGCCGACTCTTTTTCGCGTCAATTTTTCCTGGCGCTGAACGAGATAAAACGAGGTAGACTGAATAACCGTGAGACGGGAGAAATTACAATATCCGGGATTCTTCCGCGTGAGGTGATGAGTTCGTTCTTCGTACTTTTCGTGAGAGCCGTTTTCTTTTTTCACGAGTAATTCGAAAATCGTCGTACTTCTTTCAGTCTGGGTACACGGAGAAAATTGAATAGTAACTATTACCAGCGAGAATAGTAAATAAATGACAGCTTCGACACAATATCGCGTTGAATAATCTGCAGAATAATAATCATCAGAGTGTTCGAATAATAATCATTACTATTCGAATGGTAATCATTACTGCTGCAGATTATTCATCTCGATACTGTCGAAGTTGTCACTTGTTTACTATTTTGACTGGTAATCATTGCTATTCAATTTTTTCCATACCTATAGATAGAACATTGGCCGGAAGTAGTGGGTAAAATGTTTATAAAATCTTTCAAGAAAGTTTGGTATAATGATACTCCGAATAATCTGAACGTTATTTTCCCACAAACAACTTCGAGGAGAAACGTTCGTAACTTCGATTGCATGTATAAAATGCAGAGACGCTGACATGGTCTACGAAGTTCAATTTTCCGCAGCCGATATTGGAAAAGCGCGACTCTTTCGTCGAAGAGTGCCCCTCGTATTTGCTTCCTTCGTTTTCATCAATGTCTGGAACGGAGTCTCGAAGATGGCATTTTATAAATGAGGATCTCTCAATAAGACGTCTCGCGAGAGGTGCCGTGAAAGATTTATCGATTTCTTGTTTTCTTTTTTCATGAGATTCTATAGATCAAATTACGAACAGTATCGATCTTTCGAGCGAGTTACTCTCAACCCCATTGGCTGTCGCGCTGAAATTCGATGAAGCTTTTCCACGGCGCATATTGGCCGCAAGAATTAATTCTTGCCGTTTCAATATCGTCTCCAAGAGAGAGAGTCTTCTTATTTCTCTTCTCCGTGTTCCTACGAGAAAGCCTCGTTACTTTCTATTGATCCGTGGAATATGAATTCCAAATAAATCGAAATGTTCTTCGTCGACTTTTTTTTATATCAAAAGGGTTTATTACATCGACCAATGCAAGCTTTCGATTTAAATGAATTGAAGATTTTATTGAATAGATATAATCACCGCTGTAGGGGGGGGGGGGAGGTTCATTTTTATCACATAATCAGCCAGAGGCGGTACGATCGCATTATCCATTTAAAAATCAGCCACTTTCTCGTATTTTTGATCGATGAAATTAATCGATATCAATTCAGTTTGACTTGCCATTCCTCCTTCTCATTATCTTCGCGGATTTCACAATAATTGCCGATCGACTCGACGTAAACGTCGAATTAATCAAGTCGCTTTTACGATCGTCATATCTAGTTTCGCTATACCTATACATACGTTGGATCAATCGTACCCATCGCGTATCGTCAATCGCGGGCGCACTTCATTAAGGTTCATTTGCATGGTGCTTTTAACGCCACCCATGAATAACTAATTGCCTTTATTTCGCGCGAGGCATGATACCTATCCGCTTTACGAGCGATAACAAACCCTCGGGAATCGTGCAAGGTCGTAAAATCTCACCGTTACAGAGGGAGTAAAAAGTGCCGCAATTAAGTGGATAAAAATAATTTGACGTGGGGCTTACTCGATAGAATCCGCATAGGCAACTATATTGAGTGCATCTATGATGCTAATTCCCTCAATTTTAGCGCATCATCAATCTAATTATACCGCCTCTGTTTGCATAATTATCATAATTTATGGAATTGCATTAAATCATTCCGCGTTTAATTTTCCGCCGAACTAGTTTTACAGCGAAGAGAGGCGAATCTAAAGGGTCTCGAATCACTAATTATCACACTAGTATTTTCTATACTTTAAAAATAAAATCAGCCGAATGCACTAAACGTTGAAAATGTCACGAGCTGCCGTTGATATGTTGATATGTGTTGAAATATTTCTATTTACTTCAACTAAATTTCAGTCGATATAGATAAAGACCATTCCGTGTGATGAAACAAAATAATTTCACTGAACATAAAAAATGACTGTATTTGAAACGAGTTAAAAAATTAAGGTACCTAACCTTAAAAAAGCCGCAAATTGTACAGTTTAATAAAACTGTCAATTATAATCCGAGCGAAGCGAAAATGAAAATTAATTACAGGACTGTCGCAGATTTCTCAACCTTAAAATTGTCGCGGTGCATAATTGCCACGCAAATGAAAATGCACTCGGTGGAACGAACGCACCATACACAATGCTTGTAGAAGTGAAAAGTCCTGCCGGTGACACAGATGCTTCCACACTGCAGATGTCCACTCTTTTCCACGCACCACTTCTCGGTTCACCCAGAAACATTGCAAACTAACTTCCCGCAAAGTTCCGTCGACTCTTCCGTTGTTCTATCCCAATTGCTTTATCGCACGGTCGGTGTAATGCTCTATATTTATTATAATGGTGAAAAGGTGTCTTTGCGCTTTCTTATCTCCTATTAAAGAAATGTAGCGTCAGCAAAGTACCGCAAAGTAGAGCGATTTCCCCTGCTATGTTTTCCCGTTGATTCCTCCTTATTTTGATGCGGGAATGGGTACACGATATACTGGTTTAAATATATGGAATAACCAGATCAATCATCTGCTCACACAGGGTCTTTAGTGTACCAATTTTCTCAATGGAAGACACTTTAGAGAGAGAGAGAGATATTGGCTCTAATATCTTCTCGACGACTTTGTCGTTCGATATAATTAACCGCCACGCCCCTCTCTACTGGCATTTAACCGTTACTTCTCTCGGCTATTTGTCGCGTTCAAATGCGAAATATCCTTTGCGCGTCTCACCGCTCCGCCCATTTCAACCCACGACGATAAATCGAACTTTCCGTAGCGACGGCAACGCGGCAGTTATCTGCTCTCCCGCGGTTACATCCTAGAACACCCTCCCGCGACATTACGCGTGCGAATTATTCTCGATAATGGTAATTAGAGATAACCGAACGGAATGGTAATTCGCTTCTGATTCTAACTTTTCATCAACTCGCCTTGCGTCGTAACGATAGTGGATCTCAACAGCTGGTGTAATCCGTTCGTTTCCTCACAGAGAAAAAGAATTACTTGGATCTACTAAAAATTTCTTGCGAGGTCGTGAGTAATTACTTATTTACATCAATTTGACCTTCTTTCATATTAATTAAATATTTGTTCCTTGCGATCATACGCGATTCCATATGATTGTAAGAGAGAGATATCGAATGGATGTGTATTAAAACATTTCATTGACGGAAATAGATAATTATCGGCGATCCCGCAAGTAATTCTCAGTACATCTTACTAATTTTTTTCTCTGTGCCCTCTCCCTATTTTCCCTCTTTTTCTTTAGGCCAGGTTTTTCATAGTAATGGTTAAATGCGTCACGAATATGTCTAACTAATTCTTTGTTCTGTTTTTAAAGCAGGTGCCATATCTTATGGGAATAATCCAGAAACTTTATTAAGAAAACTCTAAAAACAAAGAAGTTATGACATTTTTAGCGAAGCAGCTCGTTTTTCACGCATCTACATATTTATGGTCGTTTTTGGAATAGGTATGTCATCATTTAATTTTTTACGTATTGCATTTTTACATTTATTAGATATTCTATTGTGCAATGTTCGAAGAATATTTCATAATTTATCGGTCTAAATATTGAACGGATGTTGTTCGTGTGGCTATTATTTCAAAATCAGTTGGGTCTATTCAACCCATGTGTGACCATCGCGGGACTATACGGATATATGACCACGTGGGGGTTATCGAATCTCGTTTCCGAACCCGAAGGCCAATTTTAAACGTTATCCAAAACAGAACAACGCCTCAGCGCGGACGATTCCATTTTCAGGAATTTCAAATGTTCGGGAAACGTCCCGTCCGCCGTTGTGTTTCCACATTTTGTCGCCGCTCGTACCAGTTACGGGGGCGGAAAAAGAGAAATGATAAATGTCCACGCCGCGTCTCTATACACGTACACGCGTATGAATGCGCGGTGCAAGCAAGGGTCTCTTCGTATCACCGTCACTCGCTCTCGACGTTTCTTTTTCCCCTCCGGAAGCCTTTCCGTCCGCTTCCCGGCGAAGCGGAGCTTAAGGACCGCTGCGTGAAAAACGTTAGACTGCGGAGTGGCGTCTGTCTTTTTATCGCGGATATTTTATGACGCGGGTCGCTGATGTTTCGCATCTGCCTTGCTGCAAGCACTTCTTCTTCTTCTTCCTCCTCCTTCTCGTGTATTTCGTCGCCCGAAAATTACATTGCTCCCTCTGTCAAGAGGGCCATTCGAACGTTCCATTGATTTTCAAATTAAATTTGTCCTTTATTCTTGATATTCTCCGTCCCTCTCCTTTCCCAAGTACATATATGCCACTGAATAAAAGGTCTCCCCCCCCTCTCCACGAGACACGAAACTTCGTTGGTATTCCACACGTCGCGCGCGATAGAATGGAAATAGGCGTCGCACCTCCCGCAACACCGCTCGCGCGAAATCCCCGTGCACTCGCGCGAAATTGTAAATTCCCTGTCGGATATTCCGTGTACTTACCCAGTTTCTCGAAACAAGCGACCGGGTGTACATTCTGCACGCCTCAAAGCTGCGTTGTTGGCTGCAGAAAACCACGTGGCGATGCTGCATCCCCCAGTGGCACGTACGCGGGCGTGCGTCTGCCGGATGATTTATTATTTGGACGATCGAGCGAGCTTCGGGGATGGCGCGCGCCAATCTGCCGCGCGAGGTAAAAATCTACGCTCTCTCTCTCTCTCTCTCTCTCTCTCTCTCTCTCTCTCTCTCTCTCTCTCTCTCTCTCTCTCTCTCTCTCTCTCTCTCTCTCTCTCCTCTTCGCGGATATTGCGCGCGTTCGTCCGCGAAATTATAAATTATCCGCGATAGAGGCACTTACGGTAATCTTCAAACGGCGCGGAGCAAATTGTTGACTACATTTCGCGCTCGCCACGAGACTGTGGACTTATTTCCTGCGAAAAGCCGCGTGACTGCCACGCGCGTTCAGGCGCGCGTCAGGCTGATTTATAATTTATACGATCACGCCAGCTTTTCCGTACGACGTGCCGAGAGCACGAGTGATGTATTACAGCTCCGTATATTTTTGAACGACGAATGTTTCGCAATTTCATTGCTGTTGTGTTCGGGTGCTTCGGCTGTTTGGAATTTTCAGTCTGAAGATATTCACCTGAAGTTCAAAAAAGGTGAAGTCAATTCATAAAATCAATATGAATTAATATAAATTTTCAATCTTAAAATTCGAACCTCCATTTTATATTTTCTTACCACGATTACCAGAACCCGCCGCCCGCCGTACCTATGTACCTGACTATAATCGATAATCACTTAAAAGCACAACTACAGTTTTGTACGTGCAGCAGATTTTTTACACCGCCGCCAAAGCCGCGTCCGCGACCGAGATTTCAGCTGCAACGAAAGAGTGCACCGGGGTCCGCCGCTATATCCATATTTCGTTCGACAGCTTCCCGATATTTTTTCCCGGCACACAGCGCGACACGGGCGATTTAAACGCTCTTACTGCAAAGTGGTTTCGACGTGTTCCGCGCGGAGAGCATTCGCCGGAAATGGCCCGCGGGACTCGTCACGAAATGATTATACAAACGGGGCGAAAACGGGCGTGCAGAAGCAATTCTCCGAGTTAATTCGAAAAAGGCAAACTCGATTGGGCGGGCGAAGTGCACATACATATATAGGTCCAACGTTAGCCCTGTATTTACGAGCTTGCTAAGCAGGCGGACCAGTCGGATGGCGGTTTTAAATTATTTTAATCCTCGGGCCGTAACGACGACTAGCTTCGCTTGGCTCGCACGCCTCGATCCGCCTAAGATAAATACGATACGTTGGACGGTATACTAATTCGGACGGCAGTCCATTTACTCGTTCAACGCGGTTGAACGAAATGCGTGTCCGTGGCCGGTGCATTTACGTTTCGGGTCCTTATTTACTTTTGCGGATCTGGTAATGGGTTCCAAATCGTTTTCTCAGGGTGGATACAGACCTGGAAAACCGAGAAATGTCGAGGAATTTGATTCATCGGGGAAATATCAGGGAATGTTGAATTTTTACTGAAAATTATGAATAAAATTGAGTTAAATTTCGCAAAATTTCACCGTTGATACATTTTTTAACGGAATTTGCGCTGTTTGCTTTAGTTATCTCCTGTAGTAGCACACGTATATATGTATCCCCCCACAAAAACAGATTCTCTGTAAAAAAAAGGCGGCATGTTCATTCAGTGCCAACAAAAATTGATACGTAAAATACTCTCCAAAAAAGATTTGAAATCAATTAAGATCGCCATGTTCAAGATTTATGTATAAAAAGTAAAAGGCATCATTTGAAAGGAAAATTATTGTAACTCGTTACTAAAAAATTCGACTAAAAAAATTTAGGTATAAACAAATTTTCATAAAAAAGAACTTGCCGCGTTTTTTCCTTCAAAATAAAAAATTTACAGAGAATTACATTCGATCTTTATGCACTTATGAGAGATTTTAAATAAATTCATACACTTATATGATACCACCAGTATACCGAACGTCGCACGAGAATCCGATCAGGCGGGGGCCTTCTGAATTTCTCTGAATTTGACTTCGGCAGTGCAATTTATGAATCACTCTAGCACCGTCCAAGCACTGCAAATTATTCGGTATAGTGGACAAAATATGAAAACTTAAACGCCGCAAGTTCTTTTTTATGAAAATTTGTTTATACCTAAATTTTTTTAGTCGAATTTTTTAGTAACGAGTTACAATAATTTTGTCCAAAATGGAGACGGGAGCGGGAGCGGGAGTATGGTGCGGCGGGCCAGGGGTAGAATTATCTTTCGCCCTGGGCCACGACGTCACGGTATTCCAAACGGAGGTGTTCGCCATCTGGGCCCCTGCGTCGGATTTATCCTGAACAAGGGCTACAGGGGCAGGCACATCTATATATGCAGTGACAGCCGGGCCACGCTCGGGGCGCTCTCCTCAGTGAGGGTTACGTCGGGGCTGGTCCGGGACTGCAGAGATAGATTAGAACGACTCTCTCAAGTGAGAATCGAGTAAAGTTGCTATGGGTGCCGGGTCACACCGGCATTGCTGGCAATGAGAAAGCCGACAGGCTGGCTCGGCTGGGCTCTTCGCGGCCGAATCCCGAGCACAATATAGGCATCTCCATGGGGCTCGTGAGGGAAGCGGCTCGTAATTGGATTAAGGGCCGCTTCGCCGACCTTTGGGCACGAGCTCCGGGTATGAAGCACACGAGGGCTCTTTTTAGAGGACCCTCTAGTAGGCTGGGCACTAGGTTGCTGAACCTAGACAGGGCTCAACTACGATGGATCGTGGGGCTGGTCACTGGGCATTGGCACACAAGAAAGCACCTGAGGAACATGGGCCTCGGTACGGAGGTCCTGTGCCCCAGGTGCGGGGATGAAGAGGAAACTCCTTTTCACATACTGGCGCACTGCGAGAGGTTGACGGCCCTTAGATACTATATCTTGGGGGTCCCCTCTTTCGACGATGCCAGTATCAAGGACATCGGGGTGGGCGAGCTCTTGCGCTTTGCGAGGAAGGCTGGCATACCCCGAAGTCACACCTAAGGCTGCCCCAGCTGGGGCCCGGGTACAATGGTCCACTAGGACTGAGTGCCCGGTTGATGCCAACTCACAATACTACTACTACAATAATTTTCCTTTCAAATGATGCCTTTTACTTTTTATACATAAATCTTGAACATG
>OY783197.1:20012433-20199933 GCA_963678675.1 Xiphydria camelus | reverse complement strand
GGTATTCGCCTCTTGCACGTCAGGCGAAACGATGCCGTTGAATTCGCGCAGCGCTGAATTGCGAACGGTTTGTGCTTTTCCCTTCACGTCGAACTTTCGCGAAATATCTCCTCATATACGCGTGCGAGAAATACTTATTTTTTTCGCGCGTGTAATCATAAATCGATAATAGCTTCTTTCAATAATATTTCTTTCGCAAATACTTGTTATATAGAAAAATACTTTGGAGTAAATATAGGTGCAAACATATATCTTCATGTAATATACAAGACAATACGCTTTCTTCTTCGCATATCGAGAATAAAGTTTATTAATAGTTAATAAATGTAATTTATAAATAGTCAATGATTATGAAATACAACGAAATAAATATATAAATCGATAATAGTTTCTTTCAGTTAATATTTTTTTCAAAAATACTTGTTACACATAATAGAGGAATACTTTGAAGTAAACATAGGTGCAAAGATATATCTTGACGTGTAATATATAAAACAATATGCTTTCTGCTTCACACACCGAGAGAATCGTTTATTAATAGTTAATAAATGTAATTTTAATTACGGTGAAATAAATATTTCCTTATGACAAGAAAGTTGTATGTTAATTATTAAAATGTTTATTATTTCATTCAAACAGTTGCCTCAGAGGATGTAATTGTACCTAATAAATATTGTAATAGTTAACGAATCCTTATCTAATCCAATAAGATGTTTCTTTCGCCATATTGAAACAAATATTTATTAACTACAAATAAATTGTTTTCTCAGTGCAATAAATGGATTTCTTGGTTGCCTTTTATGCAACTATGAAGTCGGTACTAATGCTACGTGTATATGTTTACGCTATCCGTTATCTGACTTCGCAGTACGATGATATCGCGACTGAGTACATTGTAGAGGGCAAATATAAGGAACACAGAAATCTATCTGTCTCCCCATGTACGACGACACAGTATGCGGCGGATGGATCACTCCTTCCTTCTCCTTACCTTATATAACTTTATGTGTCAGAGTAACTTCCGTAATAACTGCGTTTAATCAAGTCCCATCCAATTCCGCCGGTATATCTCGCGTGACTATGCGACGAGGATGAATTATCCGATGGTATAAGGCCACGTGGAGGAGATACAGGGGGTGTAAAGCGCCTCCAGAGACCATCTATTCGAGGGCGAGGCGTTAATACGTTTAAAACTGGAGAACTTCGTTAAAATATATGGAAAAGGGCCCGGGCAACGTGAAAGCCATAGAACCCATGGAAGGGGGTAACCGGTGTGGTTTTTCTTTTCAATCTCACCCCCGATTACCCGGGCTTCGACGGATCGGATATCTCTACCGTTGATCGGCCCCACTTCGATAGACAATCTGATGGCGAAACTAGGATTTCATCTCGGATTTGCTTTCAAAGGACCGAATGACGTCACGATGATGGCACGTTAGACGAGTATGGCGTCGACGATGTCGACGATCCGTCAGATGAAAATGACAGTTTCGCATTTTTAGGGAAAATGACACGTGTGGTTTCCAAAATGGTATCCAAAACTTTTACTTCAAAAGATTTGTTTAAATTGGTTAATCGCGAAGTAGGGTAAACCACCCAATTATTGGACACCTTGCAGTGATTAGACAGTCTGGTTTAAACAAATAAAAACAAGATTCCTAGTTTTTACTTTAATAAATATCATCAAAAACCGTACCTGGCTTATTGATTCTTGAATGTCCAATTACTGGATTGGCTATTTCCAAAAAATAAGAACACTATCCAATAACTAAGTTTTTTGACTTTATCCCAGCTTTTTATTGTTGAAAATTATATTCTTTCCAACTTAAAATTGTAAGTTACTAGAATGTAAAGCCAATATATTTTCAATCAAAACAAGACACCACTCATATCTCTCTCTAGGTAGAAAAATATCTTTTTAACACGGCCTCAAATCTTGTAAAATGCTTAAGTGTCCAATAACTGGGTGGTTTACCCTATTTCGATTATTAACATGTTCGTTCGCCTCGAAAGTAAGAAATATACCTATTCAGTAATCCGTACTTCTCGTACCAGGCATCTCAAAATGTGTATACCAGAATAAAAAACGAGTAATCTGATCATAGTCATCATCTACAGTCGAAAGTCCTTCAGAGCTACTAAAATTGGTGTAGTCACGCGGTCGCTACTAGATGGCCCGACTTACTCTGGCGCACAGAGAGAAAAGACATTAAGGATGAACCGGAGGTACTGTTTGAAGAAAAGTTAGTCCAAAATAGAGTTTTTGGAAATTGTTTTTTTTCAGTATTTCTACATACTAAAAAATGGTTTAATATGAGTCAAACAATGAATATGTATCGTAAGTTACAAATGAAATAATTTTTCTACTGTAAACATGTCTTAAATCGAAATTTTCAACAAAAAATGAATTTTACAAAATGCTCGGACTGTACCATCCGCCAACTGTCCGCTGAAAAATGTTGAGTAACAAAATTTTGCATTCTTGCAATAAAAAATAACTGTGATTTGTTAGCATAGTATTATTAACTGATTATCGAAGCTACAATTAATTATTTATTCTTTTAAAACTTTTTAAAGTCTCAAACAAAATAAATCATCTAAGGGAGGAAATCGTGGCAACGTAACGTAAAATTTTTTTTGGCAGTCACGTTGGTAAGACTGGTAGTACCTATACACGGCAAGCGGTCATAACGTGTTGACAGTTCAGCAGGATAACCTCACTTTTACAATTCGCGTGTGAAGTTTTTCATTTAAAATTTCATAAAGCTACAGATGGAAGGGAAAACTTGTGACAAATATCTATTGATATGCATTATTCTGTAATTTATTTTATGCATTCATTTTTAGAAATGTTGCCTAAATGTCCTAAATTTTGTTTACGTTTCAAATGCGTGATGCGAACACACTGTCGATAAATTATCGACAGTCGTGACGTAATTGGACGCGACGTTGCCGGATTTACAGACCTCTTGGCGAGACTGGATACATTTCATGAATAAAAATTACACATATCTTTTTAACGAAGTAGTAAGTCTTGAAAAAAAAGCATTGAAAATATTCCGTAAATATTTATCTTTCAAACTATACAAAATTATAAGAAACTTACTATTCTGTTTTGTGCTTTTTTTATCATTAAGTTCGTTTGATTCGGCCTTTTCGGCATTACGCCATAAGAGCCCGTGTTAAACTTCAACTTTTAAAATCATTATAACTTTGTTCACATGCAGTGAATCGATTTGATATTTGACATGCACTTTACATATAACTCAAATAATATGAAAAAAATTAACAAAGCTCATTTACTATTACATGTAATCATGCAGGTTCATCCTTAATTGTTATGGTGCGCAATTCATTGCCGCGCCGCTTGTTTTCAATGTGCAAAGCGTCAGTGCGAAGTCTCGGATAGCGGGTTTCGGTGAATTTGAAAGCGTGAAAACAAAATACAATACGTACTGTGATTACGTGACAAAGAATTCAGTGAGCGACATCTCAGCCGTTTGTCGACGACAACGATCACGATGGCGAGGTATCTATAAATGAGGTTAAACTTATTTGCCAGGAAGAAACCTTCAATTACTATCATCTAATTATTTACGAATTTTTGGCCTATATCGGTATCCTAAGACTTCATTGTAGATGAAAATATAATTCTCAAAAAAGTATACAAATATGAGCCAAAAGCTCATAGGTAATGAGATAATAATAATTCTAAAAGTACCTTTTAACATTGAAAATTTTATGTTCCCGTATATGATGGGGGGAGATTTCTAGGTTCTCGACAAGCCAGCGTCACGAAATTTTAGACGGTCTCGTGCGTGCTCCACTCTAGCGCTCTCGGCCGTGTGTATGTAGTAGACTGAGAGCGGTAACGGGTACTATGTAGTGGTACAGGTGGTGAGCCTGCGGGACGAAAAAAGAGGAATGAGCTCAAAGAAAGAACTCTTTATTCGGCCAGAACTGAACGATACAAGTGAGTATGATCGGTGTGAACGGCTTGGTTGCTCTGGCGCGTCTCCTCCGATAGGGGCCGATTTATTCCCTTTGTACATATTCGAAAAAACGAAATCTGGAATCGATCGCTCCACCATCCTATCTTATGTACTTTTTCGCGCTGATTCCGAAATTGATAGGCTTATTGAGGAAATCTCCAGCGAACACCGAGATATCGATGATTTCTCGGTTTAAAAGTAATGTTCTTATCACCAGAAAATCAGCGTTATTTTATATTTCCTTTGAGATTTCGATCTCAATACCGTGCTTTTCGGAATCAGCATAAAAAAATACATCGGATAGAGTGGTCGAGATTCCAATTTCGAAAAATCGAAATCTCTATAATCGATCTCTCCACCACCCTATCTTATGTATTTTTTCGCGCTGATTCCGAAACTGATAGACTTATTGAGGAGATCTCAAGCGAACACCGAGATATTGATGATTTTCCGAAAATCAGCGTTATTTTATATTTTCTTTGAGATTTCGACCTAATAACCGTGCTTTTCGGAATCAGCGTAAAAAATACATCGGATAGGGTGGTCGAGATTCCAAAATTCCGAAGATTTTCATTTTTCGAAAAAATTGACAATTTCTGTAATGGGGGGACCTTACAGAAAAATGCGATTTTTTTCGAAAAATCAAAATCTCTAGAATCGATCTCGAATCGAATATGATTATATATCTTTTTTGCATTGTAATACATAGTTAATAACAATATCATTTATATATTTTTCGTGTCATTTTTAATGTCCCCTATAGTTGCAAGGATTGCGAAATCTGTGAATTTTTTTTCACTTCGCAACAATATCCCGAACTTACTATATACCGGTCTAAAACAGAATGTTAGACGTTGCTTTCACTCTTTCTCTCTTAATCTCTTCTCTCTGTGCGTATATTCCAAGACACGCATCATGAACAACATAAACTTCTAGCAATATTACAGTTCATATCAGTACAAAGGTCAATTTAGAATCAATTCAGACCGTACCGCGAGTCGTTTGCAACCCGTTTATCCAGAGAAATTAATTTCCATGAGCTATCGCGCCCCGCGTTGCTCCACATTATCCGCCTCACCAATCGATCAAGTTCGCACGCCTCCCGGCTACAGCGGCATCGCTCCCTCATTACCAAAGCCCGCGCCAATTACGCAATGGCTGCTCGAGTGCACCCGGGACCCTTAGATATTCCGCCGGCTACATACATCGTATGCACATATGCGCGGAGAGAGGCTGAACTCGAGCCAGGACGTGACCGTCGAGACTCCAGCGCGAATTCGTTGGCACTCGAATCAGTCTCCAGAGGCCCTGGACGTCGCGACGTCGTCTTCCAGTACGAAATTTCACGACTTCGATATTTCTCCGGCCTGGAAACCCAAGTTTTTGGACTCAGCACTCGCTCTAACGGGATACCCCTCCCCTGGACCCATCCACGGGAGCGTGTCTTCGCTCACACCCCCCCGACGCTGATTACCCTGAAGCACGACGGGTTGCACGGTTATGGCCCGGCAACACTTAAGCGTTAAATATAGCGTTATAACTCATAACGCGCGACGTGTAACTCGGATGAACCGTAAAGCCGGGAGAAATGCCTGTATTATGCCAGGACGCTTACGTCCCACCCCCACGTCGGACGTTATATTTTCGCGAGACGTTTTCCTGTTCCGGTTTGGTGGCGTGTCTACGGATATAGACACGCTTCCTTAACGGAACATGATGGCAGGAGAAGACCGAGCATGTCGGGCGTGATTTTCGGAGGGAAGGTATATATCGCGGTGAGAAATTGACTGCCGAGGGGAGGCTGGGATGAATTAGACGTTGTATCCGCGTATCATGGAATTAAGATATCCGAGGATGGGTATTGCATAACAGAGGTTGCGAAGATGCCTATACCTTTACTCAGAGACAAAAAATATTAACGGTTAATGATATTGCTTAACTGTCAATGTATCAGAGGTTAGAAATTGTATCGGTTGAAATCGTCGAGACGGTTGATGTAGATCAAGTAATAGTTAGCGTACCACACATCAGCGTATACGCCGTAGTGTTTATTACCTATATACATGTTCAAGGATTTATCTTAGCTGTTACTCGGTTATGTTGATTACTAATACATCAACCTTATAGGTACTACTAATGTAGACACTCATTACCTTAATGTGAGAAGAGTTTATAAGAGTTTTTTTTACGAGTTTATTTGTAGTTAATAAATTTATACTTGATTGTGGCGAAAGAAATATTTCGTTGAGCCAAGTAAATATAAGAGTTCATAAGAGTTTCTTTAAAAGAGTTTATTTGTAGTTAATAAATTTATACTTGATTATGGCGAAAGAAATATTTCGTTGGGCTAAGTAAAGATACATTAATTATATTAGAATGTCTCTTTCATTCAAACAAAAATAGAGCAATAGCTAAGGAATATTTAGTTGGTACAAAGAAATATTTCTGTTACCGTAATCAAGTATACGTTTATTAATTATAAATAAACTGTTTTCTCAGTGCTGTCATGATATTGCTTTCCCAGTGTCAGCGACATAATTTACTCGAGAATATTCCTCGAGTAATACAAAATGTAATCTATATATACGTACCTATTTCCATTCGACTCTCTCGCTACAGTTATTTCATCACCCAGAGAAACAATACGCAGACCTTCTCGATCACCAGAAAACGTTTGTTCACCGTGTGGTTTTCCGCGCATAGGATGATCGAAGACAAATATTTTTCCAATCTGAACGATGAATATAACAAAATCTTTTCTCCCAATGCCAATATACGTATCCACGTGTCCTCGACTCGCCCCTCTCTTCATCTCAACGCGCACCTCGCTATATCCCAGCTCCGGCGGCCCTCCGCCTCGCAAATTTATTTCCATATGAAAGAAAATTCCCGATCCATTTCTCAATACTCGTCCAACTATTCGCGATGCGTAGACCGTGGATTTAGCCTCCTCCTCTTGAACGCGTTCCTCCTGGAACGGATTAGGTCCCAGCCGAAGACGGATCGTCGCTGCTTCCGACGGACCCGAAATATTCCCTGTATATCTTGGAGGATGGAGAGCGACGCGAGCGGGCCGGATGAAAGTGCGCGAGAAAGAGAGAGGACGAGACGCGAAGAGATTGAGAAAGATAGAACCCCGCGGGGCATGTCGCGTACGCGCCGGAGCATCAAATTACTCGCGTGGTGCTCTCCTTCCAGGTGTAACCCATACGGGGCCACGTGAGAAGAAGCGAATTTATTCGCGCGAGCTGCAAGGCGTCGCGAAGCTCCGAGGTGCTTCCGTTTCTACGAGTTTGTGAGAGAAATCGTCCGACCCTTTGTCGCGAGGCTCTCGTACAACAAAATGGACGACGTTTCGCGTTGAAATACGCTTCGTTCTGCTCGATAAGGCGCCGAGGGGCGAACTGCATCTCGATGCGAGTGCAGCTCGCGCGAAAGCTCCATCGAGCAGCGGTTCTGGCATTCGCTACTGTTAAACCTCGGTGGAGAACGTCTTCGACGAATCGTCATGTCATATGAGACAAAATTGACTCGCCAGGAAAGGAACTTCAATCACTATTATCTCATTATCTATGGGATTTTGGCTCATTTCATGTGATACTTTTTTGAAGATTACATTTTTATCTATAACAAAGTCTTATATCGGTGTAGGCCAAAAGTTCATAAATAATGAGATAATAGTGGTTGAATTATAAACGAAAAGATGTTTATAAACAATATATTATTCAATAACTGACTGCCATCCGGCATTTAATCATTTTTTAAACAGTGCGAGTAGAAATTCCATGACATGGCTTATTTTGCATCATAGTTGCGACTCGCGTATCTAGGAACATCTCAATCCAACGAGTATCCCGGCAACGAAACATCGTAAACCTCCCGTTGCTGCAAGACTTCCGCGTTCTCCTCTCCCTTTGAAGCGCTGTGTAACGCCTCTAAACCTAGAAGACGGACGAACGAGCGTTACTTAACGATCCCGAGCACTAACGAGATGTGCCGAATTTAACCACTGATTAGCCTTGGGATGGGGTATATATTCACGAGGAAGGGGTGGTTCGTTAGACGAAACTTTCCAGGACGCTTAATTCTCGCCGCCTGTAATTTCTCCACGATTACTTTTCTCCTTGCCTGCGTCTCTTCCCTCTCACAAGAGTTTATCTTTATTTCGCACTCCAGCTATAAACATTTCGATGCAACTTAATTATTTTTAAAGGAACAATATGGAACCGACTAATTTTCCAAAGTATTATACAAGTTTCTCATCGCGTGTGCGTGATTTATATTTAATTTTAAGAACCCCGTAAAAAGAACCCTCTTCGAGACTGCCGATCCTGTTAAACATATGTATATACAGGGCGAGGCATTTAAATTGAGACATATGAATCTGTAAAAAAAATACATTTTAGATAAAGATTTTTCATGTAAAAGTTATTTGCTTTAGAGAGGGAAAAAGAACTGCCTGTTTTATTTTTCATTTAATAGACATTTTTAAGGCCATTCTAAGGTCAACATTTTTTCTTTAAATGGAAGTCTATATTTTTTTCAATAAATACCTTAGCGACATGTGAGAACCGATCACTTTTGTCTGAAAGGTGTTATTTCTTTATTTTTTCCATTTAAAGAAAAAAACGCCCTTAAAATGGCCTTGAAAACGTCTACAAAATAAAAAATAAAATATATACAGTTATCTCTTTTTTTCCCGTCTAAAACAAGTGACTTTTATAAAAACATTTTTTCTCTAAAATGCGTTAATCGTTTTACATGTAATATTCGTGCGTCTCGATTTAAATGCCTCACCCCGTGTAATCTACCTTACTTAGGCCGTCCACCAATTTTCAGTGCGAGCCGAAACACCTCATTTTTATCGCGTCGTCTCCCCGTCATCTCTCCTCCCTTATACGAAGACACCGCAGCGTGCCTCTCGCCTATATACGGATCCCGTTAACGTGTATATATATACGTACAACCCCGTGGAGAGAAACGAGATTCGAAGGCGCCGGTACGCGTACAAGCGGTAGCCGAAGCGCGAAATTCCACGAATGGTCGGAGAATGGCGCGGGGGGTGGGACCGCGGAATTACATCCGGAGAAAAGAAAATCTCGTAGCTATTTCCCTGCTGGGTGTTTCTTATATCCCGTGAGAAAGCACTCGCGCCCCGTGGATCCCGCCCGCCGCTCTTGGGAACGCGGGGGATGCACGGGGGTCGAGAGGCGGACCTCTCTATCCTTTCGAGGATAGGCCGTGATTGATGTTCGCGCGCGCGGCGCAGGGACCCGAGGGTCGCGGAGAGAAAATAGTTGTACAACAAATCAACAAGTGCGTGAGCGTCTTCCACTTCTCCGCCTTATTTATCTCCGGTATATCGGAATCCGACTTATCCCTCCCTCTCTCCCTGCCGCCCCTCGTCCCGCTGCCCAGAGCAGGTTGACAGATACAAGCGGTACGTTGTTGCGTTATATTGCAGAGAGGCTACACTGTAAAAAAAATTCTGCAACGTGAACAACCTATACAGACTACTTTTGGTGTCAGATAATAGGTAGTGGCGTAAGACTGAGTGACGCCAGATGTGTTACATATATAGATCCACATCGGTGAAATGTTGTTGAAAATTAACACCGCTTTTTTACTCTGTACACGGAGAAAAAGGATTAGTATTTTTTACAGCGCATTTCAGTAACAAGGCTCCTCGATGTGAATCGTTGAGTTTTTTAATAGACACGGTGCACCTCGCTTTTTACAGTTCGTAGCCATATAAATCCCTAAATATCTGACACATCAACAGGAGATTGATAAATTTTACCATATAAATTGATGTTTATAGTGTTACAAAATGTAAAAGTACGCTGCGTCTATTAAAAAAATTCAGTGTTTCACCTCGAGGAACTCTGTTACTGGGATATATTGTAAAAATGCATAGGTTTTCCCATGACTTTTTGCTAATCCTATTTCTCCATGTATGTATGTAAATAAAGCGAAGAAGAATCGTGTTGCGTAGTACCGACGCAGCTCGGTCCCGGGGGACTTTAACGATCGCACCTCGCTCGCTGGTGCGTGGAATACTTAGGAACCCGTGAACTCTCACGGACCGCTCAGTTTACTCAGAAGCGAGGAAGCTCATCAAAACCGACGATTTACGTGGAATATTTAACCATTCGCTCTGGTGAAAATGTATGCAAATATAATACCCAATCTTGCGGGTCGGAAAGGTGTATCGATATTTTCGCCTTCCAGGTAACCGCCCACTTGAATCGTGGTTATCTCGTTAGCGGCAGACTTTAGTCGACGATGATACGAAACTTTGGTCAAGATCGAAGTACTATTTGTTTGTAAAGAGTATCGTATCAAAGTTGGTGGAAAGTTCACAGCTAGAGAAATGTGCAAAATTTACTTGCTCGGACTTTTTTTTATTAAAATTATAAAATAATTCTTGCCGTGTTAGCAAACTTGAAGAGCGAACGTCCAGAGTTCGGTTTTAACATTAAATTTTTGTATTGCAGATTTGAAAAATTTGGGCAATATTATTTACCCCGTATTTGATCATTTTT
This sequence comes from Xiphydria camelus, assembly GCA_963678675.1. Taxonomy (NCBI): domain Eukaryota; kingdom Metazoa; phylum Arthropoda; class Insecta; order Hymenoptera; family Xiphydriidae; genus Xiphydria; species Xiphydria camelus. Next base: position 20,189,396 of record OY783197.1, on the reverse strand, counting down.
CATTTTCCTGTGTATCTAAGCTGGAGAACGATATTTTGAAATACAGCTACGTCATAGTAGGGCTTTCTGCTTCGCACTCGTTGCTTGACATAAGCTCGTCTGTTTGCCTTTCCGATGAGATCACGATCCCTTAGAGAGAAATGCACTTATAATTTTGCGAATAATTACTTTTTCGAACCGTTTCTTTTTCGTTCGTTAAGAATATGTATGTGAATTATAAATTAAATTTAAAAATATGAATATTTGTTTAATGTTAAAACCGTCTTATTTTACATTTTTAATGAGAACGTGTAATGGACAATTTTACAATGTTTATATACTGTTTACATGACTAAACAATGAAATTTTAATTGCGTGAACTGAAATAATGACGATTTTCCGAAGCTAGTGGTGGTGCAAGACTTAATCAAGCGTGCTGTCTAATCATTCGCGGAGTAGGAGCTTCGCAGCACGGGGTTGTTCGTTCGCCCCGTCACGTAACCAGAGTTACAGCTAGAGTTAAAGTTTATCGCCACGTGCACAAGTATTGTGTTTCTCCGATTCAGCCAAGAACTTGCTCCTGCGTATAGAACCAATTCGGTAGAGGTGGACTAAAGTCTGTCTCGGATTAAATCTGTATATTTCTACGGTAGCTAAATCCGGGCAATATATATCATTAATTCGTTTTTATAAAATCGGTTCATGCATTTTCCCGTGCAGTATATCGGTAGCTCGATATAGTGCCTCGTTGATCAATAACAATGCTACGAGTTCATCACGCATATTTACCTCTCATACGCAAACATATTCCTCGATAAATAAGTGTAAATATTTGTTCCCCTTTATCATCGCGCGTTTCACGAATAATATATTTTTCAAGTCGTTCGAAGCTACTAACGATCAATCAGTATTAAATAGTTGAATTTAAAGAAAAAGCTTATTCGACTGGATACAAAGCCGCCCTATTTCACGTATTTTTTTAAACACGGTTATTAGATCAATATCGTAAAGGAAATTTAAGATATCAACGATTTCATGTGCAAAAAATGATTTTTTCATCAAATTCATCGACATCTTTGTATTCTTTTGAGATTTCCTTAATAAATTCGGATAGGGTGGTCTAGAGAATTCAATTCCAGAGATTTCGACTCTCGCGAAGATGCTACCGTAGAACGGGGTCAATAAAAATACTTTTGGTAGTTTGCGACTCTGGTGCAGGAAAACGGTTAAGCTTTCTTTAAGTTAAAAATATGATGACGATGCATATATTGTTTTTGCAAAAATCGACCATTTTGACAGAACAAAAAAAAATAAAAACTTGCTATTTCTTTTCACCCCATAACTTGGGATGAACAGAAACACTGGTTTGTTTTCCTCATTATTTTCCAGAATATTACAGCAGAATTGTGACAACCTAAACCGTAAAATGTCGCTGGTCATGTACTAAGAACCTATCATTGAGGAACATCTCGTTTACAGAAGACCGCCAAATTCAAATTGATGCTCTAGAGGATTTATTGCATTACGTTCCGAGTTTTGGTTTCTATTGACCCTTAAGTTCCTATCTACCCCGTTCTACGATACCTTTCAAGAATGTTGCAGCGTAAAATTTCGGAAGCCTCTCAGACGACCATTTATCTTCAACGATCCCCTTCCAGACCCCAAGGGAAACGTCGAATCACGGAAGACATCCCCAAAGACATTATGACGTTATTGATGTGATTCTTATCAAAGATTCCCCGTCGTCCCTTATTAATTTCCAGGCAAAATCTCTCGATCGGAAACACGATGGATGCGGAGTCTTACAACTACCGACACGAGGATTCTTCGCCCTCCCCCTCCCTCCCTCCACCATTTCCGCAGGCGGATTCGCAATTCTTCTCGTCGCGTCGGAATAATCGAGAGAAGGAGAAGGGGCGACGGCCGCGGGGCAAACGGCGACGTTTAACGAGCGATAATAACGATAAAGCTTCGGATGGCCTCGCGATGCTTCCGATAACCGCCGGAAAAATTCGATCTCTCTCTCGCGCAATTGACTCCAATCGGTCCCCTTTTCTCTTTCTTGCCCCCTTTCCTATTCCGCTCCTCGCGTTTCGGATGTTGTCCCCTCCGCCTCTTTCCTCCCCCGCCACGCACGGCCACGGTCCGCGTCCTCACCCCGGACCTTTATAGATTTGTAGATAATAACCCGTTCGGCGTTTCACGGCGCTACGTGCTAACGTCTCGCGAGATATTCTGGCGAGGAGAGCCGACTCCCGAGGGTCCCCTATATTTTCGCTCTCCGTCTACTTCCTTCCCGCCATCCGGTAAGGAAAAGAATGAACCTCCTCGAGAGGAAACGAGTGGGGGTAGGGGAGAGAGAGAGAGAGAGAGCTGCCTCGCCCTCTCAGTATAGCTTTTTGTCGCGCGAAGCTGATGCAATCGCCATTATTTGTTCGGAAGTTGCTCTCCCGCGAAACTGGCGTTCTCGCGGCGTTTACCCCGGCTTAGCGGGAACGCTCATCCGCCGCCCTCGCCGGTATACGCTTCTTGAATATGTATGTACCTCGCGGGGAGGCCGAAGCGAGATCGGAACCGCGTAGCGGGAGAGCAACGATTTTGCATTCGCGCGAAATGCATGGGGATTTTTGAACGGGGGTGGCGTTGCTGAGCGAGGATTAGGAGGTTGAAATTTCGCGTGGATCGTTGAGATGCGACGCAGAGATCGTTTTTTGAGGATGTTGGGTTTTCAAGTTAACAATGATTTTTTAGCTTTTAATATCCCGTAATTAAACTACTTCTTTAGCCTATGTTTTATTCTAATTAGCCGTTGAATATTTGTCACCTGATAAAATTGTCGGGGAATTCTGGAAAACCTGGAGTTGTCAGGAGATTATGTAGGCCAGGACAAAGTCAAGGAAAACAAAGAGTTTTCTGCAATTTTTTGAAAATACTCAAATTTCCCAAATAGTCGGACTTCTAGTCTGTTAAAATTTTTAAGAATTTATGTAGACATCTAAAAGAAGTCTTCCATACGTGTATATATCTAAGTTCTTTCATGTTCTAGAAAAAGCCATTAAGTAATAATAGTTTTTGACATAATTAAATTACTTTTAATGTTTATTTCTCACTTTTCATAACCCGCCCTGTGAATATTAGTTAAATTGTGCATTCGACGAAAAATGATTGACGCGTAAAACTTAATATTAGATTTATACGCATAGCGGTCAGGAAAATTTGGCTATTTCAGACTGGAAAACCTGGAAAAGTCGAGGAATTTCTTTTTCACATTTTACTAGACACCGTGAATAAAGAGTGTAGGGCATCGCAGCAATCCCGATCTTTCCTAATTAGTCTAACCATTCTACAGTTCTAGTTTAAATGTAGCATATGAACACAGCGAGTTTAGATGCTTCCGAGTGACTCGAAGCTATTCCGAGTATTTTGGACTTTCGCGAGAGTAGTGGGTAACCCTGTTGTTCTCCATCAGCAGCCGTTATAGCGTACGCGTTGCCGCGCGTCGGACGACATTACGGTGGGCGAAACAAGGGATTAGGAAACATGGGCGCGACGTGTGGTAAGAGGAAGGTTATCCGGTAGATCTACAGTACACGGTTCGTTATGGCTTTATAAGTTCGGCTGTCACGGGAAAAGACTTTTTGAGACATTTCTTGCCTCTTCCCCATCCATAATTTTGCGTTGGGAAAGTGTATAGCTATAGCAACCAGTGTATAAAGTCTACGATATATTTGGTATCGTATCAGCAATAAATATTGATTCTTAATGCCAAATTATAGAAAAAGTCGCCCTCCTTCGATATCCCAATTGAATGTTAATCGTTGACGGTCAATAATTCACACCAAATTGCTCACGAATCGCAGACAAGCATCTGGCGGTGTCTCACGCTCCTTACCTACTAACTGGCTTTCAGCTTCGAGCGCTATAGTGACAACCTCGAAGACTGGCAATCTTGTTTGATCGCGAAGATTAGAAATGTGGTAGTCATTATGAATATAATTAGAGGGTGTTTTAGCGTTATTATATATTCATAAATCAAGTACATACACTGAGGGAAACGGTCTAATTGAATATGAACCCAATGGAAAAATTTATTTCAGATCCAATTTATTTATTCCACTTAGGAATTTATTCACATCGGACAAAAGTTTAGTTGAAATAAATAAATGTTTTGTATATCATCTTCATTGAGTACGAACTTAGTAGAACACCAATCAAATTTAAATAGACTTTTGTTCAATGCGAATACATTCATATTAATCTGAAATCAATTTTTCCATCAAGGTCGTATTAAATTAGACCTTCCCCCCCGCCCCTGAGTACAGTGGGAAGTTTTGCATTGGAATCAGTCCGTCCATTTTTGTACATTGAAACCAATTAATTCTTTGTGTTAATGTAACATTCTTTGTGTTAAGTTTAATGTTCTAAGTGTTAAAAATCGGTTAATTGTAACATACTGAAATGGGTGGACCAATTCCAACAAAAAGTTGTCAACTGCGTATGTTCTCTTGAAATTATTTACTCGCGTTATTTTCACATACAACGATAGTAACACAATGAGTGCTTCAATAGTGGACAATGGTTTTCCACTATCGAATAAAGCACTTCCAGTAACTGCAGTCGTCGCATCTCCAACAATCCCGACTTCGCGTCCTTCTCAATTCATAGTTGCGCGCTGACATAAACGCGGGAGGCGAACAGGGCGGGTGCGTCGCTTCCGCGCGCGCAGCCGTTTTTATCCCCCGGAATAACCGGCACGGAAAACTCTATACCTATACACAGTTTCCCGGAAACGCAAAAATTTATCCCGCACGGGCTTCGCGCAAGGTCTGCGAACCCGGCCGTCATCCCCGACGTTGTTTATCAAGAATTATACTGCGCGACGTGCACACGGGCATGCGACGTGTACACGTGTTGCAGAATGTGTTTTTTATTCCGACCAGCAACAACGTATGCGCTTCGCACGCACTTTTCCTTTATTTCGCAATTGATCACACGCATTTCAATGCTTTGACGATTGGCAAACGTCACTCATTCATGCTTTCAAGCTGATAAAATTTACGGAAAAGTGAGATTCGTTGTAACATGTCATTTGATAATCAGCAAGCGTCATTTACGTGTCGAAAATGACATTTGGAAGAATAAGAATAATAAATCTAAGCATGTGTGAGAATAAGTATTGTCCCATAGAGCCATCTAATGGTTCAATCAATATTTCCTAATTTTCCATTTCTTCACCTTTCCGACCATATCTTTGGTGCATCATTACCAATACAGCGGTTTCGACTGCATTCAAAATTTCAAGCTTAAATGTTCCCGATTCACAATTCTTGTATTTCAATTCCTTTCAAATATTTGTAGGTTTTGCTCATATAATCAGTTTCACTTCCGAGGATCCGACTATTTGACGGCGAAGTATACTTATCATTAAATGCATCTTTCGCTCGTCTCCCCCGTTGCGATTTATCGCGGCTTCCATCTCCAACGAACGCATGCAACCGCGTCTATTCGAGCTCACGCACCAGCGCGGAACCACGACCCCCTTATACGAGTACATCGACTTTTGAATGCACCGTAAAGTAAAAAAGAAAAGCACATAAAAGGAGAACGCGAGAGAAGAAAAAGCTTGTGCAGCAGCGGACTTAGCCCGAAACCCTCCCGGGGAACCAATTAGCAGCCGGGATAATGTAGCCAGCAGTCGGAAATTTAATTAAGCCGCTCAAACATTTACATAAAAGTTGATATTAAAACCGAGGAATCGTCAACCTTCCGGCCAAAATCTGGCGCGGATGTACAGAGGGCTCTAAAAGTTGGTCGCATCCCACGCCGGGGATAAAACCGGCGAGAGAGTGCGCGAAACTTTCTTCGAATTAATGAAGTTATCCCGAACGGTAAGAGCCGCGAGACGGAATTGGCTCGGAGATTTCGTACGTATATACGTATACATGTACGTATCGCGCTACGGTTCCATTTCGTTATGGTTCTCTTTCTCTTTCTCTCTCTCCTCTCTCTCTCTCTCTCTCTCTCTCTCTCTCTCTCGCCGAAAAATTGCGAGATCTTTTTCCACCTCGCCCTCGTCCGCCCGTCGACACCGGAGCGCCATCGCGGTTTTACAAATAAAGGGAAATGTATGGGTCGACGATCGATATCCGTGCGAGTCATGCTTAAACATTCTCAACCCGCGCACGTGAGTCTGACACTTCGGAGCAGGTTCTGGGCTCCCCGCGGAGAATAATGAATGAAACGAGCTTTTAAAAGGTGCCTGCAGCTCGCGGGGAAGTTGAAGCGGGAAAGCGAAAGTGCGAAAGATTGCGCGAAAGTTTCAATTGCATCCGGCGTCTCTGTAAGGTGGAAGCGGACCGAATAAATATTCGAATCCTTGTATTTACGATATTCTGCAGTGTCGTTACGCGCTGTTAGTCGTTCTTAGGTTCGTAATTTCAAGGATAAACTGCATCGTAAATAAATCGCGTCGTTAATTGCATGAGAAAAATAATTAATTAGGTTAAGATGAGAAAACGCATCTAGTTTTATGCGTTTAGTTATTCCAATCAAAATACTGATCAGTTGAACCGAATATTTTGTTATTCTAACCAAAAAGGTGGTTAGTTTAACCAGAAGATGGGGATCCATATTTAACCAAACAGTTTGGTCATCGTCTTCAGGATTTTGGTTAGATTGACCGAATTTTTTTCTCCGTGCAATCAGTTTGGTTTAGAAATAATGGCTTTATAGCTTTATAAAAAAAGGGAACGTGAGAAAATGTGAAGGGAGCGTGGGGACTAAAAGTTTTCTAGGTCGGGGTGGACATTCGCAATTTAATTTACTAGTATGGAAAACCAGCGAACGAATAATCGTTGTGGGAAGTGTGCTGCGTGATTCTTTGCACGGCAGAACTTTGATTCGACGTCATATTGTGGGAAAATTCCAAAAAGCGCTCTCTTTTTGTTGTTTCAACGAGAAATAATGCTTGGTAACCGCGAAATGAATTCAAATTCTTGCATTTTCGGTATACTCGAATTTTAATTCTTCCGTAATAACACCGCGTACATTCTTAATGGCGTAGGTTACTTTTAACGCTGAAAAACATGCTATCCGTGAACACAGCACTTCAGGACCGATCCTCCCTCCTCGCGGGGTAGAATGAATTAAACCAACTTTACAGAGCTACGAGGGTACGCGCTCGTTAAGGACACGAGCTGAAGGGACGGAGAATGAAAAACCGGTGAGAGTACGTACACGTACGTACGTCTCTTTGAACAAAATTCGGCGTTTTAATATGTGCGCCTGAAAAAATAGGGGAGGAAAATGAAAAAAAAAATGTAATACTAGCGTTAGGACAAAGCGTATGCCTCCGGGCGGCAATAAAGCCTCCAGAATGTGCAAAACGATCCGATTTAATCCTCTTATCCGAATGAAGGAATTGCGGTTGGTTCCTTTCCTATCTCGATGCGAGATCGCATATTCGCTCGTCTTCCCTTCTCTCTTTTTCTCTCGCTTCTCATCTCCCTCTCTCTCCCTCTCTTTATCTTCTCTTGCCATATCCTTCAAGAGAGAGGACACCGTTTTATCGTCGCTGCGCGATGGATGCTCGAAATTCCCGCGAGAGAGGACGTCCTTGGGACGCTGAAGTAATTGTACGGTTTATTACCGTAGTAATTTCCTAGTTCTTAGAGCGGTAATTGCGTTATTTTTCATTAGCCCGGCAGCGCGCTGCAAAGGGTATGGTAATTAAACTCGCTCGCCCGCTACTTTTTCTCGCCGTCGCCAGGAGGGATTCCCCCAATGTTGAAATTGACACGCGACGTGGCATTCCGCGCGAGAAGCCATCCCCGTCCTTTTCCCGCGCTATCGCTCCGCGCGTGCGATCGATACTGCTCGTCCTCTCCTCCTTCGACCGTGGAGGGTCACACGCGGCAAGCGATGCGCGAAGGACTCCTACCCACTCTCCCCGCAGGTAAGGCGAGCTGGCGTAGGTCATAGAAACGCAGGAGGGAAGAGGGTCCCCCGAGGCTCGCTCTTGTAATCTATCAATCATCACTGCTTTCGATAGCTTCTCTCTTTCGCTGAAGAAGTTTCTTCGTATGTACTTTCATGTGCGCGTTTCATCATACTTTTTGATTTTGTCGAGTTCGTTACGCTCGACGAAGTACACAAGTTTGTTTTTATCTGGAATGTCCGAGAGGAATCTTCGTGTTCCCGGATGTTGGAGTATATCGGTTTGTTTTTCGGAGATTTACTGTCTTGTTTCGTAGATGACGAATGTGAAAGAGATGTAATATATACCGAGATTCATGTTCAATAAGAATTTTGAAACTTTGCGGATACTTAATCCCGAAGATTCTTTTAAAGCCTCACTTCGGATATATCGGTAATTTTTCGTCAACATGTCAAGTCCTTACGAAAACGAACGTATAAACATGTCGGATGGGGTTATCAACGAGTCGGTATCCGGTCCAACATGTCGTGTCAGCTTTTATTCGTCGTTACGAAAGCCACTGACGAGTCGTTCTATGCATATGTTCAGCATTGAAGAGAAAATATGTGCAGTTCTCTTTTCTTATTTCAAATCTTCGCAAAATCCCGACATGTCGACTTGCCAATAAGTCATTAGGGAAATGTTCGTTAATATTGCCAACAAGTTGAGTTGCCGACTTGTCCTATAACATGGCCAACAGATCGGGTCCTTACGGAAACAGGGCTTAAGAGTAGCTATTGTTTCGAATAGCTAGTTCTTATATTTTGTTTTATGTTGGGGTAGGGTGACTTCGCCGGTTTTCGACCAGATTACATTAGTTTGGTTTTCAACAATGCGCAAGCCCAACATATACGCAGCTGTTTAAACTAAAACATTTACATATCGAAACCGCAGGAACTATAGAATTAGCCTAAATGTTAAAAATGTATCTAAATCTTTCTGAAAATTAAAAAAATATGTATATTATAAAAAATGCCGTTTGTCTCCATTCTCGACCACCCATTTCCTAAGGTTAGTTTTAAACTGCAGGGGGGTGCCACCTCTTATAAGTGTAGATGAATGGTGGATTTATGCAGTGACGTAGTCAAAAATATGAAAAATGCGCTGATATTCTTTTTTTCAAATCTGGTCGAAAACAGGGTGCGGTTGGCTAACCGTCGAAGTCACCCTATAAGAAAAAAATAGTCACGATGAGCAGATCGATATATGCATTCTATATTCATCTGCCACTGATGAAATTTTTGTTGCTATTACAAACCGACTGCATTACAAGCGAACCCCTATCGCGACTACCCTCTATTCGTTCACACGTCTTCTCATTTGATCTTGATATATCGCTCATACTACCTTCAATTTCGCATTCTCGTGGCTGCACGTGTAGGTATGCGAATTAATTAAGTTCCCCATAATAGGTATTCAGGCGCACATTCTTGTTTAATCACAATCTCCACGCCCTGTCGACTCGCCTTCCCTTGTTCGAAATTGAATTAAATAAAATGAACGATTACTGTTTACTCTAAGAAATTTCTGTGAAAAAATATATATATATATTAAGTTGGAGATAATTATTATAAATTCTTCCCACCGCATTCAGAAAACATCGAGTATACTCCCATCGAATCTTCAATTAACAACAACAATGACAACTTTAGAAAATCGGATTGAGATCCTGCTCTTCTATTTAGACCACTTTGCGAGTACAATGAAAATGAGTGTCCGCTTACGCGTTTCAGAGTTTTCCATGGCCACTGAGTTAAGCCCGTCGCTTCTCTCTCTCTGATTTTAGAAGCTCACAGAGCACTGGAACTCCTGGAGGACTACCACGCGAAGCTGACGAGGCCGCAAGACAAACAGCTGCGTTTGGCCATCGAGCGCGTCATACGGATCTTCAAAAGCCGGCTGTTCCAGGCGCTGCTAGGTAAGTGCTACGTAATCTCTAAGTCTATCTTATGTCAGTGCACTGAGAGAAATAATTGCTATTGTCAAAAAGATATGCCTTGAATCAGGTACATACGATCTCTTACGAATTTTTAAGAATACCAATTCTTAGTCAAAGGATATATACTCTTGATTAAAAAAATACCTTCGTTGGTATAAAAAATTCTTTCTGCCCGAAAAAAAAGGAAATTAATGAGCCTATCAAATTTTTTCTCGCACGAACAAAACCTTGATCCTGGAATTACATCATGTTTTTGATCGAAGTAAACATTTTTTTAGCACTAGCAATTGTTTCTCTCAGTGTGCAGCAACTATATAAGAGCCAAGTACATATGATAATTGGGATTCTATTTGTTGAACTTCTCAAATTTCACGGAAATGAGCGCGAAACAAGATTGCTAGTTCGGTTTTGATTTTTCCTCCTGACTTTTATGGATTTCCCTTCTAATCCTCGCGCGTTACATCAGCGCTCTCGCTGAGGTAAATACGATCGAGATCCCGTAGGAACCATCCTATAGCGTGAGAGGATGATCGCGTTAGTACCTACAGCGAGGTCCCTTGATCCGTCTTCTTATGTGTAACGCGCCGGTAAATAGAATACGAGCGCAGAAAACAGGAGCAGAAGAGACCGTAAACAAGTTCCCGTCGTGCTTTCCTATAATTGAGAGAGAAAACGACAGTTTTTCCCAATATTATTACGATACTCCTTTACGGATATCCTTGTATCAGAGAAATTACGTTACGGTGTACCGGTTTAGCATCGCCGTAACACCTGGACGAAGTGACGTTTATAAAGTTTTCCACGCCAAACACAATTTCGCTGATAAACTTTATTCGCCACGCTATAGTTTTTTCAAACAAGCGCATTATACGTTGAACGAGCAGCGCCAAGAAAGAAAATCATTCTCGTCGTAAACCGATTCCGCGTTGTCGATCGAAAATTATTATCCGCCAGAAATTCCGGACATCGGGTAACGATGTGAAATTTCGAATAAACACGTAGCGGTGGTTAAAGTCGTCGATAAAAGTTATCGACGAGTCTATCGAGGGTCGAGTAATTGCATTGCATTCGCTGACTTCGGTTGATGGAAATCGACAGCATCGTCAAGGCGATGAACAGAATTTGACGATCTTAACCGGCATAAGCCGATACACTACTGTATAGATTCAGTATACCTTATATACACCGCGACATATCCGCAGTGAAAACTACTCGTGGAGGTGGGGCCGGTTACGAAGAAAATTAAATTTCCCTGTTCCCGTGTCTTGCCACCCTCCTTTGTTCCGTGACAGGAGCCCCGCGCTAACAGCATTCCACCAGCCATCAGCCTCAATTCATTTACATTTACAGGCACTCTTCGTCGCTTCGACTTTCGTTCCGCTCTCTAATTTATTCGGTAAACTCCCCCTGTCCCCCTTGTCATCCCACCCACTGCAAGTACTCATCCTCGACGTTTCTGATTCCCCGGGTTGATCGCGTTACGATGTGCGAAATCGCGAGGATAGATTGAACCTAAGTGCAGCTCGCGGCAAATGAAACGTTGCCTAGCCCGCACGTGAAACACTGCAGGGGTTGGGTAGCTACGGTTTTAGAGAAACTTAATCCGTTGGAACGTCCCACCTGTTTCGCAAGCCTCGTGTTTCACTTACGTTCGTATCTAGGAGTCGGCAGCAGGCATGGATATAATGAAGTGATTCTTAAGAGTGCATAACTTTATACAGTACTTGTCTATCACATTTTGGAGAGAATTTCATTTGAGTATAGGAAAGATTGAGTTTTTTTGTTGTTGAAATATTTACTGTTCACTGAGAGAAATTTTATAGGTTGTACGGCAATGCTAGTAATTTATTAATATAAAAATAAATTCTAGTTACCTTAGCCATGCGTATTTCTATTTCAGCTGTACGTATAGTTATTTCAGCAATGCGTATTGCTCGTATTACTATTTGTGGTATTGCTATAATTATTACCCCTATTGAAATTGGTTCACGGATCGATGTGAGTGTATAAGCGTGCGAGCGCGTGTGGTATGCCCTCTCGAGGTCGATTGTTTTTGTATGTACATCTGCGATCAATGAATCTAATCGACTCTCTTTGGGTGACGGTACTTCAATTGAGTGAACCGTAGTTGAACGGTACGAGTGGGTCTTCTCGTTTTGACATGAAGCACCAGTCAAATTTAGTCTTCATGCCAAAACACCAAGAGTCACTCGAATATTTTAGCTACGGTTGATTCGATAGAAGTACCGTCACCTCAAGCGGGTCGATCAGAATCATTGACCGCAGGTGTACGTACATGAATATTGCTCGATTACCAGAAAATTTTCGGAACGAGGAAAGGATAAGTATTTAGTAATATGTACGAGGCAGTTAATCGATGTACGTACACTTGTATATCCCACAATTAAGATCATCGAGCGTCCTTTAATTTACTAACCAAATCCTGTGACACTAGTATACTATCTAGTTAACCTCTTTAGCCTTAGCTATCGTAGCTATACTAATTGCTCTGCGACCTATACATTTCTCTCAGTACCTATACCGAATGTTTTCAAGGGTGGGGCATATAGGAGACGCAAGTAAAAACGTCGATTAATCCTGGTGAATACATCAGAGTTTCTCTGTCGCACACTCGAACTTGTCCAGTTCAAAAAGGACAGAGAATGAATGACAGAGGGGCTCTTATGCGTCACCCAGGTTAATCGGTATTCTCAAACACACTCGCATACTCCGTATATACCTCATCCTCGAAAATACCTGGTATACACGAATCATTTATTCGGATTTATAATTCAATGAAAATTGAACTTCCTCAAAAGTTCATTATGCACTGGATCAAAACATTTATACAAAATTTTACGATTCAATGAAATTTGAACTTTCGCGAAAATGCATTCCACGCGAGATGAAAGTTGCTAAATTGATCTTGGATTATTCCTTACCACTTCTCTCGTAAACCACGAAATCGCGGACCGTTATAGGAAGTTTATGGAGATGTCGGTTCGCGATGCGGATGCGGGAGGGATGGTGGAACGAGGTTGACCCGGAGGACAAGCTGCAGTGGTTGAGTGGTGCGTTTGATTTTAGAGGGATTATATATACAGGAACACTATAGATCTCCACGCGGGGCCTTTTATCTCAGACTTCCCTGCAGAATAGTCGCGAATCCCACACTGCGGCGGTCTTCCGTTCTTTCCACCCTCCTACATTCCTTTGGTTTCTTTATTCCAGTCGTTGCTACCCCCGTCGGGGCATGGTTAATTCGTTCGATCGTTCTCGAGTCGAACTTGCGATAAACTTTGTCGCGTCGACCGTTTCACACCCCCCGCCTCCTCTCGTGGACGATTTATAGCCCGGTTCGGGTTCACTGGTCCTTCGCGCCCTTCCCAGTTTCATTAAAGAGTTATCGGACTGCTTCGATAATATAGATACGTCGCTATTCAATGTATCGTAATTGCAACAATAATTAACGCAATCGATGAGTTTGAAATTAGTCGGATATTTGGTTCATTTTATTGACACCGAGAAAAGAATGTATTAATAGTTAATAAATGTAATTTCAAATACGGCGAAATAAATATTTCATTAAGACAAGAAAATGTATGGTTATTATTGAAATGTTTATTTCATTCAAATGGTTATCTCGAAGGATCAAATTGTGCTAAATAAATATCGTAATAGTTGACGAATATTTACTTAGTCCAACAAATTCTTTATTTCGTCATATTTAAACAAATATTTATTAACTATAAATAAATTATTTTCTTGGTATACTTTGCCAGAAGAGCATGGTAAGATGCTTGAAAAATCAAGAAAAATGCAATATTTAGTGATTAATGTTTTCTCTAACGTCGATTTAATATTTTTCGATTGAAAGGCGTGAAACAAATACAAATTATTATATAATAATAACAAGGTGTATAGCATGCCTAAATTGATTTCTACACACTGAGTGTGTTAACAGCCGATAACGAGCAGCCTCGTCCTGTTTTGACTCGAGGCAATAGCAGCGAGATTACACGACGTGGCGGGATGCGTCATTCCATCCGAAATTAAACGGATTAACTGGTTCTCTGGTTACGGATACAGTTTAGACAACTACATACCCAAATGGTAGTCAAATATGACGACGGGACGTCGAACTGAAGACGAATTTACTATTAGTATATGTCGTGATATGAATAAGAATTAAGCTATAACTATCCACACAGTGCAAATATCTTTTATTTGTTACGAGGAAACTTACAATATTATCCTTCATTTTCAACTTCAATATTTGTTGATGAGTTTGCAGAACCTCATATTTTGTTTGCAATATTAATGGTAATCAGAGCCAGTTGAATAAATTTACAACAGTTTCTGAAGCTTCACATTTTGCGTCAGATTCCACCTTGTCTTTCAAGTGCAAATACTCTCGTTTAAATAAATTAACCTTTGGTTTGCGTTAACTAAGCTTTATCTAGTTTGAGTACCACTTCAAGTGATGCATATGTAACCGACCACTCACGTTAAGTGAGCCCTTAAGCCTGGATTAAATGCTCCGAAGAAGGAAGCTCTATTGGTGCATCAACAGTTTGCCCGGTGATGGTCCCGATAGAGCAGGTACGCAATCGAGCGATGGGATAGAGGCGAAGATGAATTCACGAGTTTCCGTAACGATCTGGCAATAATATTTTGATCGTTACCCCGTCGACGAGCAGAACATCGCCACGTCTTTGAATGCGATTTCAATGCGCTGCGTTCGTAGAGGTATAATATATGATAGAGAGAATCCTGCAGTGGTAATCTAAACTCTTTGTTCGCAGAAAAAATTCAGAATTAAAATTTCAGCACATCTGTAAACGAAACCAAAGCAAACCAATTCTACCTACGAGAAAGTTGTAAAAACTTTAATACACATATCAAAACTGTTACTGCAGTTCGTCGTACTTCCCACACCCAGGGAAAATATCTAGTTGAATACGAGCCTGTGTGTGTGTGTGTGTGTGTGTGTGTGTGTGTGCGATGGAAAAATTTATTTGAGATGTGTGTGAATAGTATTTTAAAAAGACACGCAAAAAACACTTATTTAATTCAAATAGACTTTTGTTCGATGCGAATAAATTCCTATATATCTGAAGTAAATATTTATATTACACTGAGAGAAATAACTTGGTTAAAATGATAAAACACATTTGGTTAAACGAGTTTAGTTATCCTAACCAAAATACTAATCAAAAGTGAACCAAATATCAAGTTACTTCAATCGAATGTTTAGTTATTCCAATCAAACGTTTAGCTATTCTAACTAAAAATTGATCTATTTAACCAAACAAATGTAGAGAGTGTCCAGATTTCACCAAACAATTAGGTTATAGTCAGCAGGATTTTGGTTAAAATAACCAGGTTATTTTTCTCAGTATATAGATTCGTATTCAACTAGACCTTTTCCCTCAGTACAACTAAGTTAATTCGATAAAACAAATTTGTCGGACTTGCTCCAAAGATTCCGAACGAGCAATTCTTGCCATGCGCGGACGACCATATCCACGTAGCGTCGATCAACCGTCGAAGTCGACGCGGAAGTGTTTTCGACCTCTTTTTCCGCGTTCATTCCCTCCTCCCGAGAGATGAGAATCGATCAATGCTTAAGTGCTCCCCAGGGCTGTCTCAACGCACCGAGCACACCCTCGGCATGCAAGTTTCCTTTCGTCGGCGTTATTCTCGCGACGTCGTTTCGGGAGAGAGTTTTTCAATTTCCCCCGAAGAGTGAGTTTTCTCCAGCGTACGCTCTCTTTGCCGGCGCCGTTGCGCAAACGCGCTTGAGCGGCATTTATGCGCACCCTTCGAGACAATTTAATTATATGATTTCGCGTTCCCGCGGGCACAGTCGGCGATTAAAGGGGCTCACTTTTGTGTCGGCGGTAAATTTTCCGTCCCCGCGTAACAGTTCCTCCGTACATACCTACCTAACGTGAGTCCCTTTTGGGAAAGTTTTCCTTTCCTACATACTTACTTGGAACGAGAAAGTTTCGTTGAGATTTTTCAAAGTGCCGTTCCACTTCCGTATAGCGCCCCTGCTCGGGTGTACCCGAGAGTGTGTACCTTTCATCCTCGGCCCTACTTTGAAAGTGTTTACTCTGTATTTGGTGGACGAGGCGGCAGCTATGTATCTAAAGCTGACTGGTGCTGCTTCGATATCCGAAGTAACTTTGATACTCGAAATTATATTCAGAAGTATTTCCAATTATAAGTTTTAAGGGTGGTTTAACGTAAATTTGTACTTATATGTAAGTACCTACGTGATGAGGTGGACGAAAATTTTGCAACCTACATCTTTTACGTGGCATCAATTTAAATACGCAGTCGCTCTAAATCGAGAATAGTAGAATTACTCTTCTTTTTTTTTTAATAAAAACGAGTTTGTTTAACGCGAACAAATATTTTGAGCCAGCAGCCAATTGTACGAGTGTTTCTTTGGCACTATCCGTGACGAGAGGTTCTACACACAGGAAGACAAGTACGTATTTGGGATTAGTAGGAGGGCAAGGATTTGGTGGGATTGAAGCACAGCACAGCAAAGCAAATACGGAGGTTGGACGAGAACCGGATTACTCGACGAATTGACCGTCGCTTCAATTGCATTAGCTGGATAGCTGATTCAATTGCGTCTGCATTTACCGATCAATCACGTTTTAGTTTCCAAAGTTGATTCTAATACTGTCAAGTTAAGAAGCAATAACTAATAGGTTATATTTTGGAAATGGTAAGCAATAAATGGTTTTAACATTTAATATTTTCGCGAATATCGAATTCTTCGAAATCGAGCGTTCACCTATTTATTGAGAAAATTTGAAAGTAATACCGAGACATCGATAATTTTGTATGAAAAAATAATTTTCTCGTACGTAAAATCAGTGCAATTTGAGGAATTTCGATTTTTGGCAAAATGTCACGTCTCAACTAGATTTTCTTTGAACTAACTTCTTTTGTTATCACTCGTGCCTACTCATCTTTATTTTAAACTGGATTCACCCTGTTCCTTCGGAGAAAGTTATTCGCTCCACATGGAAACACTGCAGGGTACTTCGTCTCGCGCTACTGACAGAAGCAAGGTAACACGAGGTTCTTTAATGCTATTTGTATTCATGAAATTCAATGGAAAAGCATCGACGTGGCATTACTAATAATTGATGATGTGATGCATGAACCGCGCACTCCTTCAACCAGCTTTCGAGTGGTTTGCAACGAGAGAGCTTCCATCTTTATTGGAATCTTACGATGTGATTCTTTATTACGATCGATCAAGCGTTATACAAATATTATAATTTTTCGCACAGAGTTCAGCAATGTACAAAGTAGTCTAGATTTTTTCTTATGCCAAATTATTTCTATAATCGAGTATGTTCATATATAGGAGAGTCTTAAACTTTTCCTAAACGTCGGACTCAAAGTTCAATGAAAAAATCGCTAAAATACACTTGCTCCATTTATTATATTGAATATTCTATATCGGCTATGTACGTATACTCCATCCTCATGATTCTCTGCAGCCCGGCGTCACATTTCCACTCAATGAAATTCCACTCGCTCGGTCCTTGTGACGAAGTAGCACCAAATAGGTATATGTGTAATAAGTACATAAGTACCTCTTCGACAGAAACTGATTCGAGGCGAATGTACAGGTATAATGTTCGCGTCATTTCGTCAAGTACCATTCTACGGATGCACTCGATCGTCGACAATAAACGATGGGCCTCCTCTCTATTGTTAAGAGGGCACTCGTCCCCTCGCACACGTATTCTGAATTTTAAATCTATATTATCATACGTTCTGTCCGTCGCTGACCTGATTCTCGATTGACTGAGAAAAATGTAGCAGTTCCTATCCGGTATCCAGATAGCGCAACTAATCGTAAAGAATTATTTCTATTCTGAAACAGCTCCGAGAGAATTCGTTGCTACTACTCGCGCTATCGTTCAAATTTCAATTGAATTAAAAAAATAATAATTGGAAGAAAACGTAATGATTATAATTTATAATATTATATTATATTGTATTGTATTGTGTTGTGTTGTATTGATAATATAATTTATAACCATTACGTTTTCTTTCAATTTTTTTTATAAACCTTGTCAGGATACAAAATAAATGACGCTATAGATTTTCATATCTCACCACTTTCACAGTACCTACAGCTTCACTCAAAGCTTTGACGCGTACGCAGGATGATGCCGATTATTATTTGACAGAGATACAAATAAAACGGAAGTACGTTTCTACTTTGTATCGTTTTAAAATCGTTCGGCAGATTTCACATTTTGTACCGCGGTTGTGGTGAATACAGTCAGACAGGTTCCTGCCACCCCGTCCACCCGGTTAGAGAGGTATTAGCTTTTGCCCACTGCTCACTCGTGATACACGCGTGTGTATCGCGTAACCATGAAAAAGAATTACAACTTCATCTCTCTCTCTCTCTCTCTCTCTCTCTCTCTCTGCTCGAGCCGCACGTATCGATGCGTGCACGCTGTTCGCTTGCTGCCGATACAAATGAATACGATCCGACATGCTCTCGTATTTAACGAGCGTCGTATGTGTGTGCGCATGGGTGTGCGATCATTTAACGGGTCTTTTAAAAGATATTCCGCGTCTCTTTCCTCTCTGCAAATCCCGATCGGCCATTGTTCGATGGACGAGTGTATTGCTTTTTGATAAATTGCCTATAATCGGACGCGCGGCTGTTCTTTTTCGAGGATATTGCATCGGCTTGAGTGCGTTGATATCCCGTTTCGTGCGGGATTCATTGTGAATACTTTGCTCAGCCTTAATAGATTTTAATGTAGTTATATTATTGTTTATATAACGGATCAGAAGGACCTACAACATCGCAGCTCCTACTGTCAACAAATATTTGAATTTTTAAAATTAATTACAATCGAACCTTTTTTAATAAGGGTTTTATATAACTTCAATATTCTTTTTCTTACAAACACTTATTTCGATCGGAATCTACATATTGATGTAAAATCGGAATAAATATTCACAAAAGCACTCTATTTTTCTCTCGATTTCTACTTCACTAATGCATAAAAATGCAACTTCAGCGATAACTCCGAATGTAAAATATTTTCTAGGATTCGCGATTCGAATGACGCCGTGCTACAGATTACACAATGTATGGCGGGAAAACGAAATTCGTAGCGTACGTTTCGCTCTCGTAATTGTCTACTTTTTACGCGCAACACGATCGATACCTACCATTCCTGTAATCGTGATGGATACACGCTCGCCCGGGCCACATGTGTCTCGGCTTTCAGATTTCAATAGAAATATACGCACGATAAATGTGCTGTGTCGTATTTCAGGCGCAAATTGCGAAGCGTCTAAATAATAGTTCCGTTTGGAAATTTCCAAATCTCGAGCAGAACTTCTACTCGCGTGCTAACCGTATTTGTGTGCTTACGAAAAAAGCACACATTCTTTCTCAAACAGAAACATACATAATAATTGGCAAAGTGGAGGTGACAGTCTTTTTTTTTTAATTTTTACACATAATATGAGACATTTTCAAATCACATATCATCTGATTGCGCACAATTGACATTGTAATACATACATACTCCCAGCATCAGGGATTCTATCGCTGATGACTTTTGAGAATGCCATCTTTAAATGTATCAATCAATGATCGATAAAGTTTCATGTTTTCATTAGCCAGTGCAAACTTCGTTGTAGCTAACAAGAGGATTAGAATTAATTATTCACTAGCTAGTTCGTTTCAAAATGGCATCTTAAAAAGTCACGAGCGACAGAATCCGTGACGCTGGGAGTGCATCGTATATTTACGTGACAGGGTGAGAAAAAGTGCTCGATTACGTCCAACTGGATTCGAATACTCGTTTGATGTTTTTCAATCCTCCTGGCTATTCACGTTCTGCAGGAAAACGAAAAACGAATAAGTCGTGTGCACAATCTGAAAGGAAAGGATAGATCACTTCGTCACATTTTGGTCTTTGTCGAGAAATACCTGGAATGTTAATCGAGCGTCCCTTCAGGTATCCGCGAAACGTGTTTGCAGGTAACGATTTCTAGGACGCTGTGCGAGCGGCTCCTCATATAGCCCATGATGATATTACGAGAAGCGGAGGTGCAGGAAGTGGAAGAGCGGATGATGAGAAAGGATAGAGGGGGCAGGAAGGGGGGAAGCGAGGGAAGAATGTCGCACACCACTGCAGACGGGGAAAAATAACAGCGGATTACATGGAAATCCATCGAACGGTCATCGAGGAGAACGATTTGTCAGATTTAAAGTGAATGAAAAGGAAAAAGTTTAATTTTTCGTGACACATGTTTGGTCATACTTGGAGAAAAATAATTTGGTCAAAACGACAAAACGTATCCGGTTAAATAATTTTAGTTATTCTGACCGAAATACTGTTACAGTAAGTTTGACGACTTAAAAAATGACTCATTAAAAATCTTGTCTAGAAAAACCTAAACGAAAATTACACGCTGTATTTTGTCTGCCTCCAAAAAATATTTCACTTAAAAAAGTATTGATATCCGAATGTAGTGCCAAGTACCTGTACCAAGAATTTTTCAGGGTGGGTGATATAAGAGACGCACAAGATACTATTATAGTAAGTTATCCAAATATTTAGTTATTTTAACTACATGTTTAGTTATTCTAACTAAACATCTAGTTATTCTAACCAGAAAATGGTCAGTTTAACCAAACAGGTGGAGTATCCATATTTCATGAAAAACGGCCTAGTTACGGTCTCCAGGATTTTGGTTAAATTGACCAGGTTATTGTCCTCAGTGTACCCTCCGTAATAACAAGAAGCTTTGCTATATTCGGTATTGAAGACTTATCCTATAATTACTGCTAAAATGATTTTCCCTTCGAACTAAGGATTTCCTAGTGAATTTATTACTGGTAGAATATAATTACTCGTAATGTGTGTGTGTGTGTGATGTCAGATTAGCATACTCCGGGTACATATTCGTTTTGGGGACGTTCTTAGCGAGCTTTTATGACGTCGGAGCGTCAATGGTGTGGGTCGTCGACTATGGCTCTTGCTCGTTCGCGACGCTGGATGTGGAGAATTTTATCAGAGGATCACGTTTTAAGCCGCTGCCGCTTTATCCGACGGACTTTTGTTCCCGAGCGTACCTAAGGCCATTAATTACCATTCCCACGTGGGCTGCTCGTATTGTCTTGCCGCAACGGCTTTATATCGGGCTGTGCGAACATGCTAGCCAAAATACTCATACGGTACCCGCCTATGACACAGTACTTCGACTAGGATATAGGTCGGTAATAGACGTAGACTATAGCGAATCGGATTCTCAAAATGAATAATTGCGCTCGGTTTATTTTGCGTGCGATAAAGAAAAGGAATAGTAGAATGCTATTGCATACATCGCTATTCCCCAAAATTTACTATAATCGATTTAGTCAAAATGTGTGCCATGCTGTATAGATAATCTCTTGGAAATTTATTATTCGGTCATCACAATATCATCCACGACACTCGACAGTAGACGCAGCGATTTTTAATATCGCATGCATCATAGACAGCTGTGAATCTCACATGCATCAATAGTGACTCAGGGGTGTCCCGTATCTCCTTTACCATTGGTCTTTTCCATATTGCAATATTTCTAGGCCAACGTCAATTCCCGAAGGTATCCGTAGATATGCACACGTAAATTTCTATGTGACTATTCCTGGAGGAATATCATATATGTACACATATATGTTCCATTAGAGCATCACGAGAGACTCCGTAGCTGCTTACCGAGTCTTTCGACCCAACGTATCCGCACTATCGGATATTCGCACGTTCGACGTTCCTTCCGATATTCAATTCTAACTTCTACTGCGACTTCGTAGTCTACCGAGAGTATTCGTAACATGGATATATGCGGGATGGAGATTATAGCTCGCGACACGTAGGGGAGTCGTGAGGGAACTTAAATGTTACTCCGGTGGACGCGTGGAGGGTCTCTCGCGAACCCTTCTGCTCACTCGGGGAATGCAACAGGGTTGTTCTTGAGCGTCTACCGATGTTGCGGAACACACTCGTATTTCCTTTGCATTCCAGCGTCGCATGTACGCGTAATATATCTAGAAGTTCATATCGCGAGGCTCTAATACCGAGGAAGAGTGCCGCCACCACCTCGAGACGCTTCTCTCGTTCCCTGCCTGCGGCACTCCACAGTCGCGCGACCTTTTTACAGGCCGAAGGTACTCGGCCACATAACCACCCGAGAACCCTCCTGCCACTTCTCGGCTTTTACGTAATACCGCACTTATCTGCGTTGCTCCACCTTAGCTTCTGAAAACGTTTTTCCAAGAATCACTCGGCCCTTTCGCGTCGTCTTTTACGCGGATAATATTTCAGTTGAGCCGTTTGACGAGAGATTACAGTCGCGAATTTGCCGCTTAAGTGACGTCGAGCCTTTTATTATAATCTGATCTGACAAATCGGATTATCAGAATTACTTGTAATGGATCCGTTTGTACAGAGGATGATACAATTTATACTTCTATAGTTACCATTTAGTACAATTTAGCCGACTTTCTCCTGCGGCCAATAAAGTAACTGTCGCAATAGACGAACAGCTAAACTCAGTATCCGGACAGGCATACAAATTCATACTGCAGATTTTACTGAGGGTTCTTACCAGTGAGACTTCCTGTATATTCGTACCTCCATGATTTATTGAAGATTTTTTTTTCACTAGTCATTCCTTTTTATCCCATTCAATAATTTGAATTATACTCAAATATGTCCGGCTGTTAGCACGTGTACTGCTATTGAGACAGTTACATAGTTTACCGATTTGAAAATTATCGCTTACACCTCTTTTCGCGCGAATGATTTATGAAAGTGAATTCACTTTCGTCGAAACTTTAATGCCTTTGAAAACGAGATAGATGAGCTACCCCAAAGACGCGCGACTCAACTTGCTTGTCCCACTAATTAGGTGCTAAAAAACTGACCTTTAAAGTAATATCGTTTCCACGCCAGCAGTAGCAGAATATTTCGAGGAATATACACATGTACTTCCTTCATCGCAATCACGTGATTTTGGCCTGAAGAGTGGCTGCTTCAATTTTATTGAAATTTTTTCGAAATCTTCGGTGCGCTAGAAAGTTTATCAGCTTAATCGCATTACCAATGTGAGTCAGCATTGGAAATAAGGATTCGATCATGACTTCCAATTCATCCCAGATCGTTTTCATATGCACGCACTCGGAAAGGAAGTACATCGCGGTAAAAAAGTGGTCATAATGATGCAGCCGTAGATGTTACAGATGAACCTATAAAGTAGAAAAATCGTCTTCTGTGCATAGGAAAAAATTCTTTAACAAAAATATTCCTTATATCTTTTGATTCGTCCTTCGAAATTCTTTCCGCGCGTAATAGTTGCATTACTTTGGATTAACCCGGTGTAGGAGAGTCATCTCATCTTCGTCACCGTCGTCCTCGCAACAAAGAAGAAATTGAAACACGTCTCGGAGTTATCTCTAGTAATGTTCTGCAACGCCCTGCGGGATTACCTTCGGCGTGACAAGTGAAATTGCACGGGTCGTAAAGTAACCCCGACGTAAAGCTCCGATGGAAGGAGACGAGCGAGTTATATGGAGTTATCGCGTGGATATCCGCTTCGTTTTACGATACGACGTGGATATTCGACTCGATACGTATCCACCGATAGGTCATTTATGGAAAATCAGAGAACGGCGATATCGTTACAATTAAATGTTTCCTCGTTTTAATGTCGTATTATTAGAGACAGAAAAAGGTACATTATTTCTTTAAAAAATGCATCACGAACACTTGAAAATTCAATTTACATTGAAAATGAATTTATTCTAATTAATTTTGTTATAGTAATTTATTTTATTTTGATTTTCTTTTATTCTCAGACTCTATCGTCGTTAGCACATAATGTCTAGATATGCAAAATGTATAAATAATAATTGAAATTGAAGGGAAGGACCTCTGATCAGATTAAATCGAAATTTGATATCACCGTTGGCAGACGCGAATAAAAAATTACTTCGCAGCAATTCGAAACAGCATTTCGTCTCGTACTCGTACCCAAATAATCAAAGTTTATTCATCACTCGATGTCGTAGCTCTCGAAGTAACGAGAAAAATCGCGCCACAGGTGCACCCACAATCGCGTCGTGAAGTCGCGAATATCCGAATATCCGGATTCTCGACCTCCCATCCAAAATTCATCGACAAACACCCTACGCTGTCGACTTCCCTTTCATATACATATGATGCATGCATCGGAAAATGAAACACTGATATTACAATCTTAAGATTGGATTCTTTATATCGATCGACCACGTACCAGTCAGTTTGAACATCTAGAGGTTGAGAAAGAGAGCGTCCTCCGGTTTGCATTCGGGGTCCATAGTCGCCCGAGTGTCTACCGCCATATAAGACTGGCATAATTATGCCACTGCAGCACGATTATTAAACGGGGAGGGGAATTCCGTTGCAGCTGGAATAATGGATGAATTAGCAGCTTGTGCAGTAAAAATGTATGGATTGAATTACGGATTTTATTTCGCCGGCAGCATCTACGTCACACCATACGAGGCTTGACTTACTCGCAAGGAGAGAAATTTCAATCACCATTATCTTACTATATATAAACTTTTGGCCTATATCGATATAAGATTTTGTTTTAAATAAAAATGTAATCTTCAAAAGAGTATTATATAAATATAAGACAAAAGTCTATAGGTAGATAGTGAGAAAATAGTGATTCACAAGTTTCTTTTCTGGCAATTAAGCTTAGCCTCATATGATACAGTATTTGATGTGATTAAAATTGCATATTACATTGTATTATAATTCAGACATTCACCTACAAATAATTGAAAATGGTAATACAAATTTACGAGTCTCAGTTATACATTTTTTAATATGAAAGAAAATACACAGATTAAATTTACAAGCTAAAATAAGCCGGAATTAAAAGGAACGTGGAAAATATCGACAAAGGATTTTTCACTCCCGTTCTCTTCCATACATTTTTCCCACAAAAACTTCCACGCGGGATAACGTCAGAGGAGGTTACGCGGTGCAGGGAATAGATGCATCGCATGTTGACCTGATTACGAACGAAGTGTCTGTGAAGCGCCCGTCGATATCATTTATGGGTTTGGCGCGGAACAGAGACACCTATAGCTACATAGTTTCCGAGAGGTCGTTCGTTCCTCGGTCTTACGCGAGTAACCCCCCACCCACACACACACATTTTCACCCCTATCGCCAGTAAGGATCCCGTGACGATGCCGGAGGAAAAGCCGGTAATGAATGTCAGCCCATACGTTTGTGGCTTAAGGTGATCAAGTTTTTATGAGCCCTCGTCGTTGGGACTTTACACTTTGATTCTTTGGCCTTATCTCCGATGATGCGTTCGCGGAAGACCTCTTGAGAACATAGTCTTAATACACATTTTTTTTTCAATGAAATTTTAAGTTTAAACGAAGATATATCATTTCGAGGTCGACATTCAATACAAAGAACTTTCTATGTACTTTTTCATATTTGTTAACATAATGGTAATTTAAGCCAACAACTGAATCAAATGATTCTTCAAAATTGTTTCCAAGCATTTCGAGCTTCATTCGTGGTTCCATAATGAATTTCAAATCCAGCATAGAGAGTGTCAATGATGACTAATTTTAGAAAATTCGAGCCGTCCTTTTAATCGAATTTCTAGTCAAATTGGTTGATCTGTTTGTGATCGGGCGATCTGTATCTCTACTGGCGACGATAGCACATTGACGTGATTACGCGGCCCAACGCGATGCAATCGCGGCTGGAACGCGCGCGCGGGGCCTATTTGAAATTCAAAACGCAAACTCGCTCAGTTGTAAGATCGTTAACTGGATGCCGCGATCATTACCGCTGCAATTCCCCGCCACGTTTCCATACATATTCCGGTTTCATTTTCCGCGAGCGTCGCGCACGCCCGTTCGGTGCGCAGCGCGCATCATGCCACTCGAGAGAGAATCTGCATGCGAGCCTCCCGTTCGCCTCTCTATATATATACATTCGTTTCATTATCCCGCAGAATCGACGCGACGAATCCGCCCACGCGAATCGTCGGAAGTCTGCTCGGTAGCGGACGATCGGTCGTTGCGTCCAGGAAAAGAGGGTACTCCATCTCGCCTGAAAATAAGTGTCGACCGTTCGATAAGGGGTCAGATAAAAAAGGATTGACGGAACGCGTCAGTTAGCGTCGTCGAAAGGTCGCAATTCACGTCGAGCCCTGTCCGCCCTGTCGAAATACGAGTCCAGGAATTCAATGGAGAACCGCTCGGAGAGGCTTCGATGGCGAGTTTAGGTTTTTTTGCGAAATAACTGCGCGAGCGAAAATCTGGTCGAGGGCGTCGGCATAATCGAAGCTAGAAGTGGTTCCCTCGTCGGAACGACGAGAGCACTGATAGCAGAATTTTATTCGAATAATTCAGAATATTATCGTGTTTCTTTTATAGTTTCCAGCAGTGAAAAATTATTGAGAAATGTACCTACTTATTAGCAAATTATGAAAGAAACACGAGATAATATTCCAAATTATCAAACGAATGATTATTATAATTAATTTCTTTCTGTAACTGGGAAAAAGTGTTCCTGACTTTGGTTACACACGATTCGTCGTTGCTATTTGTTCTTACGTAAATGACGGGTCGATGAGCAAGCACAGAAACAGCTGTTAAATTTAAAGTGTTAAAGCGAGTGAGACAAATTTCATCGCAGACAAATATTATCATATGCTCAGAACAAGTACTGGTTACGTCATATCACCGTGTCGCCGACAAAAGACACTAATTATGCGTTCCGTGGGAATCTATCGGTTGTGCTACATCTGTATGGCGTAATAAGTTACACGATATGGATGGGACGTGTATCATTGATGAACCACGAGACTACAGCTTCGTCGATCGAATGCATGCATAGCAGTCGATGCGATGCATGCAGGCGGAAAATTTTTATATATTTTCTATATAATCCATATGTATACTAGTTTTGGTCACATATATAGATTATATATGATTTCTATATTAATCATAGAAGGACTATACATGTGTATATGGATTATACAAACATTCAAAAAGCTGTATATAGTCCTTATATCGTTAATATAAAAATCGTACATAATCCATATATATGACCAAAACCACACATATATGGAGATTATACATAAAATATATAGAAATTCTCTGCCTGGAGAGAGAGAGAGAAAATGTGGATCTCTCTAGATTCCACGAAATTGGTACATGTGATCTTAGCTACACAATGGGAAAGAAGAGGTTTGGTTGAGATGAGACGAATCACCCATTTTTCACTCTCCCTTCATTTTCTCACTCCTAAGGAAACGCACTTTCGACTCAAAACACGATCTTTTAGGCGAAACTCGAGTTTCGTTGAAATACTTCTTCGCGCCTTCTTACGGCTCTTCACCCGGTGGGAAATAAGGAAGCGAAGCAGAAGAGGTAGTCGCCCCGAACAGGCGCGACGGCGACACTGACGACGTCAGGGTGTAATCCATCGTGATCGGAGGTTTCGAATTTCAAGGATCTTCCTCCACAGCGGGAGAGAATCTGTCCCTCTCCTCCGGTATAATTTATGTCTGATTAAGGCTGCAGGGAGGACATCGTAAACTCCGCGGCCCAGCGAGGATAGAGGCGTGCGAAAGCGGGTCGTGGAGGGGGAGGGGGTGGAATGGGAGAGGAAGTGTAACTATATAGGCGTCACACCCTAACTCACCGTTACTACTGCCGCCGCTCCTCCGTCGTTGTCGCTACCTCGCTTGGAGCCATGCAAATGGGGTCCGATGGCCTGCTAAGTGATTTACTTGTTTAATAATCTGCATCGACTACTGAAATTTATGCCTCATTTGCGTAATGCATCGCCACAATCGACCCGCGTACTTTAGGTATTCGCTTTAATGAATCTCGGCGCTCGTATGCGGATATATCCAAAAGGCGTAATAAGGAGAGCTTTTTGCGAGCCTCGATAATGACTCGTGGGCCAGCGAATCTTGATTGAATATGTCGAAAGTAGCGAGATTCGTACAGATGTTTAGGATAGATCATTACAGGCGTGAAATGTTCGCAACCTTACGGACTTAGACCGGAATTTAACGCTCCGTGATGATCACACGTCCATAGAGTTCCGTGATGGACACGCATGGGTTAAGTGAACCCAATCGATGTTTTCATAATAGCCACATGAACAACATCCGTCCAATTTATACCGAAAAATTATGGAACATTTCTCGAACATTGCCGATCATCTAATCACCGTGTCTATGTAAAAAATGAAATGATAATATATTCAAAAGCGCGCGATCGTGAATATGTAGACGTGTGAAAAATGAGACGCTTCACTGAAAGTGTCATAGCTTCTTTATTTTTTAAGTTTTCTTAATAAAATCAAAGATGTATTCTCATTAGACATTACTTTGAAGCAACAAATAGTTCTGTAGTGCACGTTTCAAAAACGATTTATTCTTTAGTCCGAAGAGGGTTCGTAATATTTTTAAGGATTATTATTATTCCGAGACGTAGCGAGGGTCTAGTTATGACTGTAAAAAAAAGAAGTACCGTCAACTTTGAATTTGAAGTCTGGGTCAAGTGGACCCTTGGTGACGACAGAGGATTAATAACAATAGTTGAAATTTTTCTTAAATCGTAAAAATTTGGATCCTCATTTACGCGCCGTAAATTTCCGTCGAGATCAGTGGTAGTGAAATATGGTGACATAACTCAAACCCAACTTAGCAGTACATTACTTCTGTCGTCGCGACGAAAACACGTACCTACCCGTTTTTTATTTTTTGCGTATATATATATGTATAAGTACGGGCCCTCTAATCGGAGAGGAAAATCTTGGGGTCCCTCTCTCCCGCGATCCCATTCATATTCCCCGGCATTCCTCTTTACACATCCATGACGCGCTTAATTTACCTCTCGTACGTTTTTCCATTTTCGGACGCCGCGGCGGAAGCCAAAGTAAATCAAAAGTGTCGGCCGCGAAGGTGTGTGGGTGTTTCGCGTTACCGAGGGGAATGTAAGAGATAGAATGGCACGATCTGAAAGAGGGTATGTATATGTGGGGTACGGGATGAATGTGGGATCCTATAATTTTCCAGGGAATCTATCGTTCACCCTGTACATTCACCTCTCGCGAACCTTCTTTCCTTCCTGTTCGTTGATTGTGGGGCGTTTCGTTTTGAGCCCTGTCATCCCCCCGACCGAGAAATTCATATCTAGATCTGCCAGTGATCAACAAAGGATCACGAAATGATTAAAAAGAAGTAAACAAAGAGGATCCTGATTATTATTAATGACCACGATGACCAGTAGCCGTTAAAGTGTCCTCTAATATGCGACTTTCCTGTACTGAAAAAAATAACTTGGTTAAGATAACAAAACGCATCTGGTTAAACGAATTTAGTTATTCTAACCAAAATACTGGTAAATTGAACCAAATATTTAATTATTCTAACTCATGTTTAGTTATTCTAACTACTTGTCTAGTAATTCTAACCAGAAAATGGTCTGTTTAATGAAACACAGATGACAGATTCATATTTTACCAAACGGTTTGGTTATTGTTTCTAGGATTTCAATTAAGGTAAGTGTCCCAATTCCTAACCAATTAAGCCCAATTTCTAACCACTTACATATTTAGTTCTATTAAGGTATTTCCATGGTTTTGCGTTTTTCTTACGAATCTCATGAAATTTTGCCAATCAAAAGACTGAAATATTACCCATCGATTCCCAAAATTTTAAAACGCTGAGCCACGTAGTTTAAAAGAAAATGTTAATTCAAAGTAGCATTTTCCACTGACTTTCAATGGCTAACACGTAGAAAGACGGTACCTCAGTGACGTTTTGAGCTATAACTACAGAACCAGTCTTACAATGTTAAAGAAAAACTAACGGCGAATAAAATGATATTGTAGGATTATGTTCACAAAAACTGGAAGTGCTGAGCCATATAGTTTCAGAGAAATTATAACTTAAAAACTGAGATTTTTCTTGAAACTGCAAAGTGGTGGGGACGAGTAACGATGATGTGGCAACAGTGCGCACAGCTGATTTAGCCCTCTCCTGTGACTATGGGACTCAGTAGTACTTTTGCTACCGGAGAGGGGATAGCCAGTGGCATGGCGCGGCAGCCCCCACTACGGCACGTAGTGGCAGGCACATAGCGGTATTCTAAGGAGAGAGAAGCACTGTTGCCACGATTATCGGGCCAGGCAGTGTATATGTGTGAGGTACATTTGTACACAGGAGGTCTCTGTGTAGCAAGGAGCTCAGAGTACAGAGTTACTCAAAAGTTTCGTTCGTGCGTAATACAGTTTGTGATCAGTTGTACTAAGTCCTGAAGCAAAAAATTTGAATACGACTGTCACCATTGAAATACCTTAATAAACGTATAACATTGCTGTGTCTTCAATTAACAGAAATTCTAATCTAAATAATAAGGGATAATAAAGATATTCATGTGAACAGACTACGATAAGAAAATAATGAGATACCTGAGGATTTGGTTAGGAATTGAAACATGGTTAGGAATTGGGTCATTTACTTTAAATTGACTAGATTATTTTTCTCAGTGCACTTAACAAAAATCGCGGACGATTTCTCACTCGACGTCGATCACAACACGACCAAACGGATGTATAGGCAGATTCCCGTCGTAATTCCATCCGAGGGTGATTATCATTATTACCATAACCATTTCAATCCCATCAGCCGGAGCTCGCTTGAACAATAGTACTAATCTATACGTCGTTGAGCCACCCGGGGGCAAAAGTTAAACTTCAGGTTAATCCGCGGAAGATGGTATCTACGAATTTCCCCCCTCCGGCATAGGTATCTCTTCCCCGGGAGCCAAAGCCAAGAAGGCCGCGCTCCTCGACGCCTTGTCTCTGGACGGATCTCTCCCTTCGGAGAGACCCCAGGGGAAACAATAGTCTTAAAACGGAGTTTACCCACAACCTCACGACCGACATCCGTCGAGGCGGCTCCCCCAACCATTCACCTCATGGAGATTAAACGACGTCGCTCTCCTCCCCCTTTCATTACGCCTCTATATCCTTTCTTAACCTTCTTCCTATCGAGATGGGAGTTGGAACTGACCCCGCGTCTTCGTCGTATGAATCGAATGGGACTCGTATATGATTCGTCTTTGTAGGCTCTTGAAATTGTTCCGAATCTTCGAGAATAAAATGGCAAAGTGGTATAATGACGAATATTTTAAGTGTAACGAATAGTTTGAGTCTACGCGTTAATGTTTTTCGGAAGGATGGATTGCTTCGATAAATAATTTCGTTTCACTAGATCATCGTATGAATCGAATGGAATTTGTATGTGATTCGTCTTTGTAGGACCTTGAAATTGTTGATTCCGAATCTTTGAGAATGAAACGGCAGAGTGGTATAATGACGAATATTTTAAGTGTAACGAATACTTCGGATCTATACATTAATGTTTTTCGGAAGGATGGATTACTTCAACAAATAATTTCGTGTCACTATATCGTCTCACCTAATTCGTCTAAAAACTTTAAACTCACAGTTTTGATTTCATCTTGATAATCCGGAGAGTAAATCCAAACTTGATAACACGAAAGTTAATTGCTTTTTCAATGTCAAACAAGAATTAACCAAGTTTACGAATCGTCGTCATCTCTCCTTTATTCAATTAATACTGCTCTGTTATCTACGACGCCGTTTTCACTGAAAAATTTGTCGCAGCGTTTAACTGCAGAGCCAAGTTGCGGGATATTCCATTTCGAGGCCGTCGAAGTGGACCGCTAAATCCGTTGGCGGATTCCTCCAACGTAAGTCAGACGTACCTAAGTACCTATATAGAGAGAGGCGCCTCTCCCGTTTCCTCCTTTCCTTCGAACCCCGTCCCATCGTCACATCCCTCGCCCTCGTATCCTGAGCAACTACTTCATTTGGCCGGCAAGCAAACGGACTCGGGGATCCTTTGCCACTTGCCAGGATGGGTCGTCTGGGGTGGGGGGTGGATTATTGTGGCTCCGAATTCTGCATCCTCCGGTTCGCCAAACGCGCGGCGCGCGCGTCGAGACGTAACGAAAGTTAAACGGCCCCGCATTTGTTTCGAGTTGACGGTATAAGCTGTGACGACCTACATAATTGTTCCACTTTCGAGAATGTCAGTTTTCCAAGCGATAAGGCGAGCGTCTTCCACGTGCATTAAAATATACGGCTTCCGATTCTTTCGATTTTTACCGATTTATTTCCCTTTCTTCTCGGTCGCGAGCTTCGAAGTAGGATACCGCGCCGTTTCGCGTGATACGGGGGTGTGATCCGCCTTTAAGCTCCCCCTTGCCGAAAGGACCATCGTGATTCACCCAAGATAACTCGATGCAATTTTTTTTTCGGCGTGTCGACATCGCCGTAAAAAATCGTCTCCAACATCGTCCCTTGAAAGGGTTGACGACGCTGCCGTATCTCCGGCTCAGGCTCTTATAATTGGACCATTTCCCGCGAGCCTCTCTCCGCCACACGATATCGTCGCAATTTAGCCGGGCTTTTCCTCGAGCTTTCATTATACATTACATGCGACCTCCCGCGGTCGAAGTGAGCGTATAATAGCGGTAAGAGCAAGTGTCCCGGCTCACTGGAATATAAACTAATCAAACTTCTGCCTCGACGTGGCTTTCTGCCTCGTCCCCCAGTTCCTTAAAGTCGCGACCGCCACCTGACTACCTCACGTATGATGCGCGCAACGTCCAGACTCCCCCCCCCCCCCCTGAAGAACCGTAGAAACAGCATTGGAGCTCTTTGACGTGGCTAATTAGGTTCGTGTTCGTTTCGTCCTCGAGCAAAGGGAGCGAAGGATATCTAAATTGCATGGTTGATTAAAGAGAGTCTTTGCTTTCTGATAATCTTATTAGAAAAAAGCGTTCATGTCTTGGCTCTGTACACTGTGAAACATTTCTGTTTCGAATTCACAAATTGTGTTGGAAGCTTTTAACAAACACAAAAGTGTGGTAAAATGACAAAGATGATTATTTTAAAATCACAGTATGCATCGTAAATTGCCAATTGTTACTGAACTTCACAATTGGTTTTGTAAATTTAATTCACTGATGTGTTGGAAACTTTTAATAACTTCTGACAGTACAAAATTCCAGTTAAAAAAGTGTCGTCTTCACGATAAGAAGGCAGGCTCTTTAACCCTTTTACTTGGAGGTCGCAGAAACCACTGCGTACCTTTATTTAAAATATACGTAGCACAAAATTCTGAATTATCAGAGTTGAAACTGTATAGAATTGTAACCACGCCTCCCTTCGTAGTCGCTGTTGCGTTGTAAACTAAAAACTATGTCGAAACTCCGTTTTACGGTACATCGAGAATCTCTTTATATTGACTATACTACGACCAAAGAAAAACTTTATTAGCGTTCGCAACTTCACAGCGAGACATCCGTAGTATATGTGTTTGTTGTAATTTTCTGGGTCGATTGACGCGGCCGATCCGCATAATTTCGCAGTGACACAGTCGACGAATATCCGTTCGCTTCCCTTGCGCTCTTTTCCCCGTTTGCTCTTTCGCTCTCGCTCCCTTCAGACGCGCGCGGAACCACGGGATGCCGAACGTTTACGAGCAGTCACCCAACTCCGTACGGATATTAGACTTCAAATGTGTGTGTGTGTGTGACGGTATTAGAAGTTGACTCGTTCGAAACTAACGGAGTAGCTAGTTTGCACTCTGCTCCGGGGAGAACTTGGACGATTTCGTCGTTGCTTGATTTTCCCGAGAGCAAATTTCTAGAGGTCTGTATGGCCCCGAAAGACTGGAGGATATACCGTGGATCTTTAAAAGTGATTCGTCGGAGGCTGCCACGGAATACCAAGCGAGCGACAACATCGTAGGATAGCGCGGTCGAGGGGAGGGTCGTTAGAGGGGTTCCTTTCGGAGATTCAAGGTCGCGGGAGACTTTGGAAGGTGTTCGTTAATCGATATTACAGCATTGCGATGCTTAAATAGTTTTGCAAGGTGACATCGATTGCTTCTTTACATAAAGATGACAAATTTTATGATTTTCAATGATTTATTTGCATTAAATAGAATTCGATGTATCATTGAATGAAACGTTTATTTTACACACAGTGAAATAGACATGTATCCTTTATTCGCAGATACGTATCGTTGTATCCCGGAGATACATTCAGTTTTTTTTGTCTTCATAGGTTATTTCAAGGAACTGTTCGGGTTTTTTTTTAATAGAAGAGAAGAAGGAAACCCGTCAAAATGAGAAAGTTTCTCGGCAGTCGGTAGTTCGTAAAGTCTTTGCGAAATATTATACAATAACTAGAAGGAATATTAGACACGGGAGAGGCGAGCAAAACTTCATTTTTCTCCACCCCATATTATTATACTTCGGGTATAACCAATTTTAGCGGGGCGTGGCCTTCGAGATTACATGAGAATGAAATATCGACCTTTCCAAGGATTCGTCCAGTTACTCTGTTTTCTATTAAAATTTGCACGAGGAGTAAAAAATACCATCATCAATCGGTTATAAGTCCCGCGAAGAGTGCTAATTAAATAATTTCCATTTTTCGTATTTACCCGCGCTTCTGTGCTTTACGGTGCATCAATCGCATTTCTCTTAAATTGAACGAATCATGTTTGCTTTAATTACGTGAATATTCTTGTACTCACTCACCGTCGGTGATTGGCGTTTGTTAAAACAAATAGAGAGGGTTTCCGATATCTGAATTGAAGGGCTCTGACGAGACTGAAAATGTAATAAATTAAACTATCATAAATATTCACCAATACTCGACGTGTTCCATGCGTCATAAATATTTATTCAATTCTGAATAAACACGATTACAGCTTTAATTATCAATAAATTTATTATTGCTGTAACTCATTCTGTAAATATTATCTTTCGGCTGATGTTTGTGTTGTAAAGTGAAATCGAGTATCTAAAAATTACAGGAAATGGCATTCTTTGTGGGTTTTCAGAAAGGTCGAAAGTAAGTAGGGTAAAGTACCAATATTGTAGTCAGTATTCTTTTCCCCGCCACTTGTAATGTTTTATTTGATATAAAGCGAAAATATCTAAAAACAACCGAAGAAGAAACGGTCCTTTTATTTCAACCCCTATAAGAACTTTCATCGAATACCATCTTTCATTTTCAGATTCACTCTTCTTTCCGCGAATGATTGAAGTTATGAATACACAAACTCGAACGAAATTATCGGGAAGACAATATTTTTCAAATCATAAACAGTATTACATTCTTCTTTCGTTTTAAATGAATCATAAATAAATATACATAATTATGCTATCCCTCTGCACTCCCGCACTGCCTTTGTCACGCATCGATTGTTAGATGAGAAAACATCTCGACGCAAGAAAGAAAAATAAAGATAGGAAATATGTGTATAATTCT
The DNA here is from genome assembly GCA_963678675.1 of Xiphydria camelus. Taxonomy (NCBI): domain Eukaryota; kingdom Metazoa; phylum Arthropoda; class Insecta; order Hymenoptera; family Xiphydriidae; genus Xiphydria; species Xiphydria camelus. The sequence goes on along the minus strand of OY783197.1, from coordinate 20,154,019 downwards.
GAAACAGCCGTTTCTCCAACATGTACTGTACAAGAGCTTCGAGCTTTACAACACTCGTCGCTCGCTCCTCCGTCGCGTCATTAATTTGACGCGCGTTGCGATCGATGACGCACAATGCGTCTAGACATAACAATCGGCAACGGGAACAATTTTCGTGGAAAACTCGAGTTATAAAGCCCCTTCACTTCTCCCAGCGCCATTGGCGATCGACCTGCCTCCCGCGTGCTAATTGCTTCGCAGGCGTTCGAAATGTAAGCTCGACCTCGCGCCAGTACCGCGTGAAGAGCTTCGCGGTGGACTGCGTCGATTTGAAAATCAGTCGGTTACCATTAGCAAACACCCCCTGCAGTCTCCAGTCCCGATTCGATCTGCAAGAATGTAATTAAGAACGAGGCGCTCACCGGAACGTTAGCTTCAACCCTCCACCGGGACCTCCTCTCTCTCTCACCCGCATTTCCCTCCTCCCGTTTTTCCTCCTCACCCGTCTCGATCTCGACGGGGATTCCCGGCCCGCGTCCTTGTTAACGTTCCAATAATGCGGTCATTAGTTAATGATGCCTCTTAGCGGTTCTCCCTCTCTCCCTAATCTTCGACTTACAGTGCTTTACCGTGTCTGTCGAATCGATCGCGAATTAGTGTGTTTCTTTTATCTCTTTTAAACTCTTTCGTGGTGTTTTCCTTTACAACTCTCTCTTTCTCACACTCTGTGCTGTCGATTCGTCCGACCAACGACCACTTCTAGCACGGAGGGGCAGCTCCTTGTCAGTTCCTCTTCCCTGAGTAGTTAGTGAAGCGTAATATGATTGATCACGTGGCAGTAGAAAACGTTTATATACGTACTGAAAGCTGTTTCGATAAGAAGAAAAGTAGAGGAGATGTTTCGGGTAATTCTTCATCATCATCATCATCATCATCTTCTTCTTCTTCTACATACACACATGACTTTAACACCTTGTACTGAGTCTGCTGGTGTTATAGTTTTTTTTTATAAATCCATTTACTTATGATGTTTGTAATAAGATTAATTCTTGAAAGAGGCTCATAATGATGTATTGCGTAAAGAATCACTGTTTTCTAATTTGCTTCCACCTTTCGAAAACTACTATCCAAAATGTCTAGCGGTATTACTACATTTGACGAGTGACAATGTGTACCAGGTGACTTTTAGAGAAAAGTGGTTTAATTTGAGAGCCGGGGATCGAATAATGTAAGCAGTTTCACCCTACATAGAAGGTATATTTCTTCAAGTGCCGATGTACTTGGCAAATTTACCTATACGAGCGAGAAAAATTGAGGTCGTCGCTGTATCCCCTCCTCCTTTCTTTCATCCTCGCATTTACCTTCTCGCTCATTTTATATAGGATCAAGTAAAGGGGAGAACTCAAGCGGTATATGGAAATTCCGACCTCTCTCGGCGCTCAAATATTTATCAGTTCTTCATTTCAAATAACGATTTCCGCAGTGCCGGGAGCTTTCCATTTCGAATCGACGAACGAAGATTAATGACGCCAGCGCGGAAGGGTGTAGTGCGGAACACCAGGTGCGAACTGAATGTACCTATAGAATTCGTTGCATGTGGCGGATCACTAACGAAGCGTTGGATCTTTAACATTTTTAAAGTTTCCGTCTACTGGGATGACTTCACTTTTCGTTAGAGAATCTCCATTTTAAATGAGATTTCACGTAATTTCCTGAAAAAGAAATACCAAATATCGGATTAGGATGGATTAGCAAAGGAAAGCAATCTTGGTTTTTCAAATGAATTCCTAGATTTTTTATGTGTCAAGTAAGAAGTCTTCTCTAAATTTCAGACAGTAAAAATTCACTGATATGAAATGAGAAGTGAGCCAGTCTGATTTAGAGTCAAAAATTCATTCTTAGCGCATCAGAAACTTTCTTTGCAGCTATTGCATTCTCGATTGTTATCGCTATCAACGTCGCAAGCGCCATCGTTACCGCCTACGCCGCATCAGGCCGTTAATCATCGAAGGGACGTTCATTCATTCGAAAGACACAGAAAGCACGGACTCGCACAAGTCGTAAGAACTGCGACCCTTCCTCTGTCACCGTTTGTCATCCGTCGAGTAGACGACTGCTTTCCCAGCAAATAACACTCGTCGAGAAACGGGAGAAACAATCAGCTCTTGTTTTTTAACATTTACGGTACATACAAATCAATCTTTCCAAATAAATTCCAAGGCACATCAGAGGTTACTTTGATGAGCTATATTTTATCGATTCACTAAATCTCGTTTATACATTTTTCTTTCAATTACAGTACATTCTGTTAAAACCAGAAAAAAATATCCCAGGTGCATTTCTTCAGGGATATTAGAAAATTATCATCGTAGAATTATTGTGTACATAATCTCTAGAGCTACAGAGTATGTATCCCCGCAAGAGTAATCTATCTTTGAGATATACATATGTACAAGGGCGGCTTTGCCTTTGCGCGGGGAAGCGGATGCTGTATGTGTACCTCTTTTCTTCCTTTCCTGATACTTGTAAAAATTGAAAATATGCACCCTAGTACACCACCAGGACTCCTCGGCGAGTATTGAACATTTCTGTTGACTTATTGCTTTACTTTCCGCCTCAGAAACCCTTGGAGGAAAAATAGGGTGAAGTGAGATAAAATGGAGGGGTAAAAGGAAACATATCTTTGTAGCTACTATACGCCTTTATCTTTTATTAATAAGTGTATCCGATAACTCGACAAATTTAGAAAGTAATATTAATTGCAAGCAATTATACTATCAAAGATATTATTTACTTGAAAATAACGTGCAGATGTAATTTAATTGCTTACTGATTCGAAAAAAAATCGAGTGAAGAAACACTCAACACTTTCTCGACTCTCTCCTTAAGAGACTGTCGAGTCCTCCGAAGGATCTTAACGCGTGTAAGCGCGCCTTCAAAGATGTGCATCAAAATGCAACTCGTCTCGAGGAAGAAACTTCCATTACTCCATCTCGTTCTCCTCCTTCAATCCTCCTCCCTTTTGGCATTTCTATACGATCCACCATCCCTGATTTCAATTAGGCAGTCAGTCACGGTCTGAATGCAAAAGCCACCGCGAAACGGGGTATTCGTATATGTACAAAACGGCGAGTGTGGGATATCCTCTAGTCATCGCATCCTTCCGGTCACAGATTACTGAACCCTTTCAGGTAACGACTTTGCGGGGTGTACCGTTGCGTCCTCTTTGACTGCCCGGTATAACGAAAGTCTCGCGGCTCCCTCATCGGTAACCGCAATTTATTTGAAATGTCCGATCTATCGGAAATCCGTTTCTCAATCATGCAGGGGGGAAACTCCACGGGAATTGGAAATGACGATTGCCAGATCCACGCGTCGTTCCTACGCGTGAGTGGTTTCACGAAGACTACCGGGACACTTCGAAATTGAAAAAGCGGAATATATAAATATGAATATCACACAATATTTTTTTATGAAGGTTATGAATAGGATATTTAATTATAATTATACGTGAATCGAATGGACCCTATTTATATTTCAATATAATTCTATATTGAAATATATAATATACTTAAATCATATATTAAAAATGTTTCTGTTCAAAAACGTTTTTCTGCAACGAAGGTAAATTTGACGAGAAGTAGAAATAACATTTTCTTCCCTGTAGTATGAGTTCTTGTCGACTCTCCTCCACTTGTCGTCCAACTGTCAGGTCACATATCACTTCGTGAAAAGTTGAAGAGTGTCGCGGAAACTTCATGAGCGAAGACGGAGGAGGGTCCAATCATATTTTGTTACCTTCTATGCGGAAGATATTCAGCCCGTCACCCTTTCCAGGATTCCGAGCAACCCTTTGCCTCGCAGGGTTTTCGTATTGGACCTCTCCTTTCTCTTTTTCGCGCACCTTCCTCCACTTTCTTCCCCTTCATCCAATATTGTTGCCCCTTGCGTTCGTTCGCAGTTAGAAACTAACTTCCATTTCTCAGAAATTCGCCGAGGAGGGTTCTTAGGCGATGCTTACCATTGGCGCGGAGGCGTATTTTTAAGGGGAGGTTTTCGAGTTTGAGAGCTATTATTGAATTTCACTTGAAACATTTGTAATTATAAATTTGTGAACATTAACAAAGTGTCTTTTGCGAAGATGCTTATAAACGTATAAACATTCCTGCGATTCTTTCTACGAATATCTCTACGGAATAACATAAAGTTTAATTTCTCTCGTGATTGCATAATAGGTCTCCCGGCGTTATTTTCCTCTGCTTACGCGAAGAAGGCCGTACTTCCTTTCATCCTTCTTTCAATCTTTCATTTAATCCTTTCCAATGTAATCAACCAACCATTCTCTTGCGTAGAACTAATTACGCGATTCTCCTTCTTTGTTTCAGGTACGTCTTTGTGAATTTTCTCCTTTCCAAGTGCTCTGCATCACGAAGCTCCTTTCTCTGTCCGAGATAATAGGTATATAGTATTCGAGACATTCTATATTTCTATTTAGAAGTCGACTCGGTAAGTACCTATACTATAATTAAAATTTTCGTAGGTTAAAATTTACGTAGGTTTAAGAGAGGTGGAATGATTTTTGTAAAAAATTACTGTTATTAACAGGATAATACAATTTCGTTTCTTAATTCAAATTATATTTTCCAATTAAATTGATAATTTTACATTGATTTTTTGCAAAATTATGCTGCATTTAAAACGCATCATTTTTTAACATGCTTTAATGAAAATTTTTAATTCATCTACGTCAAATTTTTCATTAAAGTATTTTTAATTTGATAGCATTGATACAGAGATTATTTCGCTTCTTATATTGCAAAAATCATAAACAGAATAAGCAATGTTGTAGCATTAATATCTCAGTAGGCCAGTATTTCATCGAACGCTTCCCTTAACCGGAATCCACTATCTTTCCCTTTATCGAAATATCTTCCTTTCCATCTCCAAGTACCATTGCCTCGCCAGCAACGCGCGACAATCTGTCGATCCATCCGCGAAACGATGCCTCTTGGAATTACTGCGATATTTGTGGACGCGATCTCCCAAATCCGATTTCGTCGGATTATCTTTATATCATATCGACGCGGTATAACATATAACGAAACGTGCCGAACCATTCTTTTGGCAGTCTTCCTGCTTCGTGAATTCGGGAGTTCATTGTGTGGGTTGTCTGATGTTTTGATACTTCCGTTCAGTGGGACTCGTGGAATTTTTATTCGGCCGTACATACGTAAAATATGAATATGACACTTTTTGGATCGTTAGAATTTTACAGTCGACATCGACGTTTTACTCAATCGTCTCGTAGTTTAATGGCCATCGTGAAATCCCACTTTGCCGGATGAAGTTAAAATGAACGCGGTCGTCCCCGTAGCTCTACCTGTACACTAGCGAAATTACACTGCCTACGCCAGAACTGTAGCGACAATGAGAATAAATGGAAAAAGTTAGCGGGCGTCTATCAGCCAATAACCTACATACGAACTAAGTTTAACGGACTGTGAAATGACACCATAAACTACACTTGGCTTAATTACGTATTCGTGTTATATCGCGTCTTTACACCTACGTACGTATAGCTACCATCATCTGAACTCCGCGCAAAGGAACGGTGGTCACGTTGAAGTAGTTAATGTCATAAAGCAGTAACAGGAAGATGAAAATTAAATTTCTTTAGTGGGAGGATAATATAAACACATTTGACACATACGTACATATATGCCTTAAGATCTTATACATTTGATGGAATAAAACAGTCCGTGCCAGTGTTATCCACGAAAGTAGAATAGTCAGAAATGACTCATGGGTGATAGCATTCAGGGGAAGACTGATCCAGTAAATTGTATAGTATTTGTAATAAAAGAGGTACACATAAGGATTTTCGGGTATTCCTACTGTGCTGAAGAACAACTTTTCCTTAGAAACTATTAAATTGTAATGTAAATTATAACGATTTAATTTTTCCAAAAGAAAAATGACTGTACCACACTATAAAAACATTTAAAAACTCTCATGTGTATCTTTTTTCTTGTAAATACAGTAAAATTTACTAGTATCAGTCTTTCCGTGCCGACTACTAATTTTGTCTTTTCAAGTAACCTCTCATTATGTAGTAGTTTAAGAAAATTTGCTTTGTTCAAATGCATTCGAGTTTTCCTCCCTGAACCGAAATATCATCCTTGGTTCGTTAGAGTTAATTCGGCCTTTTCAAGCAGGATAGGGAGTTGAGAAACATTCGGGGTTGATTGCCCTAGTTTTTCAATGCTATACCAAAGAGAGTTGGTATCTAACCTACTCTTAGATACCTACACTTTGGCTATACTATATACAGTGTTTACTTATGAAGGGAGATCGATTGTGTAAAGCATAACATGGAAGTTGTAAAACTATTTTTTGTATTTTATTTTTCATAACTTAAAATATAGTTTCTAGCGGTTGGTAACCATCGATGGGAAATCATTCGAGATTTCAATAAATATAAATAATAAAATCAACGCGATTTGAATATATGTCATTCTTATATAGCCCGTACAAAATTAGAAGAACTTATTTTAATTTTATGTAACAATTACAGCATGGTTTCTCTCGTAAATTGTCTTCTACTCCCTAGAGACGTACGCGGCATGTGTTAACACCGCCGTGCTTTGCGAAAAGGGGTTGCGCGTGGAGTATGACGTACCGAAGGGGAGTTGGCGGGGAGTAATCGAGCGGAAACGCTGTGTAGCACGAATATTATTCGATTATTTCCGCTATTGCTTCGTACAGTGAAAATCGAACGAGGGTCCTGCAAATGAAATGAAACTATAAGTAGTCGGGGAAAAACGCGAGTAGCATCGATATTTTATCCGTTCACTTCCGCTGCGGTTCGTGCCGTGGGAGTCGAATGAAGTAAGGTCGATCGGATGGAATAAAATATTTCCTACTCGAATCGCGGAAATAACTGTGAAATCGACGAGAGGACGGGTTCGAATTTGCGATCGATTAAAGAATGATTGAATGTTTACACTCGGACGAACTTACTAGATGACATCCTACTTTCACCCTTTTCTTATATTTTTGTTACTTCTCATTCATTTGAAAATTTATTTAAGGACCAATTTCCCAGTGAAATATTAACATTAAATTTGGCTCATTTACAGTTAACTTAAGATTTAAGAGAGTACAAATTTGGGTTAAATAAGAATACAAAGAAACACTTATCTTCATGCGTATGGTTTTTTGAAACGTGATGAAATATTGGAACGCTACGTACCCTCGAAACCTATTGACATGGCCCAGTTAGGCGGGTAGACGTGCTCTGCGTAGGTATTGGGCTGCCTACCAACTACCTTCTACATTATCCAGGTAGCAAACAAAGGTTCACCGGTCAGCCTATTCCTCGGGCGATGTATAGTATATCCCGCGCCGCGCGTGCGCGCGCGCGACGGATTTATACAACCAGAAATAATACATATCATGGACCGCGTATCCCGCGGGACTGGTATAATCCCGAATGTGCTCGGTATGCGATCCGGGGAAGACATGTGTGGCTCTACCGAAAAAGCAGTAAACCTAGCCCGAAGAACGTAGGACAATCGGTCGAGCTTTCGCCCTCTCGATTATTCTAACCAGTCGATTATCTACATACGAGGATATTGTTAAGTAAAATCTGTCTTTTAAACGTCTGCTTTTTCCAGAATCTTGAATAAAATTGATAAGGTAGAAGTTGTTAAAGAGCCTCCCTCTTGACAAGGGAGGAGGCGTGAGAATTCAAAATATTTTAATACAGCAATGTTTAATTTTTAGACATCCGCTAATTCATGAGAAAAAAAGAGAAAATGATTTAATACCCGGACAAAAATACTAGTCAGAAAAGAATAGTACAAAGATCACTTTAAAGAGCTACAATTCCTCTATTTTTCGATAGAGAAAGACTAGAATTTCTTGAAACGTATGCAAAATATTCAATAAAATAATCCAAACGGAAAACTTTATTCATCAATTATCTACATCTCTCGCAAGAGCTCTCGAAGAAATTTCTAATTCTACAAGCCCTGAGGATCTCGACGCCCCTTCATTTACATTTATACAAGCGAAAATAATGCAGTTTACAACCTGCTACGTTTCATAGAACTAATATGACATTCGGAAGAGAACAATGAAATCATGAGTGTATCAAATAACTCAAATATGGCACGTGGTTATTTTTTCGGAGCTAATACATGAAAGGACAAAGTAGCAGCTAACGCACTTCCAACTGTAATCTCTCTTCCACCCAACCGAGAAATGGTCGGGCGAGTTCTCTTCTCTCATTTACTCAAAGGTCTGCCCTCCACGTGCGCAGGGAGGGAAGCAGCTCGCCCTACGATTCTCAATGGGAAAAGGAGGGAGGGTCTATCTATACACGCGAAGAATAAGCACGACGCGGTAATTTACCGGGCAAGGGTAATTCGGGTTTTGAATGTAAAGGACCGTCTCTCATTATCAATCTAATTCGCAAAGGTAGATTTCTGCTCCGACCTATAAGATCGTTGTACTTCCCTCTAATCAACCCTTGGCGTGGCGATAGGTAATGTGCAAGTTCTCTTATTAACTCGAAAAGAGGTAAGCATTATCGCTTTTCTCGCGAACCCTTTCTGACCCTTTTCACGACAGTTCAGAGGAAATTGCACACTTGGATTCGAATTATTAATTACATTTATATTTAATTCACGCTCAGGTGGTGCCGACTCCAAGATTAAACTTTCCATCAATGCGGAGATACATAACTGAATGTATATGCCATGGAAACTTATCCTTGGGTTACGAGTTATTAATCGTAATTTCAGTTCTTTACCAGTCTTACTACGTATATTCGTATGGCGAATAGCAAATTTGTAGTCTGTGAAAAAATTGCATATAGTAGGTACTCAGAATCATTGTTTCTTTTACTAAATTATTTAAATATATCGTCGACAGGTGAAATTTACCAAGAGCACATTTAATTTTCTAATTTTCGTGGTATCCTACAAATTCATCTTCATAAATGTCGATCAGGCGCGGTATCGACTAAAATGCCGACTCTCTCTCGTCGACAGACGCAATCGAATTTGAATTGAGGGTACCTACTCGTTTCGCCCCTCAAAAGCGCTTTTAGTCACGGCGCAACGTTTGGCCCTCCTCTTTTAGAGGACCCAACGAAACCGAGTTGCCGGTGAGAGAAAGGGTTAAATCCGCCCCACTGTGGCTTCCGGAAACAAAGGTCGGACAATTAAGAGTCGAATTAATGATGTAGTCTCTCTCAAGTGTTGAAACGACGTCGGTGTACTCTGTTGCTCTTCCCTTTCTGTTCCACCTCTGCGTTGTTTCCCTTATTTTCAGTCCTGAGAACCGACCATTCGTGTCGCATCTTTGAGGTGATATTGCACTCTGCCATTTTTCCCCTCTTCTTACCTTTCCGTCTCTGTGTTTTCGTATCTCAAAGCTTAAGAGCTTCATTGATGTACAGTGGAAGAAAGTATTCCAAGTGTTAACATTTTGGCCAATGTTGAAGAAATGGTCTAATTCTACCATAATAAAAAATGCCCTCGTAACAAATTCTTCTTCAGGTATCCTATTATTTTGTACGATATCATAAAGCTTTATTAAAATAGAAATTTTTTTGGTTGGTACTTCTCGTCCGTTTATGATCAGCTGGCAAACGTTCGCATATAAGTAGGGTAAAGTGGGGTAAAATGGAAAATTTGGGTTGGTTCTTGACTACCATAGTAGGCAATGGTCGCTAGAAGCCGTCAAAAGTATTCCATCCCATCTCGCTCTCCTACTTTTCTCCGTATATCAGACTTCGAAAAGTTTATATATACGGAAAAAAAAGAACACAGCAATTTTGACTGCTTCATCCAGTAGCGCTGAGACTCGAATTCGTTCTCAAGAATTTGTACAGATGAGACACTTTTATTTACTGTTGTAAACAGTACATAGAACTAGTTTCTCTGTATCAATTCTTAAAGACGAGCTCGAGTCTCAGCCTTACTGGATAAAGTTGTAAAAATGGCTGGTACATCAAAGTTAAGTTTTAATCAAAGGTGAAGAAATCGGATATGAACTGACTAATCGGCTGGTATAGCTTCAAGTTTATCGTATAAAATAAATAAAATGAAACGGATGTTGCATTGTAAAATCAACAAAATGTATTATCCAACTGTAACCAATTTTCCTTTATTTGGCGGTAGATAAATTCTCGCTTCTTTACCATCGGTAAAGCAGATTCCCGTTTGAGCTTTTCAAATTCCGATGGTGTCGTATACCTAGAGAGTAACGGAGGGTAAGATCGTCGCAAGCTCCGAAGGACACGGAAAATGAAGCTTTCCACTCGGCCGATAAATTTCCCAACTCTCGTCGTTACCGATCAACTCTGCAAGCTTTCAATGGTAAAAGCTCTTTGCCCGATCACAGTTATGTCAGTGGCGTGCTTTTCCAAAGAGTCGCCACAGCTTTTGAAAGTGTCCGAGCGATGCGTGTCTTTTCCCATTCTCCATAAAAGCTCGAAAATTATCGTCGGCGGGGAACCGATGGCTTTCCAACCTACGGTCTCATATAATTTGAGAATCTAGAAATCCCTTTTTTCCATTTACGGATAAAAGCTTGGTAGGAAGAAAAGTGAAGATTTCCTATACGAGATACTTTAATCAAATTCGAAACAGTAATTGAATCGTCAAATATCAGATACTCGATATATCATCCAACCTATTAATCATCCTATATCATTTTTTCTCGCAGAAATGATAAAGCACTAATAAGCTTTCCGGGCAGAACTTACAACCGCCCATCGTCGATTTTTACTTCGACGAATATTCCCCGCCCGCTGCAGCAGCGTTGACGGTTTTGTTATTAATCATATTTTCCATTACGTTAATGGAAATTTTATGACTCGGGTGTAATAAAGTTGGACGTGCCGTCGCATGCGGAACGAGCGGAAGCGCGGTTGAGGAGGAGCACGCAAATATCGATCCACGTGCGATCTTTCGTCGGCAAGCGACAAATTTCATCGAGCACCAAGCTCTGTCGCCCGCGCCGTGACGCCTGCCGTCGACGAGGTTTTGCGCTCTGATGTGTTTACATCGGTAAATCACGCTTGTGTGTGTGTGTGTGTGTACGGCTGCATGCGTGTGAATTTGTCGTGAGTTTGTGGGTTATTTGAAATATTCCGTAAGTCGATTATAAATCCGCAAATCGTGATTCAACTCCTAAAACTATTTCCGATCTAAAATTTATTTCAAAATTTGTATGCGAAAAAGCACACACCTTCACGGTTTCCAGCGGTCAGGGAATTCCGGGAAACCTGGAATTTTCAGGGAATTATGTGGATCAGGGAAAGTCAGGGAAAATGAAGAATTTTCTGGAATTTTTCGAAAATATTCAAATTTCTCAAATAGCGTGATTTCTAGTCTATTAAAATTGTTTAAAATATACATATAAATCTAAAAAGTGTTACATATATGTATATGTATGTATTTAAGTTCTTTCTTGTTCTAAAAAAGCCATTTAAACAATAATGTTATGTAATTTGACGAAATTAAATTGTTTCAAAGTGAAAGGTAAGTGGAATAGCCAGTGCTGACGATTCGATATAAAATCTGCGATCGATCTAGAAGCTTATCGCGAAGAAACGCTCGTTCCCCGTACCGCAAACCAATCCAAATATCCCATTCCCTTTCTCGTAGTTTCCCCTATATGCGAAAATATCGCCCCTCTCCCGGTCAATGTTATACTCTTCGTATGGGCACTTAGAGGTAGTCCAGATCGTGCGGGAAGAACAGTTTTCCACGGCCGGCGCCGTCGACGCAACGTCGTTTACGTTCGACGAGCCGAACGAATTCCATCGGAATCGCATTAAAGCGAGATTGTTCGCTTATGAATTACCGTGCTCGTTAAATAAAGCGACGCGAGTCGGGCGAAGAAATTACGCGCTGGGAAATACGCGGTACGGCTATTCCGCTTTTCCCTTTTCTCCGTTTACCTCCCCGTCGCTCCCCTCCCGTTCCACCAATCCTTTCAGAGGAGAGGCCGCGTCCAATGGGCTTGAAAATTGGCGTCCTGCACTACTCAGTCGCGCTCGAGGCGGTATATGGAAGCGCGTCGACTTCGACGATACCGTAGCCATTAAAATGGTACGCTGCGGGGTGAAATGGAGAGTAGAAATAAAAGATTTTTGCGAAACGTGAGACACTCGTTTTGCATTTGTTGTTCAGCAAATGTTACAACTTAATTAAAATACAAATTAATAGTAGTAGTAGTAACAGTCAGCTATGTGAACTAATAATCGTCGGTTACATTTTCATTAAATTTTAACTAATTAAATATTGATGTGCGTAATTTCACAATTAATTTTGTAAATTTAATTCATAAATACGTCGAAGCTTTTTAACAACTTTTAAAAGTGCACCTCTCGTTTAATGGAATCGATTGGACAGAGAAATAGTATTTTTTATTCATTTTCTATCCCATTACACGTGCAAGAGAGAGAGGGGACTGTTTTTACTTCTTGAAATGATATTTCCTGACTACCATGATTGCCATTTGGAGATAAGAGGCCAATTTAAGTACCCCACTTTACCCTGCCTACCCTTATTATATATGATGATACATATTACTCAGGGGTGACAATACTACATAATAATATTGCTCTATTTTCTACTAAAAAAACTATGTATATTTTATAATTACGCGATTATCACGACAATTGCATTTTCCTTCGCGTGCTAATTAACGGGAAAAATGGGATAAAAGTTATATGGGGGTAAAAATGGGAGACACCTCTTTCCTCGCTGTTTATAAAATGATACTTCGTGTAGAGTGTAGGTGTGCATTTATATTCATTTATTCTTATTGTGATTCTACAATATTCATCGTGATTTTCCTATACATTCCTTATGAAATTTGGAATCACACTTTCGTGTTTTTAAAAGCTTCCAACGCAATTTGTAAGTGCAAAATAAAAATGTTTTAACACTATATCTTATTTAAATTATTAGAGAAAAGTGATTTGTATTGGGAAAAATTCTCGACCTTTTTATAGTTTTATAATACAACAATCGGAAGAGCCGGCGATGCCATTAGGACGAGAATGAGTTAATTCTACTGTGTACGCGATGAATTCGCGTAATTATAGCGACTCGAGCAATTTTAGTAAATGAACCAATTAACCTCGGGAGCGTCGCGTCGGGACGATCGAAAGTCGTACGGAGAAAAAGCAGCGCGCGCTATTAAAATTTTCGTGTAAACTCGGCAGCATCGCACGCGGAGCTCGGGTGAAAAATGGCCGCAACATTAGCGAGAGATTTTCCGAGGCTGTTTACTCTCAGCAGATTCCGCCACGGTCCTCCAGGGAAATTTTACACGACTCCCCCTCGGCCTCGCCCCACCCGAACGTGTCTGGCGGCGGGAGCGATACTCGAACTACCCGACATTTATACAGCGCGTGTAAAGCTACATAAATCCCCGGGTCGATTGGTCTTTTTTCACCGGTCAATTACGGGCTGATTTCACCCTCACTGGAATCTTGGATTGCGCGGAAAACCGGGGCAGAGACAGAGAGAGATTTTCTCCTGTCTGAGAAAAAAGCACGGTTGCCTATAACGTATCAACGTAGCTAAGGGAGGTTCCGGGCGAAAGTGATAGGTACTTTAGAGGTTGTTAAGCGGGAAGAAGTTTATTACGCAGCTTTTTTTATTATATCAAACAAAAGAACAATTACTACGAGAATCTCCTGGAAAAAAGTTTCTTTGAGAAAAGGTAATTTTCATAATGTTGTTATGAAATTTTTAATTTTTAATATCACCTCGAAATGACAAACTTTAACTATCCCTGAATATAGTTTTACCATTGGCTCATCGTATTTGTGCTTTGGCTTTAATTTAAAGTCTTCTCATTTATCATTTTTATCGTCTAGACGATACGTATCTATGTATACAGAGTGTTCCAGAAAATACACGCCAGCGTAGCGGGTTGCATATCGGTAGACGCACCCGATCCAAGATGGTTCTCTAAAATTCGGTGATAATACCGACAGCCCAGACACGAACCGAATAGACGTTCCAGTCCGAAAGACATCGGTCATCTTAATAGTGGTGAATGTGACAGACGCTCCGTATAGTTTGATAATCGTTTGGCGTGTATTTTCTGGGACACCCTGTATATTTACTTTACAGGTACGGTTGTAGATGTGCATCGAAAAGAAACGAAACGTATTATGCCATCCGTTGGAAATTGTTAGGCAACGCAATGCCGATTCCTTTTATCCACGGATCTGCTGTATCGTATATCTTATATCCGCGTTTATATATATACGTAGATACATTTCACATTCGCTCGGGGCGAAATGTGCAGGCTATACGTCTGCAGCGGACATGCAGCGTCTGAGGGAAGAATAGACGGACTTTCTGACCAACCTAGAAGGACTTAATCGAGGAGGAAAATCCTTTCCGCGTCTCACAAAGTCTACTGTGCCTTCGAAATACCGATCGGTATTACAACGATACTCGGTCGCCATACAGTGAAAGAAATAATTGCTGATGACAAAAGAATTTTTTTTAATTAAAAACATGATACAATTCCAGGATCAACCCATGGTTTTCTTCGTGCAAGAAAATATTTAATTTACTCGAGTAATTGTTTTTTTTTCACGCAGGAAGAATTTCTTGTCCGGACGAAACTATTCTCGAGTTGGGAATATTATAACTTCGACCAAGAATCTGAATTCTTAAAAATTGTCAAGATCATATTGTGTTCTTGATTCAAGAAATATCTGTTTGATACTAGCAATTTTTTCTCTCAGTGCATGCATAGGGAAAAATAATTAGTTAGATCTACTGAAAATTACTTTCGGAGTCGCATGTACATAATTATTTATTTACATCAATAAAATATTGTAATGTAATGCATAAATTAAATATGTATATCTTTATTATAATCATGCGAAATATGCGTTTACAAGGAAAAAAACATTATATTAATATGAAAAAAAGATTTAATTGATCTAAATAAATAGCTACTTGCGACCCTGCAAGTAATTTTAAGTAGGTCCTGCTAATTTCTTTTCCCAGTCTAGGGAATGGAACTCGAGTTCCGAAGAGATTTTTAACAGCGAAGTAAACAAATAGCGTCGAATCGAACAAAAAGACGAGCGAATAAATTGGTACGCGCAGTTTTCCGAACGAGACGCGATCTCGATGAAAAATCGACTATTACGTCGCCGTACGGGAGGTAAAGAGTGCAGAAATGGCGTAGGTATTGGTCGGTTGGAGGGGGACGTACGTTCGATGGGTGCTATAAATCTATTCGGACTACCGAGTGCTTTTCATTTTGGGATGTTGGAACAGAGGTCCATCAATTCGCTTAAACGCCATTCGGCCCAGCGTGCGCAAGAGCGCGCGGCCTCGCTGGAGATTGGCCGAAAAAGGACTGGAAAGTAGGGTAGCGAGGAGGACGGGAGAACAGGAACGGTTAAAAGCCGGTGTTAGATTCGCATCAGCGGGTCGGAGGTGGCGAAGTTTTGTTCGAACGAACGGCAGTGTCCCTTTTTCGGTTCGCAGTACGCGACCCTTAACGCGTTCCCTCGTGCAAAACCTCCCCCGTCGAAACAATTCTGTACAATTCTCTCGCGTTCGTGATATCTCATCCCGATGTTAGGCACTTATACCGAATGTGTGGACCTACGTATGGATGCTTCTCGGTTTCTAAAATTACCTTCTCGCTGTGCGTCGACTATAACGGACATTCATGAATAACGAAACGGAATTTTATCGTTTCAATTAATACTGATGAACTAAATTATTTTTACCTTCTTAATGATTATTATTTTTGTGAAGTCGGTTTTTCTTTTTTTTTTAATTTACTTATTTCACAATTTTTAGTAGGTAGGTAAGAAGGGTGCATTGTTGTGAAAAAAAAAGAATCATCGAAATCCGTCCAGATATGATGGAAATATGAAGTATATCTAATATAAAATATAATACTATATCATTCACTAAGTTCAAAAGCTGGATGGGTGACCTATTGCACTTATTGCGAGTGATTTGCTGTTGTCCGTTGAGGAGTTTCGTTCTCCATTTCCGAAGGCCTCTATCAGATAAATGAAATGCTCTTTACTTATGGAATAATAAATACTCTTTTAAATAAAAAATGAAGCTTCGAAATCGGTTCAGATTTGACAAACATATAAAGTAACATACTAAAAAAAATATATACGCGTCGAATTCAGAACCTCCTCCTTTTTTGAAGTCGGTTAAAAATACAAGTCAATAAATGTCAATCGAAATGGTTACTCTCGCGAATCTATTCTTACACAGCTGTTCACTATAACTAATTATGTCTGATACGTAGCCTTCTACCTCTCCTACCTTGTTACAGCCATCTACAACACGCGCTACAGTGTCTGTTCCCATTACATGTATAAATACAGCAACACCTACGTCCGCCTCCGCGCTCCACGCGCGCCTGTCGGTATCCATCGCTTTTCTTTTCGATCAGCTTAATTACTCCTCGCCTTTATTCCGAGTGATTCATCCTCCCACGATTCTCGCTGATCTCGTTTCGCCGTTGCCGTACCTTCGATAAATAAAAATTTCGAAAACTTCGAGAGATTGAACGGGAAAACCGCGCCTATACGAGGAAATCATTTCATTCGGTATAGGCGTTGGGAAATGTTCTCTTCTACCGCTTCTTCGAGAAATAAAGCGCCGACCATTTATATGATAATTGCATCGCGAGAGAATAAGAAAGCGCCGGAGAATCTTCGAATGCGCGAATTCGTTTGCCGTTTGAAGTGGCATCTTCGCCGAGCCACGGAGCGCTGCTTGGCTACGACGACGTCGTTTACCCTCCTCCTTGCCAACTATTCGCCCTTCTGTCTTCAGAACGACGATGCTTCTCAACTCCAGAGACCATTTACTCGGTTCGATCATTAGCGGGAAGGTCGATGTGCCGGGGGAAACCGCCATTGGGAGAAAAATCTGGGTCGCCTGACGTTGATACGAAGCTGTAACTCCCGTAATGGTTAATGAAACATTGAAAGTCTTAAGGGAGAAAAGAGAGAAAGAAAATCTCTAGTGCCACGTGCAATTGGTTAATTAGTACACGGAGAAAAAGGTTAGCAGGTTTTACAAAATTGACGACCACACTGAGAAAAACAAGTTACGAATTCAAATAAATTGTTTTCTTGATACTATTCATATCAACGGATTACTTGAGTCGAGTAATATACATATGTGGATTAAAGAAAATTGACTAAATCCAAGCAAGCATTACTTGACTCAAGTAAACCATCGACGTGAATAGTGCCAAGAAAACCATTTACTTGGATTTGCCATTTATTTTTCTCAGAGGGACGCCAATTTAATTATTTGAAATAAATAATTCGGTTATAATGATGGATAACTGTTTGACGGAAAAATGCGATAGTCAATTCTATTAAATTATTGCATTCCCCCGCCCTTGACCATTAATTTAGTTAAATCTACTACATTTTTTTCTCGATGTAGTTAATTATACGTCTTTATTTTAAAACTGATTTTTACGTAACGACCCTTTCAAGTCACAATAACAAAGTGGAAGCCTAAACAATGTCAGTCTTGTCCTACCTACTATAGCTGAACTCGACTGCAGTGCAGAACCACCTGCATCGAAGCTTTCACCTTCAGATGCAGAAGGCAATGCAGCGCCTGCTGACCTAAGTTCATCCGCGGGTACAAAGTTGTATCTTATCGAGCAACAACTTTATTCCAATGTTTTCTAACAAGTTATGAGTTCAAAAGGTGTAACCGCCCGAAAGAGACTGATATTTACACGAACATTCTTACTTCGGCTTTTGGAACATCGTGTATCCATGGGCCGCGGTATAGTAGATCGGATTTGTGTGATGCCATGAGCAGATGGAAACATGCGGCGGGGCGTTACCTACCCCGATTGATTCACGTCGAAGGCTTCAATCACACTGCTCGTGGACGGCGCCAAAGACTCGTTTCTTGGAGACGGCTTGAATTCGAATTGCGTGGGCGTGTCGCGGGGGAATCGAATTCATTGCTTTATCCGATGTCGGCGGTACGGGATTGACACTCGAAACTTTGAACCGAACGAATGTCGATTTGTGGGAACAGCTTGTGTAGTTATTGAAGAGATAAATTTGTCAGGAGATGAAAGAAAATGCAAAGAGTGGACAAAAATTAACGTCGAAATAATTGGTATATCGAGTTAATTTTCACATTTTCGGGCGATTGTTCACGGAAAAAAAAAAGATTCTACAGCCTTAGCAAAACTAGGTTTTGCTGAGAACTTCTTGCTGTTTTGACAAAAATATTATCTCTAGCGGTAAAAGATATAAGTATCTAATAATAACAAATATAACTGCAATCACAGTGAAGCTTTCTCGATAAAAATGTTTGCTATCTATCCCAGCAAATATCTTTGTCACGATAGCAACAATCTCTCAGCAAACCCCAGTTTTGCTGACATTGCAAAATCATTTTTTTCCCCGCTTGCGACGAAGCTTATCGAACGCGTGATTTCAATCAAACCATTTCTACTTTCAGATTTTATATAATTTGTTATCTGAAAAAGGACACGTAAAATATAATATAGAAGCAGCTACCAAAATCCTCATGACGAGAGCAAATTGAATTAAATTTTCCTGACCATTTGACTCAATTTCCGTGCGACATGTACGAATAGAGCCTGGTCTGGCCGCTTCGAGAGGTTGCGGTCGGCACGTCAAGCGGTACGAGCCCGCTTCTACGGGTCTTGCGTAATGTCCTCGGATCCGGGTTGTCAGGAGTTAGGCGGCGTTTTACGGGAGCGGTTGCGCAAATACACAGGCCCGACAAAGCCCCGCTTGACGGCGCGGTTCCAAGTGGGGAGCACGTTCGAATCGATCGTAATCCGGCGAAATACCTGCCTACATAACTCGCGAAAGTCGAGAAGTCGTCACGCGGAGGCTTTAAGGATCGGGCGTCGCGTTCGTCTTTATGCGCTCTTCGGTTTCCTCTTCTTTCGCGCCATCTGCCAGGACGACAAATCGTTTTACTGCGCGGCAAAACGGTGGATCCAGTGGTGGGCGTTTTTTTAATTTTGTAATTTTTAGCTGACGGGCTTCGGCTAGATACGCGGTGTGCGGCACGGCCCGGCGCGGCTTTGTCGAAAATTCACCTTTTGTATTCGTTCCCTCGTGACATCTCGTTAAGTCGCCTATTCAAACCCCGCGCGATTCTCGAATTCGCGAACGTAATAAAAGTACCACATCCAATTATTTTCCACGTTCCTAATTCACACATCGATGATCACACGCTGGGATTTTAATACAGAAATCGTGAAGTTCGACGAACTGTATTGTGAGAGTGGGAAATACTTGATTAAGTCAAGTAGGTATTTTTTCTGACGGAACAGCTGAATTAAATATAATCGAATAATCGATTACATTTAATAAATTTGAACGAATTAATTGGCTTGCACGGTTGTTCTAAAACCATTTATTTCAAAGAGGAAATCTCACAATAAGGTAAATAGCAGACGGAAAAAGATTATTTCACCATCTCTTAGAGCAAAGCGAGGTTTTACCGAGAACGTTTTGCTGTCGTGACCAAAATATTACATATCTACGGCAACAAAGATATGTCCAATAATAGCAAATGCAGTTGCAATCGCGGTGAACTTTTTTCGGTAAAAATGTTTACTATCCCAGCAAATATTTGTACTCTACTATTGGATATATCTTTTGCTGCCACTGATAATATTTTCATCACGATGGCAACACGTTCTCAGCAAAATCTAGTTCTGCTAGGACTGCAAAATCATTTTTTTTTTCTGTACACGTATCACCGATGACGCGCGTCTCCTGTTTACCTATCCGTCCGTATTATCTATATTTCGATCGGATGCCCGTAGTGCAATTCGTACACGGGTAGGCATACACGATGAATTTGCTTCTGAAATTATCCGAGTACACACTTTTTTCGATAACCGTAGCACCGCACATACACGCGCGCCCGTTCTATCGGAAATTAATCTCTGAAACCAATTTGCACCAGTTCCTGACGTCATCGTAGATTGGCACACTCGCGCATTTATTCTCGACGCAAATTACCTGCAGTCAATTATACGCCAGTAAGTGCCTCGGTATGCCTATATTTGCAAGATATACAGTGGTGAAATAATTGTGAATATACAATGATATATTACTCGATAGTTATTCGAATTCCGGAAATTTGATAAACGACCCTTCGTATGTCTCACAAGTTTTAGTCATAATCTCATTCCTCAGTGCCCAGGCGAAACAGTTCTATATGGATTATATACCTATATTTAATATATAGTCCATATATGAATTTTTACACCCCGCGTCCGTCTATCCAGTAAAATTTGTATTCACTCGGGCAGATTTTTTTTGCGAACTCCAATATCTTTCGGTGGAATTTCGGGAGGGCGCCCAGCGATTTACTTCTCGATGCTCCACTACCACCCATGTAATGAAATTGGTATTCGCGCCCGCGGGCGCGAATTTTTTCTTTTGGTCTTCTTGCACCGGAGTCGCAAACTACCAAAAGTGTTTCTATTGACCCCGTTCTACGGTACCTTATGTGCCAATTTATTTAGTATAAAAAGGTTTCCTGCTTTGAGCTCCATCTATCACATGAGATCACATGCATAGATCCTGAATTTTTAAAATCCAAATAACCTAAATCTGCACTTAAGTCCATATATAAGAAAAGTCACTTGGATCCCTTTTATTCCAAGGCCCTCAATTGTAGTTTTCGTAACGATAAATTAACCTTGTCCCAAAATTTATCAAAAACTTTGTTAATGCTACGATTTATTTTGTCCGTGCATACAACACAGTATGTATCTTACCAATTGACGTAGGTATACGCCGCACACACGAGCGCGCGTATCTACATATTTGCACGCGCGTGGATGCGCGTATAGTGAATTCATAGAAACGCGTGGAACACGCATAGCAAACGCCTTCCCTTTGAATGGGGAGCATGACTCTTTACGGCGTGACAACCCGGTCAGTGCCTAATTAAATCCACGTCGGGCTGCGGGAAGGAAGCCACCCCGTGGTTACCGCACATACATTCCCGGATATTACGAATCCACGTGCGAACCCGCTCCTTCGGGTACGAGTACTCCGAGTCCTTTTACCGTTGCGCGCTCGCCCGAAAATGTCCCTTTGACGGCGTCCCGGTGCCGTCTCTTCTGAAACCCCTTCTCTCCCGCTCTCTCTGCTCCTTTCTCCGTCTCTTTCTCCCCTCTTCAGTTCGCTTTATCTCGAACTTCCTCCCTCTCTCTTTCGCCCTCTTCCCTTCCACCCCCGCCACGCCAGTTAGTCTCGCACAGCAGACTTTTACCAAACAGTCTCGCGACGAGAGCCACCCGACGGCGCGCTTCCTCGCTCCGCAAACTCCATAACGCCCCTTGACCCCGTAGAAGTAGCTCGAGGGGTGTGCGAGTTACAATTACGTCAACTTCTCCCTTCCTGGAAGTCCTTCGAAATTCGTCGCAGGCAATTCTCGGATCCGGTTTTGCACTCGGAATTTTCTCGAGTGTGGCGAGTGCGAGAGGACGATGTGACGATATATCGCGGTGGGATCGGGGATTTCTGTTATGATATACGGACACGGGGATATGCGATGTCGGCTGTACGTGTCGCTGCACTCCTTTTGCAGATGCGCGTGGAGGCGCGAGATACGCTGCTGTCGCACGCCTCTGTTACACGACTGTGCTATCAGGCGTAAATCGGCGTAAGCTCGATCGCGTAAAACGAAACTACTGAAAAACGTTATAATTTTAGCCCTCGTCTACATTGTGGTAAATGCCTTGGTGGAAGAACAAGTTCAACATCGATTATCTTCAAATCCGTTGTAGATATCGAAGAAAAGTTCAAATAAAGAATGTTCACCTATATTTTTACTATAATAAAGCTGCTATACATTTTTCATATATCGCCACTGAGTTTTAAGATAAGCGCCTTCAAAGTTAAACAGAAACTACAGAGCCTCTATCCGACTTTTACCCTAGATTAGATTAGATTGACTGAATTGTCGTCGAGTTACTTTTTATAACGGCCAATTTTGAACCGCTCGAGTTACCTTCCGGCAATGCGCCGTGGTATGTACCTAACTCAAATCCAATTCCAGCGATCCAATTTATAAGCGCGCAATTGCACTGTACCGCCAGTGGAAACCGTCGTCGTCCGATCCGCTTGGACTCTCGCGCAAAACCGTCGCGAGCAGATGACGACGGTGCCGGGTTTCATCGACGGAACTCGATGTTCGCGCGAATCTCGACGTGTCGTGGCCGGATAATTGTCATTCTCTCTTTCGACGCGAGCGATTTAACGAGGCAATTCTCGCCGAAATTTCGACTGTTAAAGAAATTCCAATTCCTCTCCTTAAACGAGCTCTTTGGCGCTAGACGAGTGTAAATCACTGTGATCCCGTTACAGAGGTTCCGTCGTATCAACGACACAGTCTCGAAGATGAAAGAGAAAATGCAGCGAGTTCGAGTTCTTGAATTTCTTCGCACCCATCTCTTCTCGCAAAATCGTTAGAAATAGGATCCTTTTGTTTCTGCCCTTTTGAAGCATTCTAGAATTACCGTGAAATCGTATCACTACTGGGAAGAGACGTGTGTACATACGATGTATGCATGTGCGAGATATTTTTAAGAAGGAATATACAGTTGGCATTTTGCGTCGCGCGAAATAATGTATCTACATGCACAATAAAAAAAATCCGCGGTGTGGAGTTATTGTATAGGCGAGTGGTACCAGTTTTGGTACATATAGGTCTAAATCGGTGTAATGGTGTTATAAATTAATGCCAGTTTTCTTTTTTACTATGTATAAGAATAGAAAAATGTTTCTACTCCGAAAAAAATGAATCCTTATACACGGCGAAAATAGATTAGTTAAAAATCATGCGAAAACTTATGAATGTTTACAGTTATCCCAGTAACAGGGCACTTCGAGGTGAAAAATTGAAGTTTTTAATGGGCCACAGCGTATTTCTTTACAGTTCGTAATATATAAACATCAGTTTTTATAGTAAAATTTACCAATTTCCCATTAACCCCTTGAGACCTGATTTTTTTTCGCGGAGTAAAAAATTTCTTTAATGATATTTTATCCTTTGGGGTACCTATTATTATATTTTAACATGTTTTTGCAATCTTTATTTTAAACATTTTTTTATATTTATGTGCAAACAGTACAAAGTTGTATTTTTGCGTAACATTTTTCAATAAAGCATCCAATGTACATACTCGTGTACACCAGGTCTGAAAGGGTTAATATATGTCGAGTGTTTACGAGTTTATATTGTTATGGACTGCAAAAAGTAAGATGTGTCTATTAAAAAATGCAATGTTTCACTTGTTACTGGGATTCACTGTAAAAATTAGGTACTTACTAATTTTTTTTTCTCCGTTTAAGAATATCATGGAGCGCGAATATAGAACTAAAGATAAAATATCCTTACGAGAGAGAGAGAGACGGTGTTACGACGATTCTAAACAGCGAGTATTTTTTCTCCTCGGCCAGTGTACATTATCAAGGATTTTGAGAAAGTATAGTCTCAATTATCATTTGTCTCCCCATTTTTTCTTTCGTTTGCCGTCAAGGTACATGCGGCCATTACGAGTTTTAAGCTCGCAGGATACAATTTAACCGTTTACCTTTCGCGTAGGTCCCCTCGAGGCTCTCCGCCTAATTTGGAGTTTCGCTTGACAAATTTCCACTCGTTCCCGCCGACTCGCTCGGCGCTGCGAACGAGAAGCGCGTCGCGATATTCCCGCGCTCGTCGTGACGCTTCCATTACGTGCGCGAATAGGCACGGGCGTTGTATACAACCGGAAGTGGGAGGTGAAATTGCGTAATAAAAAATGTATACGGGCCATTGTAGAGTTTACTGCCTGCGAGGAAAATATCACCGAGCTAGATGGTGCGTACGGGGGCCTATAAATATTATACGTATTGCGTAATAACATTTTGGGAAAGATGACACATTTTTTATTCCCTCTCTAGTCGTAGTTCGCAGTCCTTGGAAGGATAACAGTCAATTTCGACTAAAAATACAATATCTACTCCGATGCGCAAATTTAAAAAAATGTATTTAGAAGAATTTCATGAATTTTACAAAAATTCCCATAAACTCATTATTAAGCCGGAAAGCAGGATGCTGTTCACTGCGTCTCTCTTTCGTAGACTCTGATGACGTAACTGTATTCTTATCGTGTCAACAGAATACAGTTTGCGAAGATTAATAACAGCTATAATTTTTTTAATCTTCACCTGTGCAGTTAGAAATTATTCAATTAAAAGTATTTACAGTTTATTTACAATTACTCTGTAATTACGTATGTATCGATTGTTTGATTAGAAGGAAACGTTTCTATGACTCACTGAATTTATTGAAATCATAAACGAAGCTCGAACCTTCACAGCAAAGTACGAGTAGTTTTGAACGAATCGCATCGAGTCGGTATTCCGGGAGTCCACTTAGACTTGCAAAATTCCATCGAATATCGAGCTTAAAGACCCTCGAAAAGATTTTTCGACGAAAACACCAAATCCGGTGGGTATTAGCAAGTTCCGTTTCCAAATGAATAATTCTTCCCCTTTGTTGCTATCGATTATCGATAGCGACCGTACCGCGACGAGAAGCGAGGAGGTAAATTCCAAGAATTTTGAATAATGCCCGATTAAAGTAGCACTCTGAAAAAAAACGACAGCTAAAACACTGTAGGAATGAATAAATGTATTATTATACATGCGCTATTTCGTATTTAGAGAGTCACACTAAAAAACCTTACTTAGAATTATATTAAAACGGATTCTAGGTCTTTCAGCTATGCTGAGAAAAAAGTGGGTAGTAAAATCAACCATAATCACAAGATTGAATTTTCCTGGTTGCTAGTACCATATTTACAATATGACAGACCATGAATGCAGTCGAAATGAACTTTGTTGCCCGGTTATAGTAAAAATAATATTGTAGTTTGTGATAGCCATAGACTATGGTTTGATTAACCACAAAAGTAAATCAATAATATTATTGCATGTGGTCGACATGTATCGACCATGCTGCAGGTTGAACTGGTTGCAGTAATCTTAATCTCTTGTTACTATAACTAGAATCTTACTATTTAGATCAACTATGAAATCGCAGTTGGCGTCAAAATCGACCACGATTTCTGGTGAAATTGTAGTCCTTTTAACCAGATTTTTCTCTGAGTATACAAACAAAGCTATCACGGCAACAAGTGTGCCAATTACCGATAATAGGACCGATCGCTAATTGGCACTACATACGATGACGATTGCGCGTTTCAAATTTAAACCGAAACTGGAGAGTCTGGAGTGATCGATTGTGGTTCATACCGGTGGCTATAGACATTTGTATGGAGTTACCATTATTTTGCCTGGTAGCACAAGCGATGCCGCCTTGGTGGTATACGAGGAGTGCCCGGGGACCTACATAAGTACAATATCAATCGCGTATTACACCGATTTCAATTAGTTGTGCAATCACGCTAAACACATAGGCATGCCTACTGCATTGAAAACGTAAATCGTTCTAATAGCATACTGCTTCTATAGAGATATCGTAGGACGAGAAATGTAGGATAACTTATTTGAACATCGACGTGTTCGGCAAAAGTAGTAATCGAATATTCAATCAATGAATATTAGGAATTGAAAACTATAATGTAGAAAGGTGCCAAGTGCCAAAAATATGAAAAAAAAAGTTATTCACGAAAAACGTCAGAATAGTTTACTTTTCAAAAAACTCATTATAAATACCTAAATTGTAAGTTTTCTTGCACTTAGCACTTTTCCATATTATGATCTTTTCAATTATTCAAAGGCTTTATAATTATTCTCTTTTTCGAATCCACTCAATATTAAAAATAATACATAATCAATGATTTTGAGTGACATTTTTGGAAAATCGCCGTCCCTGAAAATCCTAAACATCCGAGGAAAACAGTAGTGAATCATTTTCGTACCGAGAATACGGTCCAATTACTCCGTGTACTGTCTTCTAAAATTATTACTCGTGGTTGCAGCAATTGTCCTCGTTTCGTAGGCGACATCCCTAATTATCAAGTCCCACGGTTTCACGCTCCGAATCCTAAGTCTATTTACCCACACGTGCGTTTTATACGCTATATAAGCTTGCGCCTTGCGAATGGCCGTGTCGTCAGTTTTGACAGATCGTATTTGTCGAGAGCAGTGGCTCGTTAACCGATTTATGTAAATCGCCCGAAGTGACGTAGGAAACGAACGACTACCTAGTTGTGCTCAACTACCGTGTAGGTATCTACCTGTTTACGCTGCAGAACCGGTACTTGAATGTAGGATACCCAACGGTCGCCGTAATAGGATTATACCATCGTGCGATTAATAGCCTTCGTTGTCAAGGTGACCACGACCCTTGAGTAACGTCCTTTAGATGCCTATCGTTAACACCCTGTGACAAATTCGGATGACACCGTGGATCAGGCCTGCGAGAGTTTCTATATAGGATGTATAAGGTGCCCCATGGTTCAGAGTCAAATAAACATGTTACGATATTCTACTGGTTTCGAAAACTACATATTTATTAAGGTATCTTAATGGAACACCATAGATATCCATGATTTTTAGTAAGAAGATAATTTTCTCGCACATAAAATTACTAATATCTTATATTTCCTTTGAGATATGGACCTAATAACCGTGTTTTTCGTAGTTGGCACGAAAAAATACATGCGATAAGTAAGGCGTTTGATCGATCGATTCAAGAGATTTCGATTTTTGCGAAAAAATCAAAATCTCTGGAATCAATCGCTCGATCACTCTATCTTATGTATTTTTTCACACTGACTCCGAAAATAACAGATACACTGTGAAAATCTCAAAGGAATACCAGATTATCGATGACTCTCTGAGGAAATAGTTATTTTCGTTATTAGGGCGTGAAGCGCTGTTTCTAACGAGAGTGAAGTTTGCCGCACGAGCGAAGCGAGTACGGCAATCACACTCGTTAGAACGGCGCGAAACAACCGAATAACGAATTCTATTTTTTGTCACTAAGTGTCAAACACGAGATTGACGATTTCACGCACTGCGCAGGTTACTTCACGCACCGCGCAACTTTTCACGAATTGGTGTGTGAAAGATGATTTCACATGCGTCGAGGACGCCCATGAAACCGAGTATTTGACACTGAGTGACAAAAAAAGAATTTTTATCACTCAGTGTCAAAAACCTCGGTTTTTCGATCGTCCTCGACGCTTGGAAATCGTATTTCACACACTGAAGCTGCTCAGTGTGTGAACAGCCTGCGTAGTGCGTAAAAGTATATGCGTAGTGCGTGAACACTTTTTTCTTCACTGGAGAAATAGTTGTGAAGTTGGTCCAACCTCGAATTTGATTTGAACGCTCCAACCTCGGTTTTGACACTTTGGTGACAAAAAGTCAAAGTCAAATTCGATATGAGTGCGTTTCGCGCCGTTTTTAACTCGTGTGATTGCCGCACTCGTTAAAAACTTGCGCTTTACGCACTGATATCAAAAATAAATTTTTTGGTAAAATGCTAAGAGGCCTGTACTTTATAGTAAAGTGTGGACGGCACACGATCGCGTGTAGCCCACGCCTATAACACATGGGATATTTTCCGACGAGGTGGCCCATCAGAAAGACGTATTATAGTTTATCCGTCTTCGTGACCCACCTTCATGGTCACGTGACATTTTAATTAAAACAATAAACAGCTTCCTATTAAAACCCTTGAGTCGTTTGGTTATTGAATAATTACTTGCTCGTTAAGTTTATCAGGAAACACATTTTATTAAAGCTCTCGGACGATTTTCGAATATATTAACTGAATTATGCGCGATTAACTTTCATTTCTCGACAATACTTCACGAAAGTCGATGACGAATTTATCAAATATTCCAACAATATAAATACATATATGTATTTGACATATATTTGATGCCCCTTTTAAGCAGGAATACGTTTCTCATGCATCCGAGAATAAAATAATGATTTTTTTTTTATTCTATAGTTTCGCAACGTAGAGACTGTAAACCCAACAAATTCCTCCTCGATAGTATCCCTCGTATATCTTCAAACTTATATACCCACCCTCTATGCTTATTACCCGATAGATATACCGAAGGGCGGAAAGTGGGTGACGAACGTAACGATAGAGTGTAAATTTTATCAGAGCTTCCGCCCGAGGGGGTGTACCGCTGGTAATGAGTTTTCTCGGAGATGCAGCTATATCACGGCGCAAGACGAGAGTCCGTCAAAAATCTCTCTTCCACCTTCCTCCTCTTCCTAGGCAGCGTGGCTCGGTAATTGGGCTGTCTATTATTAACATTACCGCGCTCCATTCATTTTAATGGATTCCTCCTTCTTCCGTCGACGACCGAGATGAAGAACTCGCGCAGGTCCGACTGTGACGCGGAATGTGCGCACTGTAATCGCAAATGTACATCGCATTTGTGCCAAGAAAACGAAGCAAGTCTCGTGTATGTACCTATGGAATGTCTTTTGCATGAGTCACGGTGTGACTGGCGGTCAGAGAATTCTGGAAAGCTTCGAAATACAAGAGACATCCGTAAAGATATACGTATCATACTTTTATCACAATTCCTCCGCTTCTCTGCATTTGTACACTGAGATGAATAATGGCCAGTGCCAAAAAAATTTGTTCTTTAACCAAAAGCAATATAAATCCAGAATCAAGCTACGATTTTCTTCGTGTGAAAAAAGATTTGACACTTTCAAGGAAAAGATCTAGTTAAATACGAATAAGAAAGAAAAAGTGATTTGAGAGAAATAGGAATTCATTCACGTCAAACAAAAGTCTTTTTGAATTAGATAAATATTATGCACATCTTTTTAATCGAGTACGAACCTAGTAGAACATTTCTTTAATTTAAATAGATTTTTGTTCGATGTGAATAAATTCCTATTCATCTGAAATAATATTTTCTATTAAATTCGTATTCAACTAGACCTTTCTCTCTGGATGTGTAATTTTTTTTTCTTTTTCACGCAGAAAGAATTTCTTGTTCCGACGAAAATATACTCGAATCAAGAATATGTATTCTTCAATCAGGAATCTATATTCTTAAAAATTGTCTAAATCCTATGATTTTCTTAGCTCAAGAAATATTTCTTTTGACGCCAGCAGTTATTTCTTCCAGTGTAACAGAACTATCGGAATTATACTTCGAGATATCATATTATATTTCTCTGCAGTTATCGCACCAGAGACAATGCATCTCACAATACCAGTACGATATCCACGTTACACTCTCCGTCGTATCATCGAATGCCACCTTGGATGAGCTTCGGCAATCGCAGCTCGATGCGCGACCGTAAAAAGCCCGTAGGTATAGTTTCGCGCGAACATTTCTAGTTTTCCAGTCCTCTCTCGATAGACTCGTCGTTCAGCGATACCTCCGCACAGCGCTCCCCATACAGCTCCGAGTCGGCGAGAGGCGACGGACAATTCGAGCAGGCAGCCGGGAATTTTCGAGCGATTCGACTGACCACATCGATCCCGACGACGTGGTGCCGAGGGAATTCTATCGGGTGGCCACATTCCCAACGTCCTACGGGAGAGACTCCATGGCCGCGCGTACCCGAATCAATTAAATATCTCGCAGCGCGGCTCAGAGGGCGAACATTTCATTGGCATAGTTTTCACTCGACTCTCCAGATTCCTGTACACTTCGGGATCGGTACCTTCATCAATCGCGAACGAGGAGACAAATTATTTGCGTGATAAAGTTTGTCCGTCGATGACGTTAACCCTACACATGGAAAACAATAATTTGTTAGTGTAACATTATTTGAGTTACCATAACAAATATTTGAATTAAAAGAGTGACAGCAGATCGATTTATTATCATAAAAAAGAAAGAAAAGCAATGATTTTCATTGTAACCAAGGAAACATTTCATTCCAACAGCAAAATGTTTTTCTTATCGTAACAAAAAATGCTGCTATAATAATTGATTTTCGATGTTGTTACTAAGACTGAACTAGTTTTTTTCCGTGGAGTGGTCGCACGGATGACGATGGTCATCCATACGTGATGCGATTTCTGAAACGAAATGAATAAATATAAGTTAAATGGTCGTAATTGTTAAAGAAAGAAGTTTATATTTGATTTACGTTCTGTTATTATTTATTAAGAGATCCCTAAGATTTAATAATAATGCGCTAAATATATTTTACGTGCTTATTCATTCCTTAACCCTGGGCGCGACCACTGTAGGGTTAAATAATCGCTGAGACAGACGTGTAGGTACGTATACATATGAATCGTATATTGTTAAAACAAGCTAAGTGACTTCTGGGAAACTTTTCAGGAATTCCAAAAATCGTTTAATTTTCCAAAATGAAAGTAAACGGCTTGAGTGACACACCGAAATAACACATGCAGGATATGCGTACTTGCATTCTTTCTGCACTAAATGATGCGTATGTATGCTAAATGCGCATTTCCGACAAAACACGAAAATGCCCGAAAATGTTACTTGGCGTCTTTTAACAATAAACGATTCATATGTATACGTATGTGACAGTCGCAGTTTATGAGCCATAAACTTAACCGTGACGACTTTGTGGTCTAAAATGATCCCGTCGTATACCCACTTCGAAAGCACGTTCCATTGACTTCGAAATATCTCGTATATAAATATATTATAAATAAGCGTTCCCCTGGAGGCTGTACGCGTCGTCGAGGAAATAAATTCTTCAATATTGGGCCACTCAAGTCGGGACGATCGTCACCGTTGCCGCGTCATCGCGCGACGTAATTAAAGCGCGTGGCTCGCTTAATTTATTTTAATTTTCGGCCGGTTCACCGAGAAAACCGGCGTCTGCCTCCGTAGCCGAATATTAACGCCAGCAACGCGATTTCGCGATGTAAATTACGAGCCCGCGGCGGAAAATAACGATTAAGCCGCTCCTTCGCCATCCCACTCCTTCGCGTCCTTCGGCGTTTCCCCGTACAACACCGCGCGCGCTGCAATTCACCCCGGTATTTTCATAAACTGCAAAAGATGCCGGGAGAGTGGAACAAAGCTCGCGCGAAGCGTTATTAAGGAGGAACGGAGTCGCCGTTTCCTTTGCCCTCTAGTCGACGAAGTGTGCGAAATCTGTGTAAAGCGCGCGGAACCCGCGCTGTGAATTGTCCGGGTGTCCGCAATGGACTCGAAAGAATTATCGTGGGAGTGTAACAGTCGGACCAATGGGACGGATCGAGCTGGTTCTCCGCAATCGGGTCATCAAAGGGCGGATCGAGTGAATCTTTGAATCTTGGAAAATTATTACACACCACCTCCGTTCTTGAATTAGGATTGAGCTAAAATAAAAAATTCTACAGCCATAAATTGTTTCAAATGCATAACTTTGAGAAAAAAATAATTATAGCAATCTACATATTTCTATACTCATACGTGTCATCGTTCTGATCATATCAATAAGTATACTAATTTTAAAAACGATTGGAAAGCAAACACTAAAGAAAATTTTTATTTTCAGTAACTTCACGCAAAGCTTTTTTCCAGTAGACGTAATTAAGAAAATTAATATACTCCCTTGTGTAATTTATATTAAAAATATTGATTGTGGACTTTATATACAATTATGTCAAATTGAATATAAATTTCATACACTAATTTTCATGATCACGTATTAGACAAAAGCTTTATATACAATTATATTAAGTTTAATGTATTCGTAGATATAATTTTTTTGTAGTTATTAAATGTTTCTTTGATTACAGCGAAATAAATATTTTATCGGATGAAATAAATATTTGTTAACTATTACGATATTTATTTGGCACAATTTGATCCTTTGGTGCAACCATTTGAATGAAATAAAGATTTTAATAATTAACACTTATTTTATTGTCCTAACGAAGTATTTATTTCACCGTATTTAAAATTACATTTATTAACTATTTATAAACTGTTTTCTCGGTGTAGTCTCAATTTTTGTCTGAAGCGTTCTACAGAATAATCCGACACTGAACCCCAACGACTGCCAGTAGTAACACGAGAGTCGCGTCAGACATCCAACCGCGCCTTCCCCAAGCAAAACCGTTCTTTCCTCTTTGCAACTACAATCGAAAAGGAATTATAACCAATTCCATCGTGGAAACCAAACCCTCATCGTAAACTCGTCAATCGACTCTAACCATCCCCGCGAGCTTTATCCGATCGATCGAAAGGTCGCCCACTCTGAGCCGTAAATCTAACGCGTTCGGGTGAACCTTTGAACTCCGAATCAACTCCCGTCTTCGCGCGACGTACGTTCCGACGCAGTAGTGGTTCTATCTTCGCAAACTAAAGGGTGCTCCAATTAAAATGCAACCCAAAATCAAAAAATCGGTATATTGTGGGTTGCGTTTTAATTGGATCACCCTTTAGTTCCGCAAACCCACGCTCGCCTACGTATAGTTGTCCTCGACTCTCGTCATCCTCGGAGAGCGCGGGTCTACGTGTAAACAGCTCCCCCATTGCCGTTAGGCATTTTCCGACTTAGGCTCGAACGACGAGGTTCGGAGAGTAGGGTAGCGGACACTGTTATTGGCACTTTAAGCGGATGAAGTTGTACGGTTATTAGCACTTCTTTATCTCCCTTCGTCTACACTGTAAAAAAATGGGTAATTTTAATATATTTTTATATGAAGCTTTTTTCTAATGCGTAATTATGAGAAAATTAATATATTTCCTTTACAAATTTCATAATGGAGTATATTCATTTTCATCATCTCGTATTGGATAACAATTTTGTATATTATGCAATTGTATTAAAATTGATACAATTTTTTTACAGTGTGATACAGCCATCATTAAAGAGTGCCAATCACTATCGGGGTGCTAACAATTATTGTATTCGTTACCCTATTACCGTCGTATAGGTATATCTACGGCGACTTCGTCACGCCTTTGCGCGTATCCTTTCCACTGGAACGAAAGAGGAAAGGCTTACGGAACGTGTGATAAATCGCGTAGCCCCCCGCGCCGCGGTAGCTTTCCGCGCTAATATTACCCGGCTCCGAGGCTAGAACGCCGTAAGCACCTCGTCTCCAGTTGTGAAACGTCCCGTGCTATTGCTCATTAAGGGGCTATACCCGCGGCGCTTTGGAAGCCCGCAGTCGAGAAAGGAAGGAGACGCAGCTCCATTCATCAAGACGGGATCAAATCGTTTGTTACATAAATTGCCCTTGAGTCACCCCCGAGTGACGGTACCCCGCCCCGTTTTCGGCTCTTCTATATGTTGCCATAGCGCATCCCACGCGTTCCTCTTTTTTCCTTTTCTCGCTCGCGGCACCTTCTGGGAACGGGCAATTAAAAGCGAGGCGGCCCGCGTCAACGCTTCTTTTTATTCGATAGTACGGGGGATGTGGTGGTCGTTATTGGCGTAGGCGCGTCTCGTGGGAGGGGATGGATTGTGATTGCGCGATATTCGAGGTAAAAACTGGAGAGGCAGTTCTGGCTGGATTTTAAGGGTGGGTTTTTCGAGTTCGTTAATTTTTTCCTTTTATTTTATACACGATTTAACACGTGCTTCGATACGTGATTTCTATGCATTCTCGTTGATAAACCATTGGTCCTTTCACAGTTCGATTTATTTCAAAAATAAAAGCATCATAATAAATTCTACATCTGAATAATCTTCTAGTTTTCGAGAAAGTCAACTGCAATCAAAGTTAAAAAAAATTGTATGCCGTCACTTTTGATGAAATAAAGAGACCCCGCCCGCGTATCTCTTCCTTCGTTTGAAGCAGAGTACGAGACTCGCGCGAGTGTCGCGTCGACGACGCAGCCCCCGTCCCTCCGCCTCTACAGATGGTAGCCCGATATGGGCGTCGCTTGGAATCAAGCTCGTAAATGCACGCATGACCGTAATTCGCTATCGCGGCTCATCGAATTTGAATGCCGTTTGCGTATGAGCGTGACGAAACGGCCGTGGACCGTAACCTGGGATGTATGTACATATGTATAATACACATACGTCCTTTTCGCTCGTATGAATTATTCTACACTGAGAGGTCTATTTATAATGGAAAGGGATTAATATATTGCCGTTCGATGATGTAAAATTTAGAGCAAATCCAGAGATTAATTGCACTACCGTAACGTGAGTTTTAAAGGACTGGTCGTGTATTTATATCGATTTCATTTTGTTTATTTACTTATTAATTAGCAATTCTCTGTCTGTCGATAATGAACGTTCGATTACGGCTCGATGCCACATCGGATTTAATTAGTGGAACTCTGTGATTGGCGAGAATAAAAATCAAGAGAAAAAACGAATAATTGATATTAAATTGATGTCATCAAGATTTAATTTCAACATTAATAGAAGCTTTTTAAAAGGCTACTTGTCTGTTGCATTATAAAGTTAAAAATAAATAAAATCTCAATAGGAATATCAGGTATTATTGCTACTATTATATTATTCCGATCAATCTTCGACAATTCTCAATCGAAACCTTCATTTCATCCATCCCCCCGATTATACCGATAGCTATCATGAGAAATGAATATCGCAGATCGACTCAGCGTTCGTCGCAGTTTTATTTGCGTGGAATATTCACGTTTAAAGCGGCAACGAAGCGTTCCGTTTCGCAGTGAAGAAAAGCGGGCGAGGGGTAATGTACTCGTGAGAGGGATTTATTTTCTCCTCGCTGCCTCTCTCGGGCGGAGGCGTACTCCCCACACAGTCGCCACTTCGTTCCCGCCAGCCTCGGATAGTTTTTCCGCTCGGCTCTCGAAGCGAACTCACCTCTCATCTTTTCTTCTCCTCTTCGATACACTCCCGCAGCCGCCTCTCCACTTCGTTCAACTGCCCCAGTGCATTCTCAATGATCCTTTGATAACACGCCACGATGTGATCCGTGGTTAGTGGCTGTCTCTTCCTGGGTTCGCTGTCCGGCTTCACCTTCTTCAGATTCAGCGTGGTCTTTTGCATGCTCTTTAATTTCTTTCTTATGCACTCGAAGGCGTCCTCTAAAATGGGTTAGGAGGTTATCATTTGATTCCAAATTTGATTAATTTAGAAGGTACATTGAGAAAAATATCTTGGTCAATCTAACCAAAATCCTGGAGACAATGACCAAACAGTTTGGTGAAATATGGATCCTCTCCCCATCTGTCTGGTTAAACTAACCTCTTTTTGGTTAGGCTAACTAAATGTTTGGTTAGCATAACTAAACATTTGGTTGGAATAACTAAGTATTTGGTTCAAATGGCCAGTATTTCGATCAGAATAACTAAACGTGTTTTACTAGATGCGTTTTGTTATTTTAACGTAATTATATTTCTCAGTGTATCGACGATTTATTGAGTAATCGAATTTAATTGAACTCGTCACCTCGACAAATTTCTACAGAATATTTTCTATTCGAGTAAACTGCAATATATGTAATTACAGTTCTTACAGAAAGAAAACGAAAAAAAAAAACAAGGAAAAGATGAGGAGGAAATTCAGCAAATTCAAGAGTGATCGAGAGATGCAAATAAATCTTTAGCTTTTTCTCCTCTCACTGGAAGTTTTATCCTCGCAAGCGACGACCAAATCTGAAGCGTGTCGAGCAATTTCATCGACGTATCGCAGGACCTCGCGAATCGCAGCAGGATCTTCCAGAACCCCCAAAATCTCACCGCCCAACTTCGTGCACATCATCAACTTGCTAATCAGAAGATCGACGACTACCCTCGTCTCCGTTTTAGCATAATCCGCGCACTTGCTCTCGCCCCTTCGCGGCGTCCCCTCGGGTTCGGTCGATCGCGCCAATAGTAGCGTCATTGTCTTCAGCTCCCTGACTTTTGCTTCGGTAGACCCGCCGCCATTCGCTGGCGAACCAGAAGACACGTTTGCGGGTTTCACCTGAAGAATTGTAATTCGACATCGAGATAGTCGAGCGTCTTCTTCAGTTCGTAAATATTGCGTGAGATTCCTTGAAGAGACAGACCGTTAACATCGACAAGGTAATAAGAATCGACGCACGCAATGTACCGTGTCGTTATCGCTGGCATTTTTCTTGACGCAGGATTTCATCTCCTCGAGGATCTTCTTCAGGTCCCGAGTAGCTTCGCGACGCGCTTCGGCGTGACACTCTCCGATCAGCTTCAGGTACCGCATCAAGGAGTCGTCGTCTCTCTTCGGAGACTTCTTCAGCTTCGCCATAATATTCTCGTAATTCTTGACAGCGTCGTTGGACTTCTCCTCGACGCACTGCTTGACCTCGCCCTTCCTCGTCAGGCAGTCCTTCAGATCAACTATCAAGTTTGACCTCAGATTCTTCACGTCCTGCAACTCCCGCTCATGTTTGCTCCTCAAGTTCTCAATGGCCATCGATGTCTTCTCGTTGCAAGCTTTGATTCTCGCGGCGAATGCCTTTCGCAGCCGCTCCACGTCGACCCTGTACTTGGCCATGCATACGTTCGCCGTTTTGCCGCGAACTTTCAAGTTCCTCGTCATCTCGTCGAACG
This sequence comes from Xiphydria camelus, assembly GCA_963678675.1. Classification (NCBI taxonomy): domain Eukaryota; kingdom Metazoa; phylum Arthropoda; class Insecta; order Hymenoptera; family Xiphydriidae; genus Xiphydria; species Xiphydria camelus. The sequence continues at coordinate 20,117,512 of OY783197.1, read as the reverse complement.
ACTTCTCCGCTCGGTCCAGCTCTTCCGACAGGTATTTCGTGCTCCGCGCCACGACGTCGTTCATCTCCTTCGTGGCTTTCGAGAACATCTCGTTCATCTCGTACATCTTCGACTCGATGTTCAGGGCGATTTTTCGTAGCATCTCCCGAATTGGATCCGCGTCTTTCGGCTCCTTCGGCGTGCCTCCGCTTGAGAGGGAATTGCGGCAGACCTGCGGAAATATGGGGAGCTTGGAATCGGGATATGTTTTCATGCGAACTTAAAGAAGGGCTTTTGAAAAATGTTATATGTGCATGAACGAAGGGTGACGTGATTAAAACCCATTAGCGCGCTCGTTGTAAACTTTATTTGCCGAACAATTTCTTGTTCGAAGCATTGAATTAAAAATGATCGCACTGTTTAACAAATTTCTCCGCGAGCTTAATTTCATTGAAAAAAAAGTACAGTTTCTGAAACCAATTTCTAAACATTGCAGAAACGATTAAATGAATATCTTAAGCAAAAATTATTTGGCCACCGAAAATGACACTCAGCAATAATGAGTAAAACTCGTTGAGAATTAATTTTTCCAGCGAAAATGCCAAAATACATCAGCGCTCTGTAAATTCAAAAGAGACTGGAGTTTCCGACGAGACAAAGGCGAGCTCGTCTGATTTAGAGCGAAAAATTCACTCTCAGAGACACGAAGACAGCCTTATAATACGACGTCGTCTTTCAAGGAGCAGGAGCTCCTTTGACGCTGCCATACCTGCAGTACACGGTTAACCGTTCGCGCGTCCCTCTCGGCGCGCAACACGCGGAAGACGACGCCCCACATCCCTCTTTCATCTTCCTTTCCGCCTAACCTTTCCAAACCTCGTTCGCCCCCCACGGACGAATTCGCCGAAGCGGACTCGAGCTATCGACGATTTCGCGCGTAACAGCGACGCGTTTCCCCGGTCACGTCTCACTCCCCAATTTAGTCCCGTCACATATTTTCGTCCGGTCTGGAAGATCAAAACCCGCCGCGCCGGTGAACGATCAGTAGCAGTCGCCCGCCAGCTGTGCGTCGCGTCGATCCCAGCGAACCCCGCGAAGCGAAGAAAGCCACTCGCGATCGCCTGAACGCCGTCGCGAGTGCGCTTTAGAAATGAGCGCGACACCCGGCTTTCATCTGTCGCGGCGTGTCGCGTTGTGAACCCTTTTTTTCGAGAGTTTTAATTTCGTTCACGCGAAGGCCAACCGGCGCCGCTGAAGCAAGCAGGAGGCGAGGGCCGTCCTCGAAGACACTCAGCGACATGGGCGCCTGCTTCGGCAAGGACGAGATCGGCGACAGCATACCGAGAAACGAGGCGGTCGACTGCACGGCTTTGAAGGACACGCGGGCACCTATCGTCCTGATCGTCGGCGGGCCGGGGTCCGGCAAGACGACGCTCGCCAAGCAGCTGGAGGGCAAGTACGGCTTCGTGATGGTGTCGCCCTCGGATTTGCTCAGATCGGAGGTCGCCTCGGGTACCGAGAGGGGCGAGCTGATCGGGACCATCATGAAGGAGGGCCGTAACGTGCCGGCCGACGTGATCGTTCAGCTGGTGGAGAAGAAGATGGCCGCGAACGCGAGCGCCAAGGGTTTCCTCGTGGTGGGCTTCCCGCGCGAGAGGAAGCAGGGCACGGAATTCGAGAAGGACGTGCGAACGCCGACGCTGGTGCTGCACCTGAAGGCGCGCAAGTCGGTCCTCGAGGACCGGATGAAGGCGAGGAGCACGGCCAACGAGAGGTTCGACGACGCGCCGGAGATGGTCGAGTCGCGGGTCAAGAATTACCTGAAGAACGCCGGCGGCGCCGCGGGCGTCTTCAAGAAGGCGACGACGTGCATCGACGCGGAGAAGACCGAGGCCGAGGTCCTCGCGGAGGCCGTCCAGGCGATAGACGAGGCACTGGCGAAGCTCAGCGAGGCTTGACGTAGGCGATATCCCGGGTTATACCTCGCTAAATTCGATGTTGCGCGCCGTTATTTTGTATAATAGTCATTTATGTATCTCGTTTTGGGCGTTGTCGATTTGATAAATCACATTCTATACGAATAAACGTCGGTGTGCGTCGCGCTAATGTTTTCCCCGGGGGGTATTTTTCGATTCATCGATTTTTCTCGCGCGCTTCGTATATACGCTGTAAAAAAATTTGTATTAAATTTAATATAATTGTATATGAAGCTTTTATCCGACACGTGATTACGAAAATGAAATATTCCGTTATGAAATTTTTAAGGGAAGTTTCACGAGGAAATATGTACGTTAATTTTTATAATCTCGTATCGAAAAAAAGCTTTACATAAAAGTATATTAAAAATACAAATACTTTTTACAGTAGCGGCCAAATGAGAGGAAGTGGATCGATGAAGATGAGGGGGGATGACATTGAAATTACCCGAATTGTAATTAATCACCATTCCGGTTGAATTTCGTCCATTGAAATACGCAGATGCTTCTGCGGTGCGGTGAAAGGCGATGAGATTACAAAGAATTTTCTCGGTGCGAAAGATCAGGCTGTACAAAAGGGTGTGTAATATAATTGACGAATTCAATCCGTAAAATAACGCGACTACAACTAATCACTTAGAATTAGATAAAAGCTTCTGTTTCCTTCTCTAAACGGAGACACCTATAGGCGTCCTCTGTTCCCTCCCGGCTGGAAAGCCTTTGCGGATGCGATACCGCGCCGGCCATTACTTTTCGTTCTACATATTTTACCGCGGGAAGAGGGCGTCGCTCGCCGGACCCGCGGAATACGTTACGGAATATTGCTCCGGCATGAGAAACGGTGTAGACGCGCGTGGGAGGACTTTGGTCGATGGCATCGACTTTGGCTCGAAAAAGCTCTCGTGAGAAGGGAGAGACGGGAACTCTTCGGCGACGTGCTTTTCTCTTCCACACCTCCTCCCCTCTCGTTATTCGCAAAGAGATCCTCGCGAAAGTTAGCGGCTAATTATCCGCCCAAACGATGCGAATGTACAAATACGGCGAATTAGTCACGCTCCGAAGAGGCGGAAGGTTCGCTGATTCGATTTTATCTCGCTAATTAAATAGAGCGCGAAGTGGGTGTATTAAATTTTCCGAGCTTACCGCCGCGCTTCGACCACGTTTGCTCGAGTTCTCTACGTGAGGCAATTGATAAGGTGGGAAGAATGAACGAGAAAGGGAGAGCGGGGCGGAAGGATGAGTGGGGGAGGGATGTAAGAGGGAAAATTGAAACGATGGGGAGAAAGTGAGAGCTCCGGAGGATCGGAGAAAAAGAGGAAGGGAATAATGCGGAGTGGCGAGGCCGTAAGTGTATTCGGGCCATAACGATAACTCAACTCGCTGGGCTGGGCGCTCCGCGGGGTGCGGCATCCCTTACAAGTACGCTGGCGGTGATCGGATAACTTGTAAATCTCACTCGATCAGCTGTAACCGTAGAATTGCCAGCGGTTTGTCGATGTAGGTAACGTGGAATTGATCGTCGATCGTCGCGCTATCGATCGTGCGCGTTACACCCCCGCGAAGAAATTCATCCCGCAAATTTTGTGAGTGATTCCACCGGCGGAATAAACCGTAGGTATATAGCCGATGAAGTACGAGTAAAATTGCTTTTCATTAATCGTTTCGTAGTTTATTCGTCGATTAAATTTACTCGCCGAACGAACGAACTTCCTTATGACGGTATGTTGGTGCAAGCAACTAATCAAATGAAAGTCTAAGTCTACTATTACGTGTAACTACTTTCGTAAAGTAAACCGACGCGGAGTCGGAAGTTATACTTACCGAGATATTCAGAGAAGTTATAAAGGCAAACTTTCGTTTATCGAACGCCTTCGCCATATTCTAAAGATAAGCTACACAATTTCTATAGCAATTATTTTATCGCGTAGCGTCGCACTTATGAACGTCCAATCTATATCAGAACATTTATCGAGTAGATACGATAATTATTAAATGTTTTCGCGATATTTTGAGGATGAAAGGCACATTCAATTTGAACGACACGAAGAAAATGCGAAATGCTGCTTTTTCCTGGAAATGGAAAAGTAGTTTCAATCGATGTATACATGTACACCGAGAGAAATAATTGCTAGTGCCAAAAGAAGTATTTTCTTGAATCGAAAACATGATAAATTCCAGAACCGAGCAGTATTTATTTTCGTGCGAAGAAATATTTAATAAGCTCGCGAGTAGGTATTTATTTGTTTCGTGCAGGAAAAATTTCTTATTCCAACGTGAAAGTATTCTTGAATCAAAAATATATAATCGATCAAGAATTCGTATTCTTAAATGTTCTTAGGATCATTGTGTTCTAAACTCTAGAAATATTTTTTTGAAATTAGCAATTATTTCTCTCAGCTTACATAACGTGCATCTGTAGGTGTATTTGATTTATGTTTAACGGTGCACATAGTCGCGGCACATCTAAGCGGAGCAAGCAACCCGGTGTATTTATAATCCCCGCGGATATGTCGCGCCGTTTCCCTATACGCTCTCCATTTCGTCATCCGGACTCTTCCTCGCTCGGGCCAAGATGTATGCACTGCATTACAAGAAGCAATATTTCAGAGTTTGCCGCCTAGCGGGAGGAATGCCCTCTATAAAGTACGGTTACGACTTGCAATTTCAACTTTCGCAAAATGCATGCATGCTTTTCCCCCCTCGCCGCCCCGTCATCCCCCCGCATCCCGTTCCCTCCCCCTTTCCGTATCAGTAAATAAAAGCTGAACCGCCACATCTCGTCGCCCGTCTGCTTGTTTTCCGCGAGCGATCCGGGGAAAGCTGCGCTGCAAGCATCTTCCTCGATTGCTTCGCTATAAAATCGGTCCATCTGGTTGGGGGTATTTCCGATTTACGTACATCCTCGAGAGGGTCCACGCCTATTAAACAAATGCGAGTAATGGAAAAGGGGCTATTCGTCGGGTATATCGATTTCCATTCATTCGCATCCACGGGGTCTAGCGAAATGTGAAAAAGAAATTCCCTGACTTTTTTCCCAGGTTTTCCAGTCTGAAGTAGCCAAATTTCTCTGGCCGCCCCCCATGTGGGTATAGATCTATTACAAATTGTTATGCGTCAACCATTTTTCGTCGAATGAGCACATTAACTAATATTCATAAAACGGGTAATGATGACTGAGAAATAAAGATTAAAATTAATTAATTTCGTCGCATCATATTATTTTAATGGCTTTTTTTAGAACAAGGAAGGATTTAATTACATACATATACACATATGGAACACTTTTCTTAGATTTAAACAAACTAGAAGTCGATCTATTTGACAAATTTCAGTATTTTCGAAAAATTCCAGAAAATTCTTTAGTCTCCCTGACTTTTCTCTGTCCCTGTCTCCAGAATTCCTTGACCGTCGAACACCGTGGCATCGGTGACGCATTACTCGTGAGGCAACATTATAAGAAATAAACGAATATCTTACAGAAAAAAAATCATTGCAATCAGACAACTCTACCTGTAATCAGTGAATAATGATAATGCCTGGTAAGCCGTAAATCTTCCGCGTCGACAAAAAGACGATCCTCCGCGAATCGATAAACGAAACATTCGTCGAGAAGTCCGCAGCCTCCCGCATTGTCGCGCGAAGATCGACGCGACCGTTTTACTCCCACGGTGATAGGTTAAAGGGTGAGATCCATCAGCCGTCGCTTGATACGGTCTAGACGATCGAGCCGCGGTACAAATCGCGCACCATCGTCACCTTCCTCCCCCGACTTATCACCCTGCCTCGCCCAGCGTAAGATCGCTTCGATTTCAACGTGATCTATCGGAAGGATCTCCCGCCGTTCCGCGAGCCCGCGCTAAACTCCGAACCAGCCGGTAATGGGACAACGAAATGCGACCGCACGAGACCTCCCTCCACCCCTGATCGCAAGAGTCCCGCGCGTCTCACGTGTTTCCATCGAGAGCGAAGACGCGCGAATATCTATCCGCACGTTTTCCTCTGTATGTGTAGGTACCAATCGACGCGACGCTCCGAAACGTATTCGACTTACCTTCTCCATCCACCCCCGGAATTTAAGGCAGCCCCGCGACGCCGGGAGAAACTTTTACCGCTGAGCCTGCTGGTTCACACTTACTTCGTCGTTAATCCGGCGGATTGTAGGTCGCGATAAAAATAGCCCCTAGCGCCTCTCAGACGCGATCGATTCCTCTCGCTTTTGGGGAGGGGGATGATACACGCGCGGGGACCGAATTTTTTTACTCTTTTTTAGGACACTTCGTTGAACACTGTTCACTTTTTATATTTTCACCGTCGCGAAGATATGTGATAGGCGTGTAATTGGATCTCCCGATGATTGGATGGTGGGGATGACAAATGATTTCAGCGAAAGAGATCTGATTTTGGTGAGCCTATCGTTTTTATTTCAAACATTTTTCTCGCTACGAATGCGGGCTCTCTTCGTTTTGCAATGTTTCGCGTCGCATTGACGCGTGAGATGATTTTTCAATGATGAACTAGATTTTCTTCGAAACATCTTCGAAAGGATTACAATATCTCGCTTTTACTAATGGTCGCTTCGGTGTTCGAGCCCTTTTCTCGCTTTCGATTATGACGTCACTACGTACCTACCTTTCTCCCCCTCCGCGTTTGTCGAACCGAAGAGCCAAGTACGCGGCAATATTTTACAACGGCAGATGGCAATTAGCGACGGTTGTTTGTCCGCGGGGCTTTCGATGTTTTACGAACGTTTTACGGGGCTCGTTTACCTTCGACCCGGGTGCGTATAGGTACGAGTATGTCTCCAACGCCATCGACCGCATTATACCGAAGATTCCGAAGACGGAGGAATGTTGCTTTATCCGCTCAACGTCCCGTGTATTATACATACGATGTAAACAGGCTTTCTCCGCTTCAACGATTTCTTCTCCCTTGAGTGGCTTTAAGAGCCAAGTATGTGAGGGAAAGATGCCGGCGTAATAATTTCCAAACGATTAAAGTGGAAATTGTCAAAGAAGAATGTTGTCATATACGTATATATAGGTACATATCTCCTTGAAACGATGACAACACGTGCTTGTATGAAATTAGATATGCTCACCTATATCGCGATTATCTCGCTATCTTAAGTCAACATTGGTATAGAATTTTTCGACAAAGAATTAAATGTTTATTTAACTTAAACGCTTGAAGTGCGATTGAAATGAGAAATATCCAATTAGGATTAGACGTAACTTTAACTATGGAAACGCTAATATCTTATTTCCAACTCTTTCTTATATTTTCAACTTTCGGCTAATTGTAAGTCAAACTTGAGCCACAAGTGTGAGTTCGTGCTTATACCGGAGCAGGGTTAATAGCCACACACCCGGTTATGCAGACTCCCCACTAATTAACGCAAACCCGTATTCAGTGCAGTTTATTGATCGGTGGAAGGCCTCGAGAAAATTTGGGGTATAACCCTATTGTGGGATATAACTCTATATATGTGTATATCTGCTAGTAGATCTTTTTAATCGAATTCTCACTTGTAGTTTAAATAGTCGGCTAATTGCAATTAATTTTTAATGATAGCTTCATTTATGACTGCAGTTTAGTTCTGCTAATGGTTAAGTTTCTCGACTAATTCATGAAACGAATGATTCTTAACAAAATTAAATTTACTATTACGAACTGTAAAAAATACGCTGTGGTCTATTAGGAACTTCAATGCTTTACCTGGAGAAGCCCTGTTACTAGGGTAACTGTAAAAATTCATGGGTTTCCCCATGTGATTTTCTTCTAATCCCTTTTCTCCGCATAAACTGTGAGAAAAAGAAATGGCAAATTCAATTACATCGACGTTTACGGGTGGAGAAATGCAGAATTAATTGTTTCGACTAATAAATTTGGTTACAACGATGAACGGCTCGACGATCGAAGGAAACAGGCTTTAATCCATTCGAACCAATTATTAGTCCAAGTAACTAAATCTACATTCGCCCACCCGTGTGACCGCCGATTTAGTTCAAATCTATCACATTTTTCTGTCAGTATAGAATTGGAAGAAAATTCATCGACTCATCCCCGTATCAACATATGTATGTAACTATTCGCAGTTTCGAATCCCGATATCAAGCTCACAGCATAAGTTCCACCGACAGAACTACACGAATAGGAAGTTATCGCAACCAACGCGATCCTGCATCTACATATCCGCACACCCCATCATATCCCACGGCATTACGTCTTATCGCGTAGGCAGAGCCACCTATAGCCCCGTATCTCAGGGGGAGGGTTTCGACGAGAGCGTACCTCAATTTGCACCTCACTCGCCCGGGGTTCGGTCAGGAAGCCGGTGATTCTCGCACCACTGCAGAGGATCACGAAAGGACCCGCGGCTGGTATATGAGGTTTCTCGCGAAGACTTCGGCGACGAAGCCTCGCGGGAGAGAATGTAGGCCGCGCTGCTCCAAAAGGGATCGTAATATCGTAAATAGCAGCGCGCGCTCGCACGCGAGAAACGTACCGCGCCTTATATTATACATATTTATTCTCACGTAATCCACCGCTCGGGTATTCATATCTCGCGATGATGTATTTATAATGTATCTATAGCACCTTCTCCCTCGCGCATTTCCAATCGGCGGGTTCCCTGGCTCTGCTCGACGTCGCTGTAGCGGACGTTTATATTTCTCGATGCGCTGTACTTCAGGCGTATTTAACGGAGAAGAGATAATTCCCTTGCGTCACAGTGCCTCTGAAATTGTGGGCCTGGGAATAAAAGGAGGGCAGGACGGAGGGAATGAGCGTGAAAGAAAGGGATGACAATGGGGAAGGGAGGAAAGCGATTGTCTACACGCAACGAGAGCGTTCGCCTGGCGGATCCGTGATGATTCTTTTCACTCGGTCTAAATATTCAATTGTGCGCTGATAATTAGTATTTTTTGGAACGATGAAACGCACGACCTATGTCGGTGGATTTTTGCTTGAAACACGATTTTAATTTCGGATAGAAGCAATAATTCGACGAAGATAAAAGAAATCACGTAACTCGACGTTGCAATTAGAGAACTATTTTTCAACCGCTATAATTCAGATAAGTACATATTTTTTAAATGCAACGCCAAGGTACGTGATTTTTTTTCGATCACGTCAAATTATCTTGAGTCAAATCGACGTATAATACTAATAAAGTTTAGCTTCAAAGCGCTTCCATCTCCTTCCGCCATCCGATCTGTCAATTCCGAGCCGATAGTTATACCGACCGCGACATCAGGATGACATAACCTTTGCGGAATGGCCTACGCAGCACTCCCAGATCCTCTTAGCGGTTTGCGATACTAACGCAATTCGAAGGATTCGAATTAACGAAGGCTGGGAAGCGAAGGCGACGGTCCTGCGGTCGATCCCGGTCCACTCTGATTATGCCAGTCGTGGTATGGGAAAGGGATATTGGTACGCGAGGAAGATTCCGCATGAGGCTACTATCGTCACTCCATAAGTAGAGGTTTGTCGGAACACTCGAGGAAATTTAGAGGAATTCGACTCGCGCGATCGTTCGCCTGATAATCAAATAAATAACGGAAACGCGATTGCGAGGCGCTACGAATAAACGCGTGGTGCAGTATCTCTGTTCGATTTGGGCGTTCATTGGCTGCCAGCCGTGAACTTGCACACGGGAAATTTCACAAATTATTCACGGAGAGAAGAGTATATTAATCACTGCACTGCAGAGAAAAATAATTAGTTGCATTTACAGAAAATTACTTACGGGGTCGCAAGTAATTATTTATTAATATCAATGAAATTTTTTTATTTACCTACCAATTAAATATCTCTTCCTTACAATTAAATAGAATAGTACCTATAGGATTGCAAGGAATAAATATCAAATTAATATGAAAAAAGATTCAATTGATGTAAATAAATAATTACTTGCGACCCCGCAAGTAATTATGCTAAATAAATTTTGTCATACAGTAAAGCAATGAAGGCAGTACTTTCTCTAAAATGTCAAATCTATTACCTAGTTTGACAGTGACTAATATACTCTTCTCTCTCTGTATAGCAGAACGAAAAGTAAGCTCATTAATAATGCTACCGTGTTTATTGGATTTCATTTTCGTATCGCCAAATCCGCGCGGATATGTAATCGCTGACGTGGCGATAATTAGTTGCGAGACCTTCGCTATATAGCTATACGAGGACGAATCGATGGCGCTAACGAATGGAGGTGTAATTGTGCGGGCAATTAGACTCGGTACTGCCATCTCGTTGGTATTCCGTACACGCAAATACATGACGCGTCGCGTCGTGCCATACACGTGATTGCGCGGATACGGCGTGTCATCCGCGTAGAGCGCGGATGTTTGTCAATTGGAGGGATGAGGACCACGTGGTTTGTGATGTGAGCGTCGAAGGGTGGAAGGAAGTGTGGAATTGTCTTCTCTCTCATGGAAGAATGCAATCGTGACGCCTATAAAAATTGAAGCATATATGTAGGTACTGATACAAAAATTGAATTGATTTAAAAAATGTGTATTTGATTCGACAAAATGCTCTCGGCATCGGATGTCAGATAAATGTTTGGTAGACAGTGAAGTAACTGATGCAATTAATAGATACAACCTGGAAACAATTAATCGGGAGAAATGTTTAATTCAATGAAACGTGTAATTAGAGTTGAGGAATTATCATTATTATCATTACCTAAATCAACACAGCCTCTTGACATTTTGCCAATAATCAAAATTTCAGGAATCGACCACTCGACCATCCTATCTTATGTATTTGTTTGTGCTGTTTACGAAAAACATAGTTATTAGGCCAACATCTCGAAATAAATATAAGATATCAGTGATTTTTTGTTGAAAGAGAAATTATTTTTTCTTAAAAAAGCATTGGTACCTGTCTAGGTGTTTTTTAAGAGTTCCTCAATAAATTTGTAATTTTGGGAATCAGTATGAAAAGATACATCAAATAGTGTGGTCGAAGGTTTAGCCTTCAAAATTGAGATTCCCCGTCGAAATCGTTGCATAACTTCACAGTAAATGTAGAACACACATTTTATAACGAAATACTTGGGTACATGCACTTTACAATTAGGAACCTACTTTATACAAATAATTCTTTGATGAAAAGCAATATCAAATATATGAAATTAGCTCTATGCATATCAGTGCTTTGGTCATTCCATAAACGGATATCGAAGAAGCAAAGTGAAGTCATCGTCGAGCTACATGACGCGCGACGCCCAATTTCAATCCTCCTTCGAAGTATTCGCGCCCCAAAAGGAGAGAAATAAAGTCTTAGCCGACGTTTACACGCGTCTTTCAGCGGATACCACTCAGTTTACGAAAGTATAGCGTGTCGCTCGCGCCGGTTTACTACGTCTAGACACTCGTCCGTCTCCTCTCTTTACGAACCACTGCCCCTGCAAATAGCCGTGTACGTAACGCCACTTATTTCTGTATGTGTGCATTCTAAAAGAAAAAAATTCCTACGTAAACTCTCCCTAAATATCAATCTAATGATTTTTGAATGCGATAATCGAGATTGTAATTTGAAAAGAAATTGAGAATTCAATATCTCGAGTACTGTCTAAAAATTACGACAGACGAGTGTATAAAAAGAATTCTGTACAATACGCCAGAGCGATTTGAGAAAAGGCATTATTCATATCACTCTTCTGCGACGGTAGATGTGATCAATAAACTCTATCACTACAATAGAAAATAATCTGAACACCTCGATATACACCGCCAAAGATAGATCCGCTCGAATCAAGCGAACGAAGAATCCGCGAAGCGACGTTATTTTATCGAAATGTTCTCTAGATACCGTCTGGCATTTTTTACGTGATCCGTATACGTTATACATGGGTGATATACCCCTTCCCTTCTCTTCTCTCTCTCTCTCTCTCTCTTTCTTTCCTAGCTCCGTTTCTGTTCACTCTTAACCCCAGAGAAATTGCTTATTCCCGGCTCTGATTCAGATTCGAATAACGCGTACGAGGTACGTATATATACAGGTAGCTGTATGCTGTTATGTATATGCTCATATATATGCATATACGTCGTACCTATGTGGCTGGTTATCGAGTTTCCCTCTCGACGCATACCTACCTACTCCGCGCGGTATCCCCGTCATGGATATTTCGAATACCTTTCCGCGCATCCCCCGCCGACGAAGAAGATACCCGCACCCCGTCGAATGCACACCTGTGCACACCTCATCTGTCTTACATCCCGCAGAGGAAAAGACCCTTCTCACCTCGTGCTATTTACGGGCGACGTTCAAAGTTCACGTTCCCTCGCATCTCAATGTGGTAACGCCAATTCCCACCCCCTCCTCCCGTCCTTATCCTCTTTTCGCGCTGCACTTCTTCCAGTATGTACCAAGCGCGCACGTGGTGTAGTTATAGAAAGCGAACTATACATACTAATCCAATTCTCCCTCTTTCTGTCGCAGGTAAGTTCGGCGCTTTTTTCTGCGTGTGCGAGCGACGCGATGTTTCTCAGCTGCGGAAGAACTTGAGGAATGATATGGGAAAATACTGCCTGCGATTGGTGACCGTCAAAGCTGGTATCGCCCGCCTGAAAAATGTATGTATATACTCGTGGTATGAGAAGTTCCCGTCTAGAAAGGCGACACCACGACGCGGCTTCGAGAAGAGAATGGAAAGCGATATCTGTAACGCACGCGCGCGGCAGCGTAGAGTCGGCGAGATACGTCGTACGTGAAACGCTTCTTTTGTGAGAATAGTTCCTACGTTGGTACGGACGGGTGAATTTTTCTGGGAAAGTATGTCGCTGTGCACAGTATGCGCGCGAAATCTTTCCTTCGTTCCGCGGCTTATCTCGTATATGTGTTTTCGTTATTGAAACGAGAGTATGCAGGATGAGAGAGTCAGTGAAAAATTCCTGACCGAAAGAATTTCTTGTTTCTTTACACGGGGAAAGAGGGTTGGGAGAAATGGGAACGAGCTTATCGAAAGGTAAGAATATCTTTATTAGAAAAATTAATTCTCGTTCATTTTCCACTTCCTCCGGTCCGTTTTATCCTCTGGCGTATTAGCGCGTATCAGCCGAAACTCCTCTGACCCTGCAAGAGAAGATGAGGTAATGAGATAGGTCGCAAGCAATGGCTCTGCACTTGGCCGTGTCCTCGTCCTAGAGAACCTTAGGGTCGCGTCTCGGGGGAGAGTCAACAAGAGTGGCGTGCCTCTGTATTTCGTCGTTGGTCGCTCGAGTTTAGTCAGGCGAGCAGCGTACGTGTTTTCTTCGCTCGATGAGACGAATTGCTGCAGTAAAGTGTACATCTCGAACGAGAGACACGCGCGCTTTTTCGACGCGTACTTATGAGTGTCGGGGAAAAAATGCACGTATTATCTACACAGAGAAAAAGAATCGGTTGCACTGAAAACAAATAATTAGGGTAAAATGATAAACTTCATCTAGATTAGTTAAGCATGTCAAGTTATTCTAATCAAGATACTGGTCAGTTAAACGAAATATCAAGTTATTTTAACCAAATGTGTTTAGTCACTTTAACGAAAAACTGGTCAATCTCATTAAACAGATGAAGAGAGAGAATCCATATTTCACCAAATGGTTTGTTCATCCTCTCCAGGATTTCGGTTACATTGACCAAGCTATCTTTCTCAGTGTGAATCTACTGATAATTAAATCTTTTTTTTATATTAATTAAATATTTCTTCCTTGCAATCGCATACTATTTCACATGATTGTAAGGAATGGATATTCAATTGATGTATTAAAAGATTTCATTGGTATAAATGAAGAATTATATGCGACCCCGCAAGTCATTTTCTGCACATCCAACTAATTCTTTTTCTCTATGTATGCAATTGACGTGTCTTTGTCGAGTGTATGCGCTGATCGCGATCGCAGTGTACTATCAATTCCAAACCCTCCCAAGAGAGGCAAGTTTTGCATATTTATCAACAAACAGACCCACCACCGCTTCAAAGCACTCTGTAAACGCTTCGCCCTCTGTCGGAACATTTGTCGAGAACCTCCCTCGGGCGGGAAAGCCGCAGCTCGCTTGACTAAATTAAAATTTCGTTAAAAAAGTCCTCTCAGTTCGGCCCTCATAAACGGTCTCGTCGTCTCATTTATTCGCAGTGCGAATCGCTCTTCTCGAACAGCACACGTGTGTATTTCATTTAAATTTGTTTTTACGATAACAGCGAAAAATAAGTAGGTGTTTGTCGCATTTTCTCCCGCCGCTGTACACGCGTGTTCTTTTCTGTGCCAAGAACAGGAAGTTATATTGAATTTGAACTAAAATAAGTCAACTTTGAAGTATTCTACAATGAACGAACTTTTCTTCTCTTTCGTTTATTCTTTTCCTTCGGAACGCAATATTACGTCGCCGACTTTTTTCTTCTACTTGAGATACTTCGATGAACGAGTATTTATCGAAATGTCTCAAGCAGAAGAAATGGTGGTTTCGACGAATGGTACTTTCGTCGAAGCGCGCCATTTTTCTAAACATCAAGAACGCAGTTCCGCCAGCTTCGGAACTATTGTTCGAAACTTTCGATTATACGGTCCTTGATGAAACTTACGATCGGGTCCTGATTCGATTCCTGCATGGACTCTATGCAGACGAAATCTGTGCAAACAAAAATCTGACCACCGTAAAATTCGACATTTTTAAGGGGAACCGCGCTACACCTGCTCTTGCATTGCGAGCGCATATAAATTCTAGCGTCTCAGATGGCTTCCGATGATTGCTTCCATAAACGAGAGCGCGTATGTACGAGTCGCGAGAGCGACATCCAGGTTCGTTGCGTGACGATAATACAAAATTCTAGATATTTTTTTCTCCCCCAGTGTTCGTTATTTCATTATTATCCGAAATTAATACACGTAGAGAAAGCAAATGCACGGCGGTATTATTCGAGTGTTGAGCAACGAAAATGTGGCATTAACGACGCTTGTTCGATCCGGGTTCTGATCCTTTTTTTCTTTGTGGAATAGCAAGAGCAACGGTGCGTAGAAACGTAGTGTTCTGTATATAACTTGTATTATTATTATTATGTCGCGATCCCTTTCTATGGCCCATTAGAACTTAATGGAGGGAGAAAAAACTCGAATAAAGAAAGTTCGGGGTTGATCGCGATTGCTAGGTATAACAATCTGTCCGATGAAGTACGTGAGATGACGAACACGCGCTAACGGTATCTTTGCACGTTGAATCTATATAGTTGGAAGAAGGGTGGAGCGATAAGGTTAAAGGCATTCGTGGAGGGGTTTCAATAGTTCATGCGGACTCGGTACTCGCTCAAGGAATGGATACTGTTTGACTGCATCTGATATTAATTACACAAAATTAATTGCTAGGTACAATTATGCGTTTATCATGCAAGCATTCGTCAACTTTTAGAAAAGCTGGATAATTGTGTTAGAAATAATCTTTTTTGTGCTTTTATGATTTTTGCATTGAACGTTAAAAGCTAGTCCGTGCACATCTGCATACACATATGTAGTAAAATAAATGTATATGTATATAGATAACGTGGGCATAGAAAAACCCGTCGATATGGAAATGCGTTTGTTTTATTTTTTTTTCACCAACCACCGTTATCCCGCCAATTTTACGCGAAATAAACGTGTTTTCCACCGTGTTGTGTTTACTGGGAAAACGGTAATAAAGTCGAAAGGTCATTTAAATTGCGGACCACTTATCGGAGCCATATCGATACGATTTTATGCCTTTCACCGTACAGGGGACGATGTTGGTTTTTGCGGAGCGTGGCAATTTCAGCGCCGCGATTAGCATATACCGTATCTGGACTAGTTTGCATCCTCTGAAAGCACTGAATTTTACACACACAAAAATAGATAGACCTAAATATAATACGAAGCTCTCGTAAACCAGATCTTCCAGCTGAATTTATTTTACAGGTTCGATAATTCATACATGGAAGCGATATACCTAGAGACACACCGGTTCTAGTTACCAAAGTAGACCTGCGTCATTTGTTTCCTAACCGCGCTTAATTGGATTATTATTTAATCCGCAGCTGTGTATTTAATTGCGCTCGTTAAAATCTTCACCGCCGCGTCCAAACATCGCCGACCCAAATTTAGAAAGAAAATTTCATAATGAAATTGGGAGTTGGACTTGTGATATACCTGTCTCCAAAAAGTCCCGAGAGAGTTTCCGTCGTTAATGATGCAGCAGCGTCAACTTTGAAAACTCCCACCGGGCATTAAGGAATTGCTAATCGGGCCGAGAGTTTGCTGATGAGGGCCGCTACATGAACGATAGTGCCGTAAAAGTCGTGAACGCGTGCAGACATTGTATGGTTGGGATGCGAGTCGTTCGCTAAGAGAGTGCTGCAATTTATTTCATTACTTTGCACGTCAATTTTAAAGTTGTCGACTTGGTTACAAGTACTTGCCACTTCGAATACAAAGTTCGTGCCTTACAGGTACACGCACATGTTTTTGTTTGCCACGTCAATGTGACGTTAGAGTCTTCGTGGATTAAAGCCTATACCTGTATCGGATCTGCATCGAGAGAGATTATATTGCCACTTCGAGTGGAAAAAAAGGTCGCATGGTAGAACGAACCTTTGCGTATATAGGCACGACCGACTTGTTCGGTACGTTATAAAGAGCTTTTATCAAGTTTAACTATATGCAATGTGTTTTGCTCCTTTCCGATAGGTTTTGAAACTTTACTGAATGTTCTCATGTCTGATCTGAAGTATCCTAAAGTATCTATACTCTGTCCCGATCTTTTCGAAACTGCAGATCGAATGTTTCTGGTGCTGTGCTAGCGTTTTTAAATTCCATCGCTTACGCCGGCTGACTTTGTTTTGCTGTGGACTAATGAAAGAGAAGCAAAAAATTCGTTCACATGGACCGAGTTATTTTTTCGGACGGGAGAGAAGAGCAATTTTCCACGCGTATATCAGCTTTACAATATTGAATTACATTCTTTTATCAGTCGATAGATACATATAGAATGAAAAACATTGTGTTACGTGGAACGCAAATTTTACGTCTGAAGAAATTGATTCAACAATTTGTGTCAATTTAATAAAAATGAAATCTTTTTCCGTTAAAAGTTAACTCGAATATTCACAGATAAAAATAGATGCGATCTACTGTGTATATATCACAACAATAGTGACATTATCTATGTATTTGCTAAATTCACATAAACAATTTAACGTATGTACTGTGCATTGAATCAGAAATATATTTTCAAACCACCGTAAGCGCTATGTCATGTTTACGTAATTTTGCCGCAGGTCTCGGGATAAAATATCAATAATTGAAACATCGCGCGTTATGTTTTAAATGCGAGTTCCTCTCAGTGTGAAACTAACCGATAAAATGTTGTGACTGACGAACTCGTAACGACTGCACAAAAGCTCCGCGGCATTTTGCATGTGCGTAAAGCGGATGCTGTGCCGCTGAGAAAGGGAAAGCGCTTTCCGGTGTTCTCTCTTGACGATAATTCGTCGGAGGATTATTCCGCACGTGGCGGCTTGAGAAATAATCGCGTGCGTCGTAATGAAAAAGAAGAAGCCAAGGAGAAATTTCATATATTACCTATACCAGAGGAAAATGTGAGGTAAAATTGACGATAACCGCTAGAATGCATTTTTCCCGACACAATGCCGAGGCAAATTTTTACGCTAGTTGCATGTAAGCACTGATGAATAATTGTAACTATTTGTAAAGGTAGTTACATTATACATATATAGTTATAGACTAAATAAGCTTTGATGTACCCACGCAGGGTAAGGGTGTTCATTAGGGACTCGAAATAGACATTCTCGATACCTACCTGGTAGTCAAAATTGAAAGCCATCGAAGTAACGGTTGAAGAGGGCTTTTAACCCTTCCTGTCCAATCTGCGGTCGTGGGCGACTCCATGTTAGACCCTGCGTTATACATTAATAGAAAAGTATAGTTCAATCAATCAAACGTTAATTAACCCTCCCCTGGCTAACTTAAATAATATTTTTATTGAAAATCCATGAAAAAAAATAATGTTCTCAACTTTCATTCATTAATCTAACAACATGTTAAGTTAAGCTAAAAAGACGCATACTATAGTAAAATCAAACAATAATTGTTTCCACCAATCATTTATGTCCAACTCCCTTTAATATTATTGCACAAAGCGAAATCTTTAGAATTAAACTCTCAACCACCCTATTCAATGTATTTTTTCGTGCTGATTGTGAAAATCGTCGATTTATTTAAGAAATCTCAAAGGGGCACCGAGACAAGGATGACGTTTTGTTGAAAAATAGTTTTCACGTACCCAAGATCACACCGATATGTTGTGTTTTCTCTGAGATGTCCACCTAATAAGCTTGCTTTTCGTAATCAGCACGAAACAATATATAAAATAGAGTGTTTCAAGCGACCGATTCTAGAAATTTCACTTTTTGGCAAAATATCAATGGGTATACCCCTCAACAATATTTTAGTCTCTAACAATAACCCCTTAGCCTCGCGTGTTGCGTAATTCCAACGCTCTCGTAGGTTGAAATATATTTTCTAAGCCAGTCGATGCGTTAATGCAAAAGTTCGATAGTCTCTCGAGGGACGAAAGTCGTACGTACAGAGAGTCCCTAGTGGGAAAACTCAGATTAATTAATCGCGCTTAGCTCGCGAGGGAGTCGATCGACCCGGAACGAAGCTTTCGCACAGTGCCTACATGTATACGCAGTTCAACAAGTGGTATTCCGGCCTTTTCCAATACCTCTATTTTCTTGACGCAAGTGGGACGGGTACGGGAATTGCTATACAACTACTGGAACCGATCGAGACGTCGCCAATTCGTCATCCAATCCGACGAATCGATTCTTGACTGTCCTTTCGCTGAGGAGGGTGACCGGACCGAGCGTTAAAAGTAGAATCTCATCTTCCAGCTTCCGTTCGTTCATCTTTATTGGCTATCATCCTTGGCTTTTATTACCGTCAGAAGGCAAGCATTCTACGATCTACCAATCATGGTCGCCCCCCCCCCCCCCCCCACCCACCGACCCCTCCTCATACATATGCATATGCCTATTTGACGAGTATTCATAGGAGGTATAGAAGCTTCCTACTCGGTGCCGTTCAGAATAAAACGACACACGCTGCAAAATGAATTACTGTTCATATAACAAAAATTAATTAAATCAAGACAATAAATTGGAAATTTGTAAATCACCATTCGTTGGAGCACTCTAAATTCTCTACGTCGAGAGAAAATTGTATATAATCATTTTTTTCCTCGTATGGTTAACGAATAATTACCGAATTACTATACATTTATTTGACACAAAAAGTAGTTTCCATTTATCGGTACCAATTCCTCTCCTCAACTCTCCACAATTGTCAGTGTTTCCAAAAGTGCGAAAAACATTCCCTTGTAAAATCATTCCCCATAAATTTAACAGCATCATACACAGAACTTTACCTTTCTCAAACCGTTATACTCTTTCGCGATGAAACAATACAGCGTCTTCTGAATCGATCCTTCGAGTTGATCAACGACGTGTGCGAGGTCCTCAAAGCCAGGCGTCGCGACGCTCGAAACAGTACCTAATTACAAGCTTAGTTGGCGCAGAAAACGCTTCGGATCAGGGACGAAGGAGCGGGCGCCGCGCGAGGGCGCCATGGGTGTGATGTGGCGTTTGCGCCGGGGATTGTCGGGGATAGTACTGCGATAGAGTACGGGGGTGGCACGGCGGCGGCGGCGGCGGCCCGGGGGTAGTACGAGGAAAGGCGTGGAATCGGCGGAGGCAGCCAGTGGCTCGCCGCGCGCCACAAGGACCACCGGATCGAGCCGCGTGCGGGCAGTGTGCGAATTCTTCGCAATACTCCTTCGATCGTACGGACGTGCCGATGTGTGACGAGTGTCGAATTGGAACATGGATTTAAATCGATAACTTTTCGCGTGGATTGGATATATATGTAAGGGAGGGATTTGATTCGGTGATTTCTCGGTGCTGACGTGTGGGGAGAATCGTAGACGGGCGCGTTGAGATGGAGTCTGGAAGCTGGAAGTGTGGATGTGTCAAGAATTTGAGTTTTAATGCTTCTTAAGAATTGAACTTTTTCGAGTAGCTGTATTTTCTTTCTACTTTACGACTTTTTCTGTGGGAGGTTTTTTTTTAGAGGGAAGTGTACGTGTATTGTAGATACTCAGTTTTTCCGTTTGAAAATACGATCTTCCGAGTTGTATTTGTTTTATAGTACACGAATTTTTCTTTAGAAGGTTTTTTTGGAGGGAAATACGTATAGGTGTTTAGTTTCTCCGTTTGAAAATACGATTCGATATTTCAATGAGCAAATCCCGTAGGGTTTAAAACGAAAGATATTTTTTGAATTTTGAAAATAGGAAGGCGTTTTCTTCGGGAGACATTTTTAATGCAGATATTCTTTAGGAATAACAATTCGAAATTCGGATATTTTTGGAGCAATTTCATAATTCGAGCATAGCAAGCAAAAATGTTGGATTAACGATCCAACCGAAAGTGCGAAGAAGTATTTCTAGTAAAACGCCACTAGCAGTTTTATCAATATTATTCCGAACGATTTAACATCTCAAAGGTCGGCAAACGGAATCGTTCGAAATTCTTCACAACTATTCCGAAAAAGCAAAGCGATGCGTTATTTCGGGGGACGAGAAGCACTGCAATTTATTCCCCCGGGACAAAAATCGTCGAATCTCGACACCCGGGGGTGACTCCCTCGCGCCTTTCGGCGCGTTTCCTTCGACACTGTCCAGTTTCCAAATCGGTCACTGTCGAAACGCGACGCCGAGAATAATGTCCGTCGCCCCGAACGCGATTTCTTCCGAACGGTTTCCGTCAGAACTCTTCGTTTCCGTCGCGACGTATACAGCGCGTTCGAACAAGGGAGATACGCGACGACGCGTCCCCGCCCCGGCTTCCAGCGACTCTCTCATCCCGACTACCTTTCAAGCCCGAGTTTCGCGAGTTTGTGACGTGAAAAATTGATAGGGCTCGCTGCACTGCAAATTAACTCGGCGCTGACGCCGGCAAGCCGTGGACGGTGATGCCCTGCAGCTGTATCAACGTCAGTGCGACGCGACGCGACTGACCGCCGTGTAACAACCAGTGTTGGCTTACCAAATACACACCGTCGTGTTAACCCTGACTGCGGCGTAGCCTATCGTCGTGTGTGAATTCGATAGCGCGTCGAAGCAACGCGCGTACGTGTAATACCCACGTGTAATCGAGCGTCGCCGAACAGGACGGGCTCTACTGTGCGGTACTCGACGAGGAATCGTCAACACTCGCCGGAGAAGGCGCGAGATAATAGCATCGCGGATGGATCGTCGTGATAAAAAGGCCCGAGGATAGCATCGTTCGTTGCTGGAAAAGTGTATGTTACGCCGAGGCGTACTTAAAAGTGGCTCGCGTACGGCGCATATTTATGTTTACACGCGCCTACATGTTTTGTGTATGAATTTCGCAGTGTTTACATTGAGGGTTCGGTAAGTCCTGTGCAAACTTGCGTTCTCTTTCGTCGCGACTATGCGTATAGGTGTACACGGTGCTCCGTAGTGTCATTTAGATTTTCGAGTCTGTAAGGGGGCGTGGCGCTAACGAGAAAGAACACTCCACCTTTCGTCCGTGCGATTAATTTGGAAAATTTCAAGCACTCGACTTTATATTAAATTCAACCGAGATCCTCGACACTCTCCGGGCGCAATCAACGAGGGGTGGTTATATTTTAACGAGGGTCTACGCGCGAGAGGATTCGACGATGCGGGCGCGCGCTACGCGTGACGGGGCACGGGTTACTTCCTGTTAATATTGCCCTGGAATATTTTTCTCCGCCGTTACCGGGTCTGCCGTGTTGTGCGTCGAGTGGATTCGCGTTGACCCGGTAGGGCTCTTTTCTCGCTCGCGTAGGGAAACGGTGGGCGTATTCTGGGGAAAGTAGAATGGCTGGAGAGAGAGATAATGATGAAGGTATGTAACTGTCCCAATATCAGGACGCGTACCAGTAGCCGGATATGTTTGGTATGATTCAAATTATTGAATGCACTGTTGGAAGATTTTAAAAGCTTCCGACACATCGGTGCATTAAATTTACAAATGTGTAGAATTCAAAAACAGTTGGGAATTAACGATACTTATTGTGATTTTATACAATATTAATCGTGCTTCTCCTGAACATTCCTTGTGGAATTTGTGTTTTCACATCAAACTGTTTGTAGTTTTACTACACTTTTGTGTTTGTTAAAAGCTTCCAACGCAATTTGTGAATTCAAAACAGACATTTTTAACAGTGCGATATAAAGAGAAACGACTTGTGGACAAAATTCTTCAATAAATTACAGATATATACAAGAAGTTTCACTATTAAGAATTCTGAGTAGAATCTGCTGTGTGAATTTGTATGCCTGTCCGGATACTGGGCTTAGCCGTCCGGCTATTGGGACAGTTACCTTATTATTAATTTTCATGATACGACGGTGTAATTCGTTCGTACACTCAGAAAAAAATGTACTTGATCGAAATAAACGTGCCTTTGGATCATACCACAAGGGCATATTTATTCGATTTAAATGAATATCGATTTGATTCAAATAACATCTAATTAATTCAATAATCTAATATTTGCGTCCAACCGACATTCATTCAAATCGAATAAATTACGCTCTTGGGACTATCCAAATTCACGTTTATTTCGATCAAGTAAATTTTTTTCTCAGTGTACCATTCAACTACGATCGAATTTCTATACTCGCATTCATTTAATTGCCTTTGGTGAAAGCATTTCTGGCGAAATTGTCACCTGTGACGTACGTGCATCATCCTTTTTATTCTTTTATTGCACTTACAACTCTCTCGAGTAATAAATAGTAAATTTACATATGTCCCAACACTAAGTTATACGTACAGATATGTTCATAAAGCCCGCGTAGCTTCTGTAAAATATTCAAGGGACGACTACAGGGTGGCGTCCCGCGATATTGCTTTCCTTTTTTCGAATTTTTCTGTTTTTGTGCACGCCAGCAAGTTTTATCGCCCAACTGTAATACGATCGCTTTTCCGGTATGGAAGAAATAATTTTCAGGGAAAAAGCATTTGATAATTAAATAATCGGATATCAATATGAACGTAACACTTGATTTTTTTTCAAAATTATTTCACCCTCTTCCATTTTCACTCGAGGTGCCCATTATGCCTCGATTTCCCATAGGGAAAAGTGAGGTAAAAGCGAGTTCTCGAGTTAGCCCCTACCTTCTACTATAAATCATGATAATCAGGGGCTAACTCGAGTGCCCTGTTTTGCCTCACTTCCCCTAAATCTCGTCCGAGCTTCTCCTACGTGTACGAAGTTTGAAACGTGACGACGATGGATCGTTAAGTTCTCCTAAACATCTATTTCTCTCAAAATTTATTGAAAAATTCGAACTCATTATGGTTTTATTATATTTTTGTAATTTTTTGTAGAGAACTTAAATGTAACCTCTCTGCTATCTTTAATTTTACTAATACTTTTGGATTGAAGTATCAGTAGGCTTTGTCACCGTGACGTCTTGAATTTTAAAAAGCTCTCGCCCTCTATAGAGTCTACCACTCCCATGCCAAACTAATGCAAGCCAAGTACCGAAGCCAAGTATTATTCGATCCGCAAAAGTTCAACGATTCGAAAGTCACGCTCGCGTTTCGATAAATTCCACCGCGCTACATTCATCGTCTCTCTGCAAAGCTTTTTCCGTCCATGCGGTCGGACATTATGCGGAGCAGTTACGTTGACCTGCTTCGGGGAAAATTAATATTTGCGATCGCGCCGGCAAAAGAAACGGCTCGCCGCGTTTCTCCGCGCAATCCGGGCGAATCGATAATCTCGGATTTCAAGTTCTGGCATTTTAGTCTCGTGGAGGGTGGGATTGGCGGTAAGAAAAAAAAAGATTGATGAAATTCCAACACGAATGCGAACGTTCCAGACGTACCTAACGTTCGGGAAGACGCGAAGTAAGATCGTTGTCCCCCTTTGCTTGCGTAGGCTTTCCCATCGACCTCCTTCTTTTTTTGGCCGAAACGAATGAAATTGAATGCAAAACAGCCGGGGCAAAAACTCTACTGCGGTCACAGGTTTCGCTCTCGCAATAATTAAGTGCCTAATGACTTTGACTGTAACTTTGTGATAAGTTTGTTAAGCCTCCGTGGTCACACGTTCATATAGTTCCGCGATGGTCGCACATAGGTCAAATGGACCCAACCGTTTTTTAAATAATAGCCACATGAACAACGTCTGTTCGATTTAGACCAATAAATTATGGAACATTCGTCAAACATTGTAGAATATCCAATCACCATGTTTTCGTAAGAAATAAAACGATGGCATATTTAAAAATGATCGTGAATATGTAGATGCGTGAGAAATGAGCTCTTTTACTAAAAGTGTCATTACTTCGTTATTTTTAGAGTTTTCTTAATATAATTTGAGGACGATTCTCATATGATATGGTACTTTGAAGCAATAAATAGTTTCATAACTATAGTGAACGTTTCAAAAACGATTTTTTTTTTCGAAGTCCGAAGAAGGTTCGTAGTACGAGTTAGTTCGTAGTCTAGTTATGATTGAAAAAAGAAAGGAAAGTCAGCTTCAAAATTGAAGCCTAGGTTAAGTGGACCCTTGGTGGCCATAGAGGGTTAATAATGAAATTAATTAGCAGGACGGTTACAAATATTTGTGCCACTATAATGCAAAAAGCATATGGAGTATGTATCAAATACGGTACCCCTTCGTACGAATGCGTTAATGAACCTAATGGATAGCATCCACAGCTAATTGGAGATTATCCACAGAGCTCATTCGAATTGCATTAATATTTTAATCTCGCGAAAAATTAATCACTCCATTAATCTCTCGTTCGTTTCGTCGATAGCGATTATACGATTAATTAATTTCTCGAATCTCTCGCGTGAATAGCGATACAATTCGAACGGATCGCGCGATCGATAAAAATTATTACTTTGATAAAAAATTGCATCGAGAGAGTTATTAAACGTGAATAGAGAATTCTCTGATGATGAAGAAAAGCGAAAAAAACTAGAGACAGGGAATAACGAAGTCGCACCTACAACTCCTTGAAAAAAGCTGTAGGAAATTGATCTCATCTCAAGATAAGATACTTACATCTACGTTTTAAAAGTGCCCAAACTAATACAAAATATGCATACCCTTATCACAAGAAAAATCGGTACCAAATAATCCAGAAAACATAATAATCTTCAACCCCCTAAAACTCGCCCAAAGTTTTTTCTAATTCCCCCCGTTCCCCCCAGTGAATTGCCCGTTTCTCAACGTGGCATAATTCCACCCCTCCGCGATAAACAACCGAACGCAAGCGTCGCACCCCGGCGCCGCGCGCGAATCCGAGCCAGAATCGATTGTCGTTGAACTCTCGTCGAAGTCCACACTCCCGCGAGGAGACGCCGCAGGCCGGCGAGGTCGGACGTAAGGAACGATCGAGGAGCAGAAAAAATAGTTGGTCGTTGCAGTGACGTTTATAGCCATCTCGCGGGAAGAACGGTCCAAATAAATTGCTCGCATTGGGATAAAAAATACATCAAAGCGCCGAACGTTGTACGCGAAATCGGTAAAGTTGACAGATAATAACGTCGGTCTGACGAATGGGGCGAACGTAAAAAATGCCATGCGACCCCCCCCCCCCCCCCCCGACCCACCACTTTCGCCTCCGGCTCTCCTCGAGGCGGTTCGTTTGATAACAATAAAGAGCAACGCGACGCGACGATGGATTTATGCGTCGGATTTACGCGGGGGGTGCCGCGCGAAAAATGTACCCCCGCGCGCGCGCCGGCGTCCACCCCGACATTTTTGCTCCCTTGGCCCGTGATCGATTCGTCACGCGGCGCGCGGCCGTCCGGTCGACGTTTACTCAACGTCAGTCGCGCGGATCGTGGAAATTCGAAATCGCGACGCCTAAGTGGTCACAATCCCATCTGGAGGCTCCAATTTATCGTGCGTAAACAGGGCTCGCCCGCGCGTTGGACTCGGCGTACCCCCGGCAGAAATTTCGATAAATATTTGATTTGCCGCGGGAGCCATGTTTGTGACTGAATTGATTGAGACTCACTGCAGACGGACACAGCTGGCGCCGGCGCTACGGTTTGCGGGTTTCCCTTCCGGTCGAATTGGGTTGTTTTTTTTTTTCGTCCCACGTGGTAATCGTATCCGATCTCTGGGTTTCGATGAGTGTGTGCGGCTCGCTAGTTATTTTCGCGTCTCTTCCGACGTAATTTTATCCGGTTCTCGACTGACAATGGGATGAGAGAAAAGATAACGGGGAAAGGTTTGAGAGAAGTTTCTTTATGTCCCCTGTTAAAGATGATATCTTTTTAACGAGGCGAGCTGTTTTCAGCGTTTTACGTTGTCATTTTACCCGGTATTTAATTACTGACGCGACGGTGCGAAGGTGCGAGGGGGAAAGTCGCGCAAGTTTTCCCACGGGTGCATTTCAGATTTTCTGAAGGGTCAGTTTTCAGTTTCTCTCCGTAATGTTACATAAAGTTTTCACCTTCCGTAAGAGTGGGAATAAAAGGATTCGCGATTTTCTAGACATTTATTTTCATTGTTCCGTCGTAATTTTTGTTCCATTTTTAGTCTCTCAGTGGAGCGAAAATAAAGCTGGGAAGGATTAACTGCTTTTAAATTGGTCAGATTCGATTAAAGTTTTCCGGACGGGAGTCGAGCCGTTATATCCTTCCGCCATAATTTTATCCGATCTGACGGAGTGAGGAAGACGCGGGAGAGAAAGAGTTTAAAAGTTATTTTCAGATTCAAACGTTTAAAACCATCTCAACGAGTTGGTCGAGCTATTGTCTCATTCCGGCCGTTTTTCCATCTGGTGTTTGCTTTTCGATGTAGAAGGAAATCGAAAATTCGAAACGTTCAAGAATTTCGAAAGAAATTTACTTATTATTTTATTTCCTTTCTCGGTTATACATCGTTTCACCCAATCTTAGGAAAGATTAATGATTTTTCGTACGTACAATGTCGAGCCGTGATAGGGCGAGAACGTAGAGCGAGTTTATTGAAAAGAAAACAATAATTTCGGGTATCTCGCGTTGCGAGATAAATTCATCGGTATATTCCACGGCGCATTTTGCTCGATATTTCCATAAAAAATTATACAAACAACCGATAGGAGTCGCTCACTGAGAAAAATAACCTAATCGATTTAACCAAAATCCTGGATATTATAACCAAACCGTTTGATGAAATATCGATTCTCCATCTGTTTAATTAAACTTACCATTTCCTGGTTAGAATAACTAAGGTTGTTTCATCAGATGCTTTTTGTCATTTTAACTAAGCTATTTTCTTCAGTGCTCGATTCGAAAAACAGTGCGGTCCTATCTAGAGAATTGGAAATGAACCGATGCATAGTGACTCCTTTACTTGGCGTCCTATGAAATTGGAATGTGTCGATGCTAAAACCGAACTTCAAAGCTAATTCGAATAGGTACATAGGTACTTAAGCGAAGTGCTACCCCGAATTGCCTCAGTTGTGCCGGTAGTCGTTCCAGGACTTCAAACACTGTCTTACCACTCCAGTTGCAATAATATTACGTAATCATTGAAATCACGATGAGTTCCTCATGGTTCCGATGAACCAGAGAGACGCACTTATGCCAAACAACGAGTGCGAGGGAGATAGTCTTACTAGACGATGACAGTTGCATTTTTAAAATATCTTTTCGTAACGTAAATAAAGCGAAAAATGAAAAATGAAAAATACGGGGTATATAAATTTGTCTAAATATTTTTCGAATCTGCAATAAAAAAAATGAATGTTAAACCGCGGGCTGATCTATATAACCTTCCCCTGTTTACCTCGCAAAAATAGTCTTCCTTTTTTTAACGAGTCCTCTGGCGCATCGACTTGAGACGAGAAAAAGGGGGTGAGAAATACAAACGGAGGGAGAGAGAGAGTTGTGACGAGGGCTACGAACGGACGAGCATCCTGGAGGAGGGCGAGTCGAGGTAGAAGCAGGTACAGCGCGGTCGAGGGTACTTTACGAGGTGGTACGAATTAAAGGGGCGCCATTTATTAGGGAAGTCGGCCAAGACCCAGGAAAATCTCTCTCCGAGCTTCGCGTATAGCCGTGCTCTTACGAATTCGTTACGAACTTTGCCGATTAGCTCTCGTCTCACGACGGCGCGAGAAAAAGTTTTTGTATTCGCAAGAACGGACGGGGCGGTCGGACCGAATCTCGCGCCCATCTGACAAATTTCATTTCCCGTCGACCGTACGCGTGACAGAGGATCGATCGACGTGAACAGCATCGGTTCGGCTTCGGAGGACCGTTCGTAACGATCCCAGAGAGCGAGGGAAAGTTCGACTGTGGGGATATGGTTCGTTAAACGATACGTTCTCCGGATAGCATTTTACTTCTGCCAATTAACCTCGAGAAAGCAGCATAATTGAATGAAAGAATCCGTAATGATGAGAAAAGTGTAAACTGAAATCAGCCTCTCTAATGAATTCGAATTTTTATTATATGTATTATACTTCTGAACCGCACATTCCCCCGTATCAAATTTATTCGTGATACAATTTTGAAAACACAACATCAACGTCTCAAAATCACCAACGACATCGCTCACGTCAGTTCCAAAACTAATCAACGATCGGTTCATTCGGTTGAATGAAAAGATTCGCAGTGCTAAAAATGGAAATTGAAATCAACTCTTTTAACGGATTCGAATTTTTATATAGCTCTGAGCCATACGTTCCCCGTGTCAAATTTATTCGTGATACAATTCCGAGCACGCAACACCAACGTCTCAAAATCACCAACGACAACGTCCACGTCAGTTCCGAAACTACTCAACGATCATTAGTGACCCCCTGCGTCCATCGACGACTCATTAAAATACGCGTCTATAATTAATCGACCGGCGCTCGCAGCTCGTTCATCAACGCAGTGTACGATGCGGTACAGATACTTACTCCACCCGTGCGTTAAGTCCCATTTGCCCGCTAGCCTATACACGCTCGACCGATACGCTTACGCGCTAACTTCGCGTAATTCGCACGAGTACCCTCCACCATGTGCGGTCATTCGGCTTCGACGGCGCGCGATTGACGGGGGGGGGGGGGGGGGGAGGGGCGTCGCGCCAGAGAATTCCGTACATCGCGCGCTATCCTGGCGCGGCCGCTGCGCTCTACTCGTATCCGACTACGGTTCGTTGGGCGCGCGGTGTTGCCCGGAAGATGAATCCCCCCCTCCCCGCCCCACGTCGCTGCTCCGTGCGGAAGGAATGCGCCTTCGGGATAAGCCGTCGCGCGTGGGCGCATCGCGACGGTTCGCCCCCGGCGCTTATCCGAGCGGAATAAATGAGAATGTTTGTGCAGCGCGGTGCATCCGCGAGCACCGGTGGATGGGAGCCGTGCGTGCGCGCGAACGCTAAACCCGCCGGAGCAAAACGGGGATCCGCGCGCGCGCGATGGGCCGAGGGACCCGCGGGGTTCTCGTCCCTCGGGGCACACTCCTGCTTTGACGCTAAGTTATGCAAAGCTAAGTCTCCGACTGCGTCTCTCCCACCCGCTCCGCTTCTTCGTCGTCTCACTTTTCCCCTCCCCCACGCGCTCTCCGTGCGCTCTCTCACCCTCCGAGTCTCGCTACTCCTACGCCGGGGATGACGCCTCCCCCTTCCCGTTTATTCCTCGCCGCCCCGCCTCGGGGTTATATCTCCTGATTTATGCATACGTGGCACATGCCTTCTACGTGGGCTCTATACGCCTTTCCGAATGCTTCGTACGCGTGCGCCGGTGTCAGGTGTACGTATGTGTACGCGCGCGCGGGGTCCGGAGAAAAGCGCGCGGAACGAGGCGCCTTGAAATTCGGGACGCGCCACGGGGTCACGAGGTTTTCCGGCATGAGACAGCGCGCGGGCGGAGCTTTTCTCGCGCGTATAAGGAGAAGTCACTGTCGGCCCCATGGTTCGGTGGGACGTAACGAATACCAATGCGTGTATAGGTACATTCGTATGTATGAGTTTGGAGAGAGAGAGAGAGAGAGAGAGAGAGAGAGAGAGAGAGAGAGAGAGAGAGAGAGAGAGAGAGAGAGAGAGAGAGAGAGAGAGAGAGAGAGAGAGAGACGTAAGGAGCCGCGGCGGAATTTGGGGTGCGTATAGTCGCGTGGGAGTCGTACGGATAGGGCTTTTCGGCGCGAGGCAGCTGCTCTTTTATATGAGGGAGGTTCGTTGTCGCTTTTGGTCCATTAGTGGAGGTGTAACGGAGATCGAATGACTCGTCGAGGTGGTCGCAAAGGCTGACGTCTTCAACCGATTACACTGAGAGAAATAATTGCTGGTGCCAAATAAAAATATTTTCTTCAGTCGAAAACATGATGTAATTCCAGGATCGAGTCGTGGTTTTCTTCGCGAAGGAAACTATTTCACAGGCCCGAGTAATTGTTTTGTTTTTTCACACTGAAAGAATTTCTTGTTCCAACGGAGGTACTCTTGAATCAAGAACATGTTCTCTTCGACTGAGAATGTGTATTCTTAAAAATGTGTAAGATCACGTGTTCTTCATTCAAGACCTATTTTTTGCAATTAGAAATTATTTCTCTCAGTGTACACTGCAGCGCTGCATGTATTCCGATCGATTCATTAGTCCGTTCGTTGAACATTGCAAGGAAATAAGTAACCCCGTCACCACTCACGGGTGCAATCGCCGCGAAAATTGCTGCATTTTCTCCGCCAACGAGTTCGCGTCCACGTGCAAACGTTATGAGTGCCACGAGGCTGTTGCTGTAATATCGTATATGTACATACCTGACTCTCGTCGTGGCTTTTGGTGACGCCCGGATTTCACGGTATTAACCAGGGGACGCGACGGCGACGATGCTGTTTTGCAAAGAGATTTAACGAATTAACGCGACGGACGTAAATAACATTTGCGATGGTTCGCCCTCGACTTTACGTAAAACGTGTTTCGTGTATACGGATCTCCGCGCGTTTATTGGACTAAATCCGAATTAAGCAGTGCGAGTTCGCGGTGCCCGGAAGCTAATCTCAAGGGATTCTCGCAGGCTCTGTTCGAGCCGTGGCTATCTATTATAATATGTAAACAGTCGAATACACGATAGGCGTAACGAAGAAGTAACGATATAAGTGCATCGAGTTCATTGAGAGTAATTAAATTCTTCGCGAGCTACTGCACACTCAGAGAGAACGTCTAATTAAATACGAACCTATATATATATATATAATTAAAAAATTTATTTCAGATAAATAAGAATTTATTCACATCGGACAAAAGTCTATTTGAATTAGATAAATGCTCTACTAAGTTGGTGCTCGATTAACAAAATATGAAAAACATTTATCAAATTCAGATAGACTTTTGTTCGATGTGAATAAATTCCTATTTATCTCAAATAAGTTCTTCTATTATATTACACGGTGTCCAGCGGTCAGGGAATTTTGGAAAACTTGGAATTGTCAAGGAATTATGTGGGTTAGGAACAAGTCAGGGAGAATGAAGAATTTTCTAGAATTTTTCGAAGATACTCAAATCTCACAAATAGCTTGACTTCTAGTCTGCAAAAATTTAAAATAATTTATATAGAAATCTAAAAAAATTATTCCACGTGTATATACGTATGCATCTAAGTTCTTTTTTTTTCTAAAAAAAGGTCATTAAATAATAATATGAATTAACCAAATTAAATTATTTTAATGTTTATTTCTTAATTGCCATAACTCGTTCTATGAATATCAGTTAATTTGTTGATTCGACGAAGAATAATTGACACGTAACACTTTATACTAGGTCTATATCCATAGTGGTCAGGGAAAATTCGCTATTTATTCACTCTGGAAAACCTGGAAAAAGTCATGAAATTTCTTTTTCACGTTTTGCTGGACACCGTGTATTATAGGTTCGTATTAAACTAGACCTTTTCCTTGAGTGCAGGAATGGATGAAATTCACGGAATTTATCCATGCTATCTCTCCTCATGATATAATAATTTTACTTTTACCTGCGTTAGAAATTAATAATTTCATTCGACTGTACAAAAATCCTCGTGCGACGCGCTTAACTCGCTCCATCCTCTCCTTCCTGCGTAACATTTACATACCTACATGTATCTTCTCCATCCAATATCAGCTTTACGAACCGTGCAATCCGTTTTTGGCACGTACTCAAAGCGTCGAGATTAACGGAAGTGCCTCGTAATACCTACCGGCGTAACTTTGACGTTCCATCGGGCGCGAAATTTCTACACGCTTTCCGACGCCGTATAGCATATAACATTTCCAGTTTCTTTTCATCAAGAACGTAGTTCGATGTGTATAATACCAGTTTTTTATATAATATCAAAAATTCCTGCTTTATCAATACCACATTCATGACTGGAATACGGTATTTGACTAATGAAAATTTGCATTTTTTAAAATCTAATTTGTTTTCTGTATACATATTCAACGCGAAAAAGGAAATGTCCGAAAAAATAATTATCCGCAGAATTTTACAAGCGCGTTTCTCTCTACTGAGTTATGACGTCATCGAATATGAGAGACGCACGTATGCTGCATTTAAAAATATCGTTTCCTTATAACACGAAAACGAAAAATGAAAAAATACTGGGTAAACAATTTTGTCCAAATTCATCGAATCATCGATTAAAAAAAAGTCAGTCAACCACCCTATCGATATAACATACTTTCGCAATCCAGTGCAGTTGATCCTACTTCATCAACCACTAATTTTACGAGCCGTCGCGACAACCTTTTGGCAGACACTCCGAGCCGCAGCGAGATCAACAGACATCCTTATCCATACCTACCCCTTAAAATACAGCGGACGTAACTTTGATGTCCCCTCGAGCGAGAAATACCTGCGCGCCTCCTGCGTCTTCCTCCAGCTATACCGTGGCGAAGGGGGGAGGCAGAAGGAAAATGTTAACGGTCGTCGTAAAGAATCACATAAATCAGAGGCACGTGGTTTATCTACGAGTATATAGCATATAAAGTTGTAAAGAAATCATAAAATCGCGCGACTTTGCGGAATCGATAAGCACGTGGTATCGCGCACCTCGTAGGCACCTACGAGTACCTGGTTCCCGATAGATACCCACCTTCTTTATACCGCCGTGATATTGATATTTCCCATCGACTGCCGTTTATCAGCAACGACCAAACCGCGCGCGTCCCCCGCACTCGCTTTCCTCACGCATCGATCGCTCGGGCGAAGTGCGCGTATACAGCCCGCTCGTCACCATCCCTCTTGTAAAAGTCGCACCAGGCACCACCCCGGCTCGATTCCCGGCGGTGTAGCACTGGCAGCCTATAGTCGGCTAACAGCTTTCTCCCCATCCCCGCTTCGCTCGTTTGAACTTGAAAACTTTGCTCCGGGCGTCCGTGAGTAAGTCGATACGTATATATACCTATATTAGCGAGCCGAAAAAACGCGGCGAGGTTATCGTCTTCCTACGACCCTCCTTGACCCGCCGCGCGACGTAAATCCTCGCGCGTCCGAGAAAATCTCGGGCCTCTCCGCCCGAAAGCTCTCTGATAACCGATAAGAATCCCATTGTTTTGATAAATTTATACGACCACCGCGAAGGAGACCCGTAAAAATTTCCTTCGAGTTCATGCACGGGAGAAATCTGTTGTTGTATTTATGGACGTAACGCGTCCCCGTCGGCCTCGTAAACTTAAAGAGCCTCAACGATATTTGGAGGGAACCCTCCCCCTTTAGCAGCGTCGCTATTTCCCGGGCGAGGACGACGTCTGATGTTGGATCGTACATACATTTCTCTCGAGGATCGACTCTTTATAGCCGTATTGCCGATAAAAGTCACAAGGGATGGTGCTTATAGTTTCTCTCGCGAAGCAACCTTTCGCTTTGGGGCGAGGAAATTCAATCTAATAAGTGCACCGTTCTCTCTCGTCCCTCGCTGTTCTCCTCTGTAAGAGAGGGGCAACATATGGACGTTATTCGCGATACAGCAATAACGCGTGAGTTCGCCAGTGGCCTCAATAATGCTCCGATTGCAGGGGTTGTAGGTGTATCGAACAGATACACGTTGGATCTTTCTGAGAGCTTCGAAGTATCGAGTTGGTATGTATACATCGGTTCGTCCGCATACAAGCATAGGTGAAAATACCGAAGCGTATATATGCAGTTGGATATTGTACGTTGGAAACATTTTAACATATAAAAAAGAGTGGGTCATTTCCGGCACACAAAATGTCCAACTGGGTGGGAAAAAATGAAAACCATCCGGTTAAAATGCAAAAACATACGGTATAAAAATTATTGCGCCGTTTAGTTCGATCTGAGGGATGCTTTAATGCTTTAAATTTGAGCGACTTACGTTACAAAATCGTTCTGTTTTTATTCCATTCTTACAACACAACTATACACGATTTATGACCGATGAATTATTGTTCTTCCTACCGCGATTTATTTTTTTCATTGACGATGCGTCTGTTATTTACTTTCATGAAATTATACGAGAAATAGTCTCTCCATATGGCTATTTCGCTACATTTTATCGCTGGCTCACCATGTCCATATAACTTATTTATAGTCCAACCGTTATGCTATATATCTCTGATAAAAAATTACCTATATATTTAGCGATACATGTAGTGCGTTTCTTTAACATTCGTATCACGAATAGTCGAGAATTCTCCTTCCAATTCAATAAACAATTCTACAGATAACGAGACAGGCATTCCACACCCACAAACAGGAAAAAGGTCTAGTTCAATGCGAACCTAATAGAAAAATTTATTTGAGATAAATAGGAATTTATTCACATCGTACAAAAGTCCACTTGAATTAGATAAATGCTTTGCACATATTTTTAATCGGGTACGAATCTAACAGAGCATTTATTTAATTCGAATAGACTTTTGTTCGATCTGAATAAATTCCTATTCATCTGAAATAAATTCTTCTATTAGTTTCGCATTCAATCAGACCTTTTCCTTGGGTCCACTTTACCATCCACTTCTCTATGGCATTTACAGCTACACTGACACCTAAAACAAAAAGACCTTAACGAAGTTATTGCACGAGCGAGTCTCTTTCCATGCCAACGCCCCGCGGAGGCTCAAACGATATCCCGACGTTGATAAGAATCACGGTATCGTCGCGCCAGCGACATGATACTCGCTCCCCCGAGAAATCTCCCCTCCCCCGTGCCCCGCGCATCTTGCAACTCGCACACCGTGAAAAGAAAGGAAATTCAAACGGACGGGTCCTTCGCATCGCGGAGCCGCCGTCGATATAAATTTCCGAACGGAGAGACGAGACGTTGCGCCGCGCGGACTTACCAATAGGCCGGGTGGTCCGCGAGGCTACGGTAATGTTCCAATAACGATAAGAGGCGGAGGCATCGTAGGCAATTTGAGCGGTGAATGGGGCGGCTAACGGTGGGGACGCCAGGGTCGGCGCGCTCGCGCGCCCCAGATAACCCCGGTCATTTAAGCACAAAAGTTTAAAGTATATTATCCGCGCCCACATTTTCTCGGGCCGAAGACGAGCGTGATTTATGTTTCGACTCTTAAACGACCCGCGACTAACGATATGGGAGGGGTGACGTATAACGCGTGGTGGGATTTTGAGAGCCCGCGTGCGTGCCGGAAGTCGCTACGTCTTCCAAATGTGAGGAGAGTCGCATTCATACGGGGGAGTTTGAGAGGGGAAGAGCGATCTCAAGAGGTCTTTTGGAGGCTCTTCATTTGGTAAATATAGAGACTTGAATTCTTTTTCTGTCCGTTTTGAGAGATAATACCTGAATATATGAATACGACCCCTTCCTGTCTCGAGATGACGTTATAGGTATACTCTACTGATATTCCTCGTTTACTGTATTTTCGTTTTCGTCTTTTTATTTCGGAATTAAAAACTCGATGATCAACTTGGAATATCGTCGCCCTAATAAGAAAAGTGCCTAACTCCGTTTCAGAAAATTTTACAAGAGAGAAGAAAAAACGTTTATTTAGACGTTATTCTAATAGATGGCAGCAAAATTAAATTTTTGCCAAAAAGTGGAGTTAGGAACTTTTCTTATTAGGGCAACGATATGTGACGTTAAGATTGAATTTTTATGAGGGATGGATTATTTTTAAATGATCGTGTTCTATTGGGAATTGTAATCAGATTCTGTTACGTGAAAGAATAGCTGTACACTAAGAGAAATTTCTGGTTTACACAGAAATTCGTAGGTATAGCTCTGACAGCTATACTTTAAGGTTAAGTGATAGACTGTAGACTAGACGGTGTAGATAACATAGCAATACTAAACGTGACAAGAGCTATGCACATTTGCTGAAATAAGTATACGTACCATATGAGGCAAAACTTGCTCGCCGGGAAAGAAGTTCTAATTGCCATTATCTCACTATTTATGAACTTTTGGCCTACATCGATATAAGACTTTGTCATAGATAAAAATGTAATCTTTAAAAACGTATTACATAAATATGAACCATAAACTCATAGATAACGAAATAATAGTGATTGAAGTTTTTTTCCTGACCGAGTAGGTTTACCCTCATATAATGTAATTGAAATAGCTATTTATTCTGGAAGAATAGAAATAAATATTGCTAAGACGAACAGAAATGTATTCTTGTATTAATAAATTATTAGCATTACCCCGTACAATTTATAAAATATCTCTCAGTGCATTTGTAAAAAAAATAGCGACTATATATACAGGGTGACATTTTGAAAACTTGCCACCCCAATATCTTAGAAAGTTACAGGGATTTTCTAAAAAACAAAAATACGGTTTCGGCAGTGGAGAGGGGGAACCAAAATGACATAATCGGAGACGCACCTACTCCAACCCCCTTAGGGGTAGCCCCCCCAACTTTGTAATCTTAAATAGCAACCCCCCATGTGTAATACAGCGTTGGAAAGCTCTTTAAAAATGCTTTACAACAACACCAAATTTTGGTACCTTTCGATGAGTAGTTTTCGCGCAAATCGAGAAAGAAACTGCCAGAAGTAAGTTTTGTCAATTTATTTATTAAAGGTCAATTATGTTACAATAAATTTTCGAAATGATTTCCATTATCTGATCTTACTCCCTGCGATTTCTTCTTATGGGGACATCTGAAATCTGTTGTTTTTCAAACTCAACCAGCAAGCATTAACCAACTGAAACAGAGAATTATGCAAGAATGTCGCAAAATTTCAAGAACAACATTTGAAAAAGTCCGAAAAATCAATGGAAATCATTTCGAAAATTTATTGTAACGTAATTGACCTTTAATAAATAAATTGACAACTTACTTCTAGCAGTTTCTTTCTCGATTTGCGCAAAAACTACTCATCGAAAGGTACCAAAATTTGGTGTTGTTGTAAAGCATTTTTAAAGAGCTTTCCAACGCTGTATCACACATGGGGGGTTGCTATTTAAGATTACAAAGTTGGGGGGGCTACCCCTAAGGGGGTTGGAGTAGGTGCGTCTCCGATTATGTCATTTTGGTTCCCCCTCTCCACTGCCGAAACCGTATTTTTGTTTTTTAGAAAATCCCTGTAACTTTCTAAGATATTGGGGTGGCAAGTTTTCAAAATGTCACCCTGTATGTGGATAACGACGCACTTTCGCACGTCCCTTCCTCATGCGAACACCTCCCCGGTGTCGACGTGTCTACATCCCTTCGCGCATCCTCTCCCTTTCCGGTAAATAAATAAATAAATCGAGTCGCGCGCTTCAAAGTTTGCTCAGGATTTACCGAGCTTCGGGGAACGCGGATATAGGGGCTTTGCGCGTATCGCCGACGTTTTCTCCCCTCGGAATTCGCCGGGGTAAAAGGTGCGTGAGAATTGGACCCGCGTGGTGTAGAGGTGATTATCGAAGAAGAAGTCAGCATACGCGCATTTCTTTTCGATTATCGAAACGGTGCCCTTTTATCGTCGCGCGTAAAAAATATACGGCTAAAATGTTACGAAAGTCTGGGAAAAGTTGAGTCGAAAAAATATGGCTACGAATCGTATCTCCGACTTTCAGTCGGTAAACGATGTGCTCTTCAATTAGATTTCCGCTGTTTGTACAAGGTTATGTTGCAATCGATGTCTGTTCTTGTCAGTTGATATTATTTCAATCGATTATTTTATTA
This sequence comes from Xiphydria camelus, assembly GCA_963678675.1. NCBI lineage: Eukaryota > Metazoa > Arthropoda > Insecta > Hymenoptera > Xiphydriidae > Xiphydria > Xiphydria camelus. Next base: position 20,079,414 of record OY783197.1, on the reverse strand, counting down.
AACTCTCTGATTATCACTCTAATGAGCTATATTCTTGTACCAAACAAGTCATCGTAGTTTTATAATGAAGAACCCATGCAACAAAATCGAATCAAAAGTGTACTGGTAAGTCGAATAAGTTTTACTTTCCAGTCGATACGAGAAAATTATCTTGCTGAAAATCTGGCGTACTATCCATAACTATACTTTTTTAGTTCAACTTTTCCACCCTATATGAAGACATACTTTAGCCGTACCTGTTTTTACGCGAGGTCTCTCTCTCTTTCGTCAGAAAGTTCTCCGTACATCATCCAACTACAAACTTGAGCACGCAAATGTTCGCGTACTCCCCAAGATAACCGCGCTAATTCGATTACCGCGCGATAGTCCCACGATCCGTCCCCCGATAATCTTCCGATAGTCTCAGCTACGGAATTGCTGGAATATTTACTGAGGTCATTAACGAAAGTGCGAGAGAGTGAGGGATGGATCGAGTGAGAAGGTGGGATAGAGAATGAGAGGACGAGATTGGGGGGGGGGGGGGGGGGGTTGGCAGAGAGGTTTCCAATTTATGGTATCGCGCCATAGTACAGATGAACGCCCGCGGCCCGAACGCCCCGCGGGATACCAGAGGATAGAGGTCGCGTTACAATGAAGCATGACGGTGTACCCAAAGCGGGCATAGTTACCCTGCGCGATCCCGGGGTCAAGTTAGGTTAGGTCGCAGCCAAAGTGCCGAAGATAGGCGCACGCCTCGGCCCCTCCCTAAGAGCGAATTAATTAGCGTCGGCGTCTCAATGATACCGCCGTGAGAATCGTAAATCACCGCCGAAGCGTCGCGTCTCGCGCCCCCGCGATTGATGTACGGCTGCCGGTCTGACGCTCGTGCAGGCGCCGCTGCCCGGCCTGAGAAACGCTCGATCGTACCGCGCGCGCCTCTCCGCTCCTGCAAACCATTTCAAGACGCGCTCTCTCCATCATCCCCGTTCTTGTTTCTACACTTTTCCGAGCATCTCGGTCTTCGCGTCACGCCGATGCGTCTCGATATAAATGCTTGTCGACCTATTTGGCGATGATTCAATAGGGAGAAGAGATATGTATTTTTTTTTCTTAAGGAAAACAAGTTTTTCCCCAGACGAGTTCTTCTGTAAGAGCGTTTTAATTAAAAATCGATATTCCCACAGTTATCGATAAATTAAAAGCGCAATTTCATACGAAATGAGAAAGAGAAATGACGTAGTAACTGTGGTACATCGGGTATAGCGTGCCATTGTGTATGTGTGATGAGTGCTATTGGTTATTTTATCAATACTGTACATATGTAATATTTTCAGAGCCCTGGAATTGTTAGAAATTTCTATTTTCCGCTTCATCTCATTATTTAACCAGCAATACACTCATGCGTGAACAAAAATAGTTTACGCGAAGTGATAATAGTAATAATACGAGATATAATGAATGAAAAACCTAGCCTCCTAACGTCAACTCTTTCATGCCGCGAGAATCTCGGGTATAGCTCGTCCAGAGATCGCATTCAGTTGATGGCCGAAAATGTGATTGGACGATACAATGAATACAACAGAATGTGTCACCGGATGTGACGTAGAAACTGTTGAACTAATTATGGACCATTTTTAGTAGCGTTTGAAATTAAGCACTTTTAACTACACTTTTACAGTGAACAACGTTGATAAACATTAAAAAAGCTATCTTCTACTGAATATTTATTCACCTAGAACCTGTTGGCATTCTTGATTAATAATGTTTTTCAAATGTCCCTTCCCTACTGCTCCGCTACGTTGCAGCGACGGACGTATGACGGACCGTATCTACTGTCCACTCTACCGCTCCGTCTGGCTCGTCCGCACTATAGTCCCTAGCAACCGGAGCTGCGTATAGCCGAGGCGGTAGGTAGGGTCCGTTATGTGTCCGCCGCCGATATTGTTCTCGGTAAGGCGGCTGATGTATTACGGACCGTACCTACTGGCTCTGACCGCTAGCTTCGGGATCACGTATAATCGTACACCCTACGAAGCGTTCTCTCCGATTTACGTATTATATTACACGAAGAACTCACGTGACCTCGGAGAGAAAATATTCCACGAAACACGTTAGCAACTCTGAAACGATTAACTTTACGACGCGTGTTCATTAAAGCTTCCCCATTCAAAGCTACATCGAGAGCGCATGCATATGGATACTCGACTCACGAGCATCGCGTTACGGAAAACCCTTCAGCGACATACGGGGCCGAATTATTATTCGGGTTTATGTGGAACTCTTCGGAGCACGTGGAATGACGCCGCTCTCTACGTGGAATAAATCGCAGCGCCAACTTAAACTCGCTATATGTAGCTACAAACCGATACCAAGCAAGCGACGATGCGCGCCATCTGCTCTTCCATGGGGAAGTGCACAGAAGCGAGTTCGAAGAGAGAGAGGGGCCATCGGAGAAAGAAAGTTGCTACAGTAAAACTCGTTTAAAACACTCCCGTTTAAAACACGAATCTTCTTCAGTCCCTTATAAAATGCCTATTAAATCTCTTTAAAATAACCCGCTTAAGATACGTACGGATAAGATACGATTTCGCTTAATACACGAAGAAAATTGGTTCCTTGATGTCAAAAAACCCGCTCAAATATACGAAGCACACAGTATCTGTGCAGTCGATTTACCACGTGTCTCGAAGAAAGAAAGGAAGGAAGAGAGAAAAATTTGGTAAAAAGTAACAAAATTACTCCTTACTTTAAAATCCTGAATTCAAATTTTCTAGAATAATGAAAAACATTTACAAATAGGTAAAATAAGGGTTAGTAATAATAATTAAAACACTTAAATATATACCGGCTTCTTATGCATTATTAGACGAGAATCTATGAACTCCGGATAAGATACGATCCCGTTTAAGATACGAAACTCCCTCGCGGTCCCTCGATTCGCATTCCGTACGACACGTAAGATTCGAAATTCCGCATGCAGGCGACGTCTCCTCACGGCTTCGCAAGTCGACTGCACTCGAAGATGCGGCGTGACTGACCTACAGCCTCTCGGTCCGAATCCGATCGAGTGACTGCCGCGGTTCTTTCGTTTCTCGTCGAGTCTCGCTCTCGCAACCGTATAGAGCCGTGGGGAGGGCTCGGTGCGACGAGCACGTAGCTGCACTCTCCGCAGGGTAGATTCCCCCGGAAGATAATTGCTTTGCATCCTCTCCCTCGCTCTTCTGCATCCTGGCGCTGTGAATCCGGGAGTAAGCACGTGCTCCTTTCCCGGTCCTCAACCATCCCCCGCCAGGATCGTCTCGTTAAAGCCTCGCAGCAGGTTCGCCGGCGGAGAACCGCGAGCTACAGAATCTGCGGGGTCTTTAGCATGAGCACTTAAACGGTTTGCAGTAATAGGTATGGTTTCGCGCTGGAATTGATGTGCGCTCGCGGCAATCTACACGCCGCGCCGCGTATGTGCCACGACCCATGCGTGCCTGTGGATATCCGCGTACGTTTGTGCGTGGATGTTGCGAGGGCAACTTCTGTATACACATACACGTCGGGCACTTACGGTCGCACACGGTTGCCTTGGAAGTTATGCGGGGTATGGAACCTAATAACGCGGTTTGCCGACGCGCCTCTGACTTTGCGAATAACGTTATCGCTCCTAATATTATTGGAGCGTGTTAAACATTTTTATAATGAATGAAATTTCTCCGTGGGAAAATGAACATGTTTTCGTGGAACCATGCGTTAATTCTAGGACTTTTTTGTCTTATGAGATTTAATCGCGAACTGTTCAAATTTTTTGCTTTTAATTTACAAATTATGTTGGAAGCTTTTAACAAACACGAAAGTTTGGTAAAACTATTAACAATATAATGCGGAAACATAAATTCCATTAGGAATGTATGAGAAAATCACGATGAATAATGTAGAATTACAATAAGATATCGTAAAATCACAATATGTATCGTAAGCTTCCAGTTGTTTTAGAATGTTACGATTAGTTTTACAAATTTAAATCACAAATGTGTTGGAAGCTTTTAACAATTTCTAATAGTACTCGTATATCAGCTCAAACCCGTTTTCTTTTTGAAACGTTTTATAAAAGGAATTTGTACACTGTAAAAAAAAATTTGTTTCATTCAACCATCGATGAAGTTAAATACGGTGAATCTCATGATGCAATTGTTTCAATATCATAAGAGTGCAAGGGAAAATAAATTGAATTGAAGAAACCACAAATTGAAATTGAAACAAGAAAATATCGATTTGAAACAATTACACCGTGAGGTTCGCCGTAATCAACCTCACCGATGGTTGAATGAAGTAATTTTTTTCAGTGTAGATAGAGAATCTATATAACATTTTTGGTGTAAGTTCTTAAATGATATAATAGGTATGATTTTACATCACAGTGAATTTGCACGAACACCTGTGCTTTGCACGAACACCCACGCATATCTGAATGTATCAATGCGCCTGCATTACAGGTAACTTCTCTCAGTATACATGTATTTACGCATTCGCTCGGAGCTGCCTCCGCGATAGTTCCACGACGAAACCTAATAACGCGGTTTACCGACGTGCCCAACTTTGCTAACATTATCGTTCGCAACGCTATCGTCGTGCCGAACATTTTTACGCTAGATGAATTGAACCAACGAAAGTTACGATGGAATCGTTGAGAGAATGGATGTGGGCTTTCGTGGAGTCACACGTGACCTCTGGACTTTTTCGCAGCTTATAAGATTTTGTCTCGCGCGTGGAGGTGGTGTCGAAGTCGATACCGAACGTTGAAAGAATGAAGACAATTTATTCTCGAAACATTTTGTGGAAACAAAAGGGTGAGATTCTTACTAACCGAACAAATACGATTTGTTAGATGAGAAGTAATATTGAAAAAGATATTTCACCTATTACACATTTTCTCGGGAGTCGAGATATTCTTTTTCATATTTCCATGATTCTCGGAAAAGTTTTCCCCAAATTCGTCCAGAATTCACACACGAGCAATACCATCCCGCAATCGCAATTCTTTTCGCGCTGATTACGAAAAGCACTGTTATTATATCCATCTCTTAAAAAATATGTACAAAAAATCATCGATTTTCTGCGCGAGAATTTTTGTATTCCTCAGAAAACCATCGATATCTCAATGTTCCTTTAATAAATCCATGATTTGAAGAATCGGCGCGAAAATTAGATAGGGTTACCAAAAGAAATGAGAAAATATCTAGAAAAAAGGGATATTTATTGCAGAAACAATTTCAAATTACGCCTCACACGCAATGTGAGTTTCAATCTCACCTCGTAGTCGTTACACTGCCACGCGCTTTTTCATTAGTACTCCATGTGAGATTTCGCAGTCTCACGCAACGCCCTTTGGCGCGTAGGTACCGCATCTATACGTGCTCGGATGCATGAATATATGCGTGTCGAGTGCAGCTCGTGTGAAGTACCACCACTCAACACGATACATGCTGCATTACCAGTCGTATAGTTAAGGGTGGGTGTGTACACGTGCATAGGCACTGCAGACAAAGTCCACGTTGAAGAGACACTCGAAATGATTTTTACGAGCCAAACGGAGAAACCCTCGGGTAGTAGGAAACCGACTGGTTTCTCATTTTTATTTTCCAGTGCAATTTAATAGCTCTCCCCCCCAACTCGTCCTCCGTGTAATCGTTTCGACGACTGATCCGCTTTATTTTAATTGAGTTCGAATTGGTTCATCCCTTCGTCGTTGCGGGGGAAGCTTTCCTGTAGGAATCAACTTGGATCGTTTCCGTGGCGCGTTCAAATACATAATCTATATATGAAACGTTATAATATCGGCTGTAATAAAGAACGTAGACTTATATGAAACGTTATAATATCGAGAGCGCTAATGTATGTGGATTTGAAAAGAAATTTACAACCCAATTTTGGATCAAGTGGCTGGTGGCTTGATTGCAGATGTAATTATCGATTTTTTTTCTACAGTTTCATATTTTATCCTGAACGGGTTTAATTCTGAAATATATAGATATATACATGTGTATGTATGAATGTATAGATATGAAAATGAACTAAAATACGACTCACTCGTTATATTCAAAGGGTTCTCGAGACTATTATTGAAGTAGATATCGGACTTTTAAATTATATCTCAAATTTACAACCTCGAGCACCACGTCCATTCATCATTGCAGTCAAATTTTGAAAAATCTTTTGAATATATGCAAGTATTTTCGAACGAAATATTCGGTAAAGTCACTGCGTTAAGCTAGAAACGCACGGAGAGCTATACTATAATATATATTATTACAAAAATATCGCTCGACATTATAATGATTGGGACAAAATGTACTGAACTATAGTAAGTATATAGCTATATACGAGCGATATATTTTTACATGCCCTATAACGCTGGCTTGAGCGATATTTCACCAGGAAGCTATAATATATGTTATAGTATAGCTCTCCGTGCGTTCCTAGCTTTATGCTCACCATACGAGTTCACACAGCGCTTCAGTAGAAATTCCCGACGTTGGGTCAGACGCGCCGCCTGCATATATATCACTGCATATATATCTGCTTGCACTCTGTAGGATTAACTCTTACATCATCCGGCAGCGCACGGCACGCTTTTCCGCCTGGGCTTCGATATTAAGCCGATTAATAATTGCACCTAAATGGTTATTACACGCTCGAATGCGATGCCGACTGTTATTTCCCGAGTGCCGTGGAAACGTTTGCCTTTTGCGCGCGCTCGAGCTTTTCGAGTGGCGGACGCGCGTGAATCGCTGCGTAAGCCAAGGATGATCGCGTGCCGCTGCCAACGCGGAAATGAACCACCCGACGGTTGAGCGGAGGTACTCGGCGATTCTACTAAAGTTTCCCTCGGCTCTATTTCATCGTTCGAGAATTCTCGCCGGTACCACCGACTGAGCTCCTGCTGGGCTTTTAGAGGTCTGGCGGATGGAGAAGAGGAGAGGAGGGCGCACTCGTTATTCGGCTTGGAATTTTACTAAAGGACGTATATACAGATATAATATCCCGCTGTATGCGTGTATAGAGTGTATATATGTATATATACGTAGAATCGTGGAACGCTCGTGAAAAAACAACGGGTGGAGAGAAAGAGAGAACGAGGAAGACTCTCGCAGTGGCTCGACTTTGGCGCACGCGGTTGAGCGGAGACGCGCGAACAAAAAATCGTAGAACGCCGGGGAAGATCGTGTGCGAGGATAACGAGGCTTGCTCTTGGCGTTGTCGACCGCCATCCAGCCGGTACAGTAGCTGTGCAACGGTGTAAAACAACGCGAAGAAAAATACGAGCCTGATCCGCTGCAATTAGTTTCGCGAAGAGATTACCGCGATGCTGCGAGAGCTAGTGCCCCGACCGACGAAGCTCTCTCTCTCCCTCTCTCCTGTCGAGAAGTTCGGAAAGGATCTACGCGCGCAGATGTGCACGCGTTTTCAGTTATATCGGTGTGTATAGGTGTGCAACCGCGCGAGGACAGGTGCACGGGTAAAAGCGCGGATGGATCATCCCCGCTCGTTTCCTCTCTCCGACTGATACAGGGGGGTAGTAGTTACAAGTTCTGATAAGATTGCGCGCACGATTCTCCGGAAGTAGATTGCGTTTTTCCGAGGATTTACGTATTTTTACACGAGAGATGAGGCTACATGCTCGTGTAGAATTTGGTCTTGACATTAATTTTTCTTCATCTTTCATTTTTTGCTTTATTTAAGTGGGAAAATGATATTTAGAAATACAGCTACATCGTAGTGTCTAGTAAGACTATCTCCCTCGTACTCGTTGCTTGACGTAAATACGTCTCTTTTTGCTTTTCCGATAACGTCACAATTTTGTAGAGAGAAATACACTTGTAACTTTGCAAATAATAATTTTTTCGAACTGTTTCACTTTCGTATGCTATTTAATATGTATACGGATTACAAATTGAATTTAAAAATATGAATATTTTTTTACGTTGAGACCAAATTAGAATAAATCGTACGCAATGGCAGGGTTTTTATAATTATTTATAGATTACGAATTTTGTTTCCGATATAAGATGATAATTATTGTTTTCAATCCAGAAAAGCTCTTCTCCACTCACATATAATTATGATTATTACATGGGGGCCTTGGAATAAAAGGGATCCAAGTGACTTTTCTTATATATGGACTTTTCCTGCTTTGAGCTCCATCTATCACATGAGATCACATACATAGATGCTGAATTTTTAAAATCCAAATAACATTATCCTTAATTATCTCAGAACTGTAAAATAAGCACTTAGACCCCTTTTATTCCAAGGCCCTCATATGTATTATGATCTTTACATAGAACAGTTTTCATATTTGGAAGTGTAAAACGATCGCGGGGAAATTCGCGAATCCTATAAAACTGATTGTCATATCTTATATGTATATATTTTATTAATTTCCTGGACCCCCTCCACTCGGCCGACTTTCTCAGAATTTAGTTAAATCGTTTCTCGGGCATTTATATAGGGGAAGTATGATAAGATAAAACATCGGGAGTCCTGATCACGATGATAAGAAATAATGCCACTCCTTTCTAATTAAAATATATCTATTGCCATCCCCCATCGGAATAAATAAATAAATTTACTTATCTGCACGAGATTAGTCGAAATGTATCTCGAATCCTAAATTACAACTAAATGGGTAGTCCGAAGCTCCATTTCTTCCTGAATTCATTCTCACGTCTTATACGTACTCGTACGCAATATCTCGTCCTCCAGCATTTATTTTTATTTTACGAACGAGGATACGTACCTACACAGCTGGGCACACGTTTTCTCGACTTTTCCACTCGAAGGTCGCCAAGCTCAAATATATTTCAAACCCGATCGCGCGGGCGTTCTCCACAGTCTCCTTGTCGCCTTTTTCGGTTTTATTTCGTTCTCGCGCCCCGCTGGAGAGAACGAGAAACAGCGGAATTGAAACGTTTTGGTATACTTACGTCGGGTCCTCGGTCGCGTCGTGTAAGAACGAAAGAGAAAAGAGAAGGAAATATACCGTAAGGACGAACAAGGGGAGGGGGCTGCACCGATCTCGGAAGACTTTGTTTCGATTTAATCCGTCAGAGGGACCACTCCTCTAAATTAGCCGCTCCTCTCGCTCCCCAGGCGATGGCTAAGCGACGGAAAGAAGCCGAAAGATCGAGCGAGCCGTCGCTCGGACGATATTTTTCCGGCGCTCCGTCAAATTTATCGCCACCGTCGCCGCGCGCACGTCGCGTCTTCCGTTATCCGGTCGAAATCTTGGCCGTGAATCAAATCGGTGAGTTACGGTGAACTGCCCGCTTGTATATCAATTCCGCAACGCGACGCGATTATCGGTCTGGCGGTGAGATCGTTGCGCAGATTTTTCACTGGAATATCGCCAGCCCGGCAATATCCACGATGCGGCGTTGGTCGATCATCGGCAGCGAAATTATCAACCTCGTTGAAATTCTTGGACGACCTCGTTAAGTATTGAATGAAGAAGGAGAAGGAGGGGAGGGTGAGCACTACGATGCATTCGTGCGATTCCACAATTATTTATTAATGGAGTGGAGTTATTTTCTCATTGGTTTTTTATTGTACTCATTTAAATTGACGTTGGTAATCGAACTAAATATTTTCCGCTTTGATTTGATCATTTAATTTTCGAGGATGCTAGATATATTTAGTTACTTTAGCAAATAAATAGTGGAAACGACTATATTGCAAAAATGGAAGTGTGTTATATTTACACGGAAAGACTGATACCTTTAAATTTTACTGTATTTACATCAAGAGAGGTACACATAAGAATTTTCGGACGCTCCTATTGTGCTAAGGAACAATTTTTCCTTAGAAACTAGTAAATAGTGGTGTGAACCATCACGATTTAATGTTTTCAGAAGAAAAATTACTGTACTGAACTATAAAAAAAGCCAAAAACCCTCATGCGTATTTCCTTTATCGTAAATACAGTAAAATTTACTGGTATCAGTCTTTCCGTGTACATACTTTACATGTATAAACGTAATAGTTACTTTTAAACGTTTCTAGGCGTGTTAATTCATCAGGAAATACACTTTAAACGTATTATTTTGATTCTGTGTGTAAACCAATAATGTTTAAAATGTGTTTCCCGATGAATTAACAGGCCTGGAAATGTTTGAAACTTAACTACAAGGTATACACACGTCAAGTGTGTAAATATAACATACTTCCACTTGCAGGATAAATATTCGCCACCCCTAGAATAATTTAAACTTAAGAGATAAGAATGAAAATATCAAACTACCAAATCTACAGTATCGGGTTCATAATATAGATAGGTGCATTATCTTTATACGACGGTGGGAAATCTAATCCGTATGTTATCATAGGATTGAATTTACCGATGCCTTTCATCGGCGGCAGCTCAGCGTCTTTGAGATCTGTCTACAGAAGGGCGTCGCTCGTGCAGGAAGCTCCCCGGAAGCTCGTTATCACGGGTAACCCGAGCAACGTAGGCGGTACGTGGGACTTTAACCTTTTCCCTATAGACCTTTCTTTTTTTCCGTCTGAGTTTCCTCTCGCGTCTCACCGGTCATTACCGCCTACAATTACGTAAGAAAATGGCATCTTTCTGTCTCTTAGTTCGTCTCCTTTTTACTCGTCGCTCTTTCACCATACGACGATGACGAATTTTAAAAGATTTTTTTCCTGGTGTTCATTAATTCTTGGAAAACTGCTCTCATATAACTCAAAAGTTCCTAGTTCAGAATATGAAAATAAAATTGTACGAGATCAATGTAATGATCACTCTCGGAAAAGTGGGTTGTCTTGAAATATGCGAGTGGCCTCGGATTACGATTCACGGCGATACATCTTCATCCATCTTTATCCATCTCAGTGAGAAAGTCGAGGATGAAGGTATTACATACGACCTAACAGTGCGTAATTTTATGAATTTCAGCGTCCCTCGTTTCGATTTTATAACGAGCCATGGAGCTTTATACATGACGTACGTTATAAGGCCGTTTGTTGTCCTCTTCATTTTAATGACAAAAAAATATGAAAATGAGGGAAAAAATTTTACATCGCACGCACACACACACACACACACACACACACACACACACACACACACACAAAACAAATTTACCCTAACGTAAAAAGTAGTCTTTCTACAAAAGCGATGAGTCTCGATATTCCGGTAGTTCATCTGCAATTTGCCCGTAACTCAAGACGGACCCGAGGAAGATGAGCAGGGCATCGCGTGGGAGTTTGCTAGGTGTCGATGGGGAAACGGTAAATAGGTGGGTAGAGGTGGGAAGATATACCAGGATGGACTCTTCCATTACGGAAAGACGGTTTTAACATCCCCTCCATCACGCCCTCGTAGGAGGATTTTGCAGCATGTTCCATGGCTGAACGCGCGATGGGTAGCCGCTGTAGGATGTGCTCCTGTCGGAGTATTCTCGCGGAAACGGGATATTGCCAAGTTTAACGCGATCGGTCGGTAGGATTAGACGTAATTATTCGGCGGTCCCTTTGTTACTGAATATATCTAATATAACTGTCGTAATTGACTATACTTTACTTGATCGCTCTTTCAAAAGTGAGAAAGGACTAATAAATTTGGTTATAATCAAACCGAGTTATTTATTAGTCCAAGTAACTTGATCTGCATTCCCTACCCGTAACCCTCGATTTAGTCAAATTTACTATATTTTCCTCTCTGTGTATCGCTCACATTTTTCGAATTATGTATATAGATGTATATTTAATAGCAAGATAATTTTAGCTATTTACATACACTGAGAAAAATAAATTAGCCAAAATGACAAAACGCAACTGGATAAACGAGTTTAGTTATTCTAATCAGAATACTAGTAAGTTGAATCAAATATTTGGCTATTGTAACTACATGTCTAGTTATTCTAACCAGAAAATAGTTAGTTTAACCAGGCAGATGGAGGATCCATATTTCATCAAACGGTTTAGTTATAGTTTCCAGAATTTTCATTAAATTGACTAAGTTATTTTTCTCATTGTATGACATAGGATTTTCAAAAATATGCGCAAAGGAAAATATAAAGCCAACTAGGAAACTCTATCTGTTAATTAAGGTACGATGAAGGAAAAAGTTCCAAAATAAATGTGGCTAATTATAAATTAAAGCTATTCTACACCGAGCACACAGAATATCCGACGAGTTGTTCCATATTCTTTTTCATGTTTATTACACTCATCGCGAAACTTATTCTTTTACGGTGGATGGTGGATTATTGTATCTACTGTGTTATAACTTTTAATTAATTATATCATCCGATCGCTTCTTCCCCGGTTCTAATTAATCATTAGTACCCAACGCGTAATTAATTCGTTGCGTAATGAACGATTAATTACTATATCTAACGAGTTTGTTGACGAAGTGGAGAGTATTCGAATATGACGTAAGCCAAAAAATACAAAAGCCCTGCGACGTTACGGTTATGATGCGGTCAATCCCTGCAATATCGTCTACAATTTCAGTACCTCCGAATAATCCATCCTCTAATTAAATCTCGCTCCTATAATTTCAAATTGACTCGGCTAGTACAATGGATCGTTGAAAGATAATATTAGGAGCCCCGGTCAAACTCTACGGGAAGGATATATTGACTGTATCCAAATTTCCCTCTTGGATCGTGAAGCTCCCGAGAACTGTGCCATTTTCCGTATCAATTTTGCACAGACTCTATAATCACCTATTGTTCTACCTATACGTATGTCTATAGTAGATTCTCAGTTAATTCACTACAAATTGTTCCATTAACCCTTAGATGTACCTATGTGTAAAAAATTATACTCCTGTGCATAAGTCGGGTCTTCCAGTTTATATGTATATACCAATTATAATATGAATTATATTTTGATTATAAAATGTAATGTTTTTTAGCGAGGGAAATAATGCTAGATAGAATACATGTTTCTTCATATTACACTAAATATATTTATCATCGGAAAATTAAAATTAACGTAATTCATTTGACCATTAATTACGAGTTATATCGTAGTATTTCTCCTTACTGTCGGGTTCTGCTGACACGACCTAAGGGTTAATGCATCTCTGCTCCGGTCGGTGCAGTTGAATATTCCGTGTCTCTGTTGCAGTGTATCATGTGTAACATATGTATATACATACAGTAGTGAATTGCTTTTATCCCGCGTAAACTGGCGATGGCAAATATTGACGTTATTCCACGACTCTGTATAGAGCTCGCTTAATAGCTTGCATGCATTATTTATGGCTCCGGGAGTACCGCGACCCGCCTCCACTTTAGACACGAGACTCAATTAGTGCGGTTGGAAAATTAATCCTCGGGTGCTCGCGTCTCGCGAATGAAAGATGTCACCAAGGTTACGAACGTTTCGTCTTAAACCGAATTATTAACGCGAAGATATTTTTTGAATAATTCAAAGTATCGATGCACTTCCTTACTCGCTGCAGAGAATTACTTTTACAAAATTAACAAACATTCGGCTTTAATACTCTGAATTATTCGAGTAATATGCGTAGGGGAGCCTAGGACTAAAATGAACCCTTTTCGAGAAAAAAGAGTTTTTTTTTCATTAAGGGCAACATAATTAATTAATAGATTACCATATAAATTAAATAGTTAAGATCATTTCTATATGAACAGTTTTTACTACATAATTCATAAAGATGAATAAGATATAAATTAATAATTAGAACAGAACAGAGTGCTGATACTTACCTCGTATCGGGGCAAGAATCAGCAGCTTCGGAGTAAGTATTAACATTCAAACCTATGACTTCAATCTATAGTTAATACTTACTTTTGTTAATTTTAGCCTCGGGCTTCTCTATCCGTGCAGTGTCGCGAATATTCCATCAAAATTAGAACACGCGCGTTTGTGACCTACTTCTCTATATTTTGTTTCTTTCACAGCGAGTATAAAAACAACTCTCGCGTCAGCGCCACTTTTTCCTTCAGTCGCTGCAGCAGTTCGCAAACATTGGATGGCGCGCGAATTATTTTCTTGCAATCCCTAGAGAGCGACGACGCGTACGAATATGCATATATACCTACGTGTCTCTCCGCTTGCTTCGACGGGTACATTTCACACTTCTTTTTTTTAGGGGCGAGTGACACGACGCGATGTCGTACATATAAGCACTCTAAATATTTCATTGCCGTGTAGCATCGCGGTGCTTTGAGTCGCTGTCATAACAGGTTTCGGGGCATCAGATTGACGAGCCGCGCTTCGCTGCAGGAATTACCCTTCCAAGAGCATTTCGTCTGTTCTTCTTACATTTTTTTTTCTCGTCCCGAATAGATGTCTGGGGTATCAATAACATCGCTATAAATCTAACCGATACGTGAAATCGCCTGTAAAATGTTATTCTGCACTGGGACACAATCCGCAAGTCTACCGGGTGAGTTTGAAAACTGAATGGGGTGACGGGTACAGTTATTGGTAGTTTAAAAAGACGAAGTTCTACCTTCACAGGCACATTGTGAAAAAGATTTAATCAATTTAACCAAAATATTGGAGACAATCACTAAACTGTTCGATGAAATGTGGATCCTCCATCTGTTTGGTTGAACTGACCATTTTTTCCGTTAGAATAACTGAACATTTGGTTAGTATAACTAAATATTTGGCTTTACTGACCAGTATTTTGGTTAGAATAACTAAGCGCGTTTAACTACGTGCATTTTGTCATTTTAGTCTAATTATTTTTCTCAGTACATATCTGCGTGCACTGAGGAAAAACACTTGGTCAATTTAACCAAAATCCTGGAGATAATGACCAAACTGTTTGGTGAAATATGAATCCTCCATCTGTGTTTAGTTAAATTGACCAATTTTTGGGTAGAATAACTAAACGTTTAGTTGGAATAACTGAATATTTGGTTTAATTGACCAGTATTTAGGTTAGAATAATTAAACGCGTTTAACTACAATAGATGCATTTTATTATTTTAACCTAATTATTTTTCTCAGTGCACCTTTTTACCTTTCCTTTTAGGAAATGAAATACCTTTTCTTCCATTCGATGCATTCGCTATTGGACCAAGCCAATCACCGTGCCGCAACGCCAACTGTTTCCGTTACCCCATCCCACGTCCAAGATAAACACAACACGTAGTTCTTCAGTTCTTGTCTCATCCTTCCACTCTTCGTCCTACAAATATTTAAACTTTAGTGGCCCGCATCTCACTGCAGATTGCACTGCCCGATCGATCGGCAGTGCAATAACTTCGAAGTCAACTCGTAAAACCGTAGCATTGGCTCTGGCCCTCCGGGCGATATATTCCGACACTCTTTCCAGTGACCAGTTCAAATCGTGCAACCCGCGCACCGTTCCTCGTTAGTATAAGTGACACTGTCGACGGATCGATCGACCGAGTGACCGCTTCGAAACCGACGTTACCACCGTCCGTCGAGGCGTTGACTACGTCCTAGTCGATATATAGAGGGGACAACCATCCCTCTGCGGAAATCAGCTCTCGGCGGATTTCGAACACTCTCTCCTCTCTCTCTCTCTCTCTCTCTCTCCATCCCTCCCTTCCCTTCCGTATTATATCTTTCCCTTCTCTTCCT
The DNA here is from genome assembly GCA_963678675.1 of Xiphydria camelus. Classification (NCBI taxonomy): domain Eukaryota; kingdom Metazoa; phylum Arthropoda; class Insecta; order Hymenoptera; family Xiphydriidae; genus Xiphydria; species Xiphydria camelus. The sequence goes on along the minus strand of OY783197.1, from coordinate 20,063,853 downwards.
TTTCCCGATGTTTCCCGCAACCCTCTAAATAGGGGTCGCGGAGAACCCGTGCTCTTTCGTCGACGGGATTTATGAGATACGACTTTTCGAGAAGCATCGTTTTTGAACTAGCTCGATGGCTCGGAACGAAGGATATATACGCGGAGGCACCCCCCCCCCCCCCCGTACTAACACACGGCAAATGGTCCCGGCCGTCGCGCTGCGGATGATCGAACGAGCGCGGGATGAACCGGAAAATAGCAAACGGTCGAGCCGCACTCATCCCCCACACTTCACCATCCGCCCTATTACCCGAAATGAGGTATTAAAGTCGCGTTATAATTTAACGATAAAGCCCGGTACTCGCGCGGATGGGGTTATCAGTCTAAACCGCGATAGTTAAGGGTGCGATTTCGGGTGCGAAGATCGCGGGAGATTCGCACGGATCGACGGGATTGCGGGTAGTGGTGTAGTGGTAGTCGAAGCCGGTGGCCTCAATGAGACCCACTTTGTCAGCTCCACATTCCACCCTTCCTTGCGCCACATACTCGCTCACCTCCTCATTAGCCTGCCGAAGGAGGTTTAATACACGTCTATTCATTCGTGGTAAAATAATATTACTTCTCTACTTTTTTACGCGTTGTTCACACGGAGAGAAGAGTATATTAATAACTGTTATACTGGATAATAGAATTGACATTTTTGGGAAAGTATTGCATTTACTGCTTTACCGTATGGCAATACACTGAGGAAAATAATCTGGTCAATTTAACCGAAATCTTGGAGATCATGACCAAACCGTTTGGTCACATATGGATCCTCCATCTGTTTGGTTAAATTGATCATTTTCTGATTAGAATAGCTAGACATGTAGTTAAGAGTAATTAAATATTTGCTCCAACTTACTAGTATTTTGGTCAGAATAATTAAATTCGTTTAACCAGATGTGTTTTGTGATATTAACCAAAACATACGCCTAGTGAACTTCATTAAATATTGTATATCAATTGCTGTCGTACAGTAAAGCAATGAACGCAATACTTTTTCCAAAATGTCAAATCTATTATCTGGTATATAACAGTGGTTAATATACTCTTCTCCCCGTGCAAAAATGTGATAAATCAAAATCGAAAGCAATTTCTTCCTTAAATAACGCTTGCAAATACACATTGTTCCACCGTGTTACGTTGGCCGGAGCACTTCCGGTCGTTAACCTATATTTCGCGAAGGGAAGAACGCAATATTTTTCTCGTTATCCGTCCTGCAACCACCCCATGCAGAACACGTGTCCGACGTCGTTAGCCGACGCTTAACAGCCCGACGTTAGCCCAACATCGAATCAACGCATCTCGATGCACCAACGTCGAGTTAACGATAAAAACCGCGCCGAGGGTGAATCCAAAGCGAACGCTGTACCCTCTCTCTCCTTGGCGTGGTTCAGATGCAGGTGCGTTGTATTATACTGGCTTTCAATGTACAATAGTACTATAGAAGCAGTATTGTCGAGATCCACTTTGCCAACCTCCTCGTTGCCGCGTCCATTCGTTTACGGGTACCCATTAGAGGTGTCCTGAGGCCACTAGCGTGAGTAAGGGTATACGAGTGGGCGTTCACTCAACTGTAGCGCACTTCCTTGCGTAATGTACACTTACGAATTCACGCGAGTAAGCGTACGAATAGCGTAATTAAGTGTGCGTATGGATGTTCACTCGGTTGTGCTGTAATCTCTTATTTAACGTATCATAGGAAAAATTAAATAGTAATGATTACTGTGCTAGAATAGTAAGCAGATTACAACTTGATCGACAATGTAGTGTTAAATAATTTGCAGTATACTCTAGGAGAAATAATTACTAGTGTCAAAAATATATACATATCTTGTGAATGAAGAGCATATGATCTTAAAAATCTTGAAGAATACAAATTCTTGGTCGAAGAATATGTATTTTTGATTGAAGAAAACATTTTTTGCATCAGCAATTTATTGTTTCTCTCAGTGTAGTAATGATTACCATTCAAATACTGATAATTAATGGGCCTAATGATTCACTGATTACTAAGCAGCAGATTCTTCAACAAAATATAGCCTGAACTATTACCTACTCACTATTCTAGTACAGTAATCGTTAATATTACATTTTCGCCATATACGTTCACTCGATTTAGTGAACTCAAAACGCACCCCTAATACTACCCGGTATAAATACCAACACTCTCTCTTCAAAGTATTTAAAAAAAATTACAATGACATTTCGCTCCCGGAGAGAATATCAAAATTAAAAACTCATTTCGGTACCGTCGCGAAAGTTTTCCCCGGAGGATTTATATCTCGCCCTTCGCGTCCAACCCTTTCAATTATGGACTGTTTAAAGAACTTCCACGGACACAACGACGATTTGTTCGTAACGCAGCGCGCGTGCGCCCTTCATTCCCGAGCGCGGTGAATAAAGTTTCCAAGGGGTGCGGGGGAGATACGGGATCGAATTTTCGGCGCTAATCGCGAATATTCTGTCATCACCGGGTACAACCCGTCCGGGTGACAGGTCGATTCGGGAATTCCCGATAATATTAGGGAGACTCGTGATACTGCGACGACGTCTAATCGATTCCGCCAGGCTCGATTATTGACGGGGTCGCATTAATCAGGCGGTATTTTTCATTTGACGCGCGATTTAGCACCCTTAAGCTTTTAATGAATACCCGACAGCGACGGGTGAATGTGGCCGCGTGGGGCGATATCTCGTTTGCTCAAACGCTCCTCGATTCATTGGCGGGGAGGGGGTGAGACCTCGGGGGTCCATATTGATAGTTGCGCGCTTTTTCAAACCGGTTATGCGACGATTATCAGCCGACAGATATTGTAATTTTTTTAACGCGTCTATTATGGAGGGAAATTTTGCTGTAGAGGCTGTCTAAATTGTAAACCTGGACAAGGGAGGCCCTAGAAATGCCGTATGGAAGTTTCGACACATGAAATGAGATTATTCGAGATGAAAAACTTTGTAGACCAAAGAAGTTTTAAATATTAATCATTTCACTAGGTTATCACGAATTTCACCCCACTTTCCCACTACTTAATAATAATACCTGCGGTGAGAAAAATAAGTTAGTCAATCAAACCGAAATCCTGAAGATGATGACTAAACCGTTTGGTGAATTATGGATCCTCGATCTGTTTAGTTAAACTGACTAATTTTTTATTAAAATAACTAAACGTTTGATTGGAATAACAAAAATTTGGTTAGAATAACTAAATATTTGACTCAACTGAGCAGTATTTTGGTTAGGATTACCAAACACGTTTAACTAGATGCGTTTTGTTATTTTAACCTAATTAGTTTTCTCAGTGTGCGATAAGGAAATGAATATTCGCTACACGCGTAGTATGATAATAGGATGCCGATAATTATGTAAATCTTTCGCTGTCTCATGGATGACACCATTTCGAGCAAATACAGCGGGACAGTGTGTACGAAGCATGATAAAATCGTTTGGTCGTCCGGACGGAATTTGGAAGAAAGCCAGAGGCAAATCCGTGAGTTCCTATGCGGATCGGATCACGGCCGAGAGTACATTAAAATGCGCGTTATACTTCGTATTACTACCGACCCCGTTTACCGGACCTGCATAAAGTCTATCGTCGTTATTTCCCGCGCGATCCGAACGACCGCGTTATCGCTGCAAACTTATTCCGTGGCAAATATCAATACGCATCAACATATAGTGCACTCGATAACGTGACAATTCGTTTTATCCGGCTTAGTAACTATCCAAACGAGGTGAACGCAACGAGTCAGTACGCACGCGTGCTCGTGTCGTATGAGCAGGGGCTGCACCGCTCTTTCGCTAAATTTGAAACGCATTCGAGCCGTTAATTCGATGCATAAATTCGAATTGTCCTCCTCTGCAATACGTAATTCGATCTATTCAAGTGCCGCGTACCTTTCGACGTGTTTGTCATATTGAGCGACAATCGTTTCGTTAAATTCATATACCCATGTATGCCTTTGCAGGAGGTTCGATAATAACGATAATGATAAATGTAAATAAATAGTTGATCGGCTAGTTGGATCTTGGCGTCACCTGTATTATATAGTTACACTGACAATAGACACATTTGCAAACCCTTATACAGGGTAGTAATGACTAAGAGGGCTAAAACAGGAGGAGCCTAATTCTGTTCGGGGTTATATCGAGAAAAAAAAGTAGTCGTGACAACTATTTTGGGCTCAACTGCTCGAGTTTGTAACCAGCGCCGGATTTATATAGTTACCGTAACAATTCTTTTGTTCCGGTAAATAAAAACTGGTGCTAATTACCAACTTGAACAGTTGAGACCAAAATTGTTGTCACAACCGCATTAATTGTTTTCAGTGTAGTACACTGACCAATGACATTGCTTCCTACAATTCCCGTTCCTCGAAACTCACTCGGCTGTCAACTCTTTGTCAAAGTGAGGGGATTGTAGTGTCATACCATTGGACAGTGTATACTCTGTCCAGAACTCTGAACAGAATTAGGCTCCTCCCATTTCAACCCTCTTCGCCATTACACCCTGCATATTACCCCCTCACCCTCGGACTTATAATCCAACCGTTCCTTTCTAATCACAAAGTACATACTTACCTATAAGGTACGAGGAAAAGCTTCCAACGGCTAAATAAAAGATCCTGAACTCATTTTCCTCTCCGAGAAAATCAAGAGACCTCGATCCACGAGATTAAAGGGGCCAATGGGGCGAATAGGTATCCGGGGATCGCGCAAACTTCTTCCGATCCACTCTCCCTGGGATCGAGTTCGCTCGCTACGTGTCGGAGCGGTACACGTAGATATCCAATCACATTTTCGACCTAGAACGCGCGTATGGTGTGATATAGATTCCTACACACTGCCGCGGTACCACTGCGGATATCCAGTCTACCGCTTCCGACGGCTGTCCACAGCCGATTACAGGTCAGCGATATCGTCGCAGCGAAACTTCGTCGTAATTTTTCCAGCGTGGTGCGAATTAGGAATCGCCTTGCAGTTTCGCGTTGAGTAATCGTGGCGCGTTAAAATTGAGCCGAGAGGGACGGAAATCGAGGAGACGGAAGTGCGCTTGAGGGATGATGATGAGTAGAAGAGCCGCGGGAAGAGTAATATTCATCTTGAAGGAATTATCTAAAACCGAGGCATTATTTAAAATATACTTTTCATGATAAATTATGACGGTATTACTGGAAAGCACTGTACTGTACACTGAGAAAAAATGCGTTGGTTTCAAGTCAATTTGTTTTGAAATGAATATCGGGTATAGAGGAGAGTTGCCTATATTGAGCCGGTACCTAAATTGAACCTCCTGGCTATTTTAAGAAAATGAGCATTTCCACCTCATCTATCAGTAGAAATTCAAACCTTAGTACCGGTCAGTAGGCATACCGGTACTAAGGTTTGAATTTCGATTTTTGTCAAAATCTTAAGCGCTGATTCCAAAAATCATGCACTTATTAACATATATACCCTATATATTGACTATATATCAAAGGAAATATCAAACATTAGTGACTTTATGTACGAGAACATTTTTTTTTCATGGAAAATCATCGATATCTCGGCGATCCTTTAAGATTTCCTCAATAAGAATGCATGAATTTTGGAATCAGCGCTTAAGATTTTGACAAAAATCGAAATCTCTGGAATCGAACTCTCGAGCATCCTATCTTATGTATTTGTTCGTGCTAATTACAAAAATTATAGATACATCGAGGATATCTCAAAGGAAGACCGAAATATCGATGATTTTCCGTGAAAAAAATAATTTTCTAGTACATAAAATCACCCCGATATCTTATATTTCCTTTGAGATATCGTCAATATATCTGCCATTTCGGAATCAGCGTGAAAAAATACATCAAATAAGGTGGTCGAGAGTTTGATTGAAAAAATTTCAAGGGAGAAAGATTAAAATCTCTTATCTTATGTATTTTTTGTAGGCATACTGACTGGTACTAAGGTTTGAATTTCTACTGATAGTGATGTGGAGAAATGCTCATTTACTTGAAATAACCAGGAGGTTCAATTTAGGTACCAGTTCAATATAGGCAACTCTCCCCTATATTCAATTGAGTGAATTACAGCTATTATGTGGATTGAATTAATATTCATTTAAATGCAATAGATTAATTACTTATACAGTTGATGCTATCAAATAAAACGCATTTATTCGACCCTCAATCACTGCCTTTGATAGAAATATCGATCCCAACAAAAGCGAGCACCTATTATATTTTCGGTGCATCGCGATGCACTATCGACAGTAAATCGAAATCACTCGACGCGAGTTCTCGTGCTATGAAGTATCGAAAAACAATTATCACCCTCCCCCCCCCCCAGCGTAACTCCATCGTCCCGGGGAACCAAGAGTACCTAACGCAAATATTCTTACGTTTTCCCTCTTTTTTAAAAGCAATGAATAATTATAACTCGTGCAACCACTACTGCCATTTTTACAACTCGTCGCCGCTTTTAATAACTATTTGCGAGTTTACCCGGAGGAGCTGAACGTGTACAAGTACCAGTGCGAATCGGAAGTTACGATTCGACTCTGAAGTCCCTTCTTTTCCCTCCCAGTAAAGGGTTGCGTTGCCGTGGAGAACGCCAAGCGACGGCATCCCTCCAAGACCTTCCTTTCGAGAATCGCTTCGACGGAGGGGGGTGCGCCGCTTTTCCTCCGTCGGGTGGAGGTCGCGGCGGGGATAGCTTCCGAGGATGGCTGCCTTCCGAAAAATTCCTGGATTTTTCCTTCTCTCGCCGCTCTCCCTTTCACCGCTGATCGCACCGGGAGAGAAGCCCGAACTTCTCCCCGCGAGAATTTTCCACTCGTGCGTGAATCGCAAGCCCCCCGTGCCCGGCGAATTTCCGTGACGCACGGGCGCGATAATCGAACGCGAGAGCCTCGCGTTGAAACGGGGAAAGAAAGGGGTGGCGAATGCATAATGGTGCGCGGTCCAATAAAAAGCGGTCTTTGCCCCTGTCGACGGCGGTAAAGACTCCTGGAAATGTGCCATATTCCACGTCCCTATGTGTATAAGGTGGCGTTTTATATACGCACAGTCGTAGTTCCGAGGATGCACCGAAGTTGTTACGAGCATTAATTCCGCCTGAGGAAAAGTACCGCTCTATATTTTACTGTGTAATGCTCGTGGAAATATACTTTATACGAGTACAAAAGTGTAGACAGATTGTATACAGGTACCAGTATTTACGTGACTCCTCCTGCTCGGCGATGCGTTAATTTCTGTCGCCAAGTGTCCAGGATCTTATTCGAAGGGAAATTTTTTATTCGTTTCTGCATGTATTATTGATACCAACGAATCGTTTTCCTATGACTTCAGTTTCGTAGTCAAAACAGCCGAGTATACATAAATCATGAAGGACGAGAATTCGTTTCTTTTCACAGCTGATAACGAAATTCCGAGACGTGGAAAAACTTAATACATTAGTTCAACCTTCGGAGTAAATTAACATCGCATCAGACATCACGAATCGAACTTTTCTCAATCATGCTTAATTCTCGATTGAATGTATTTATTCGAGACGCAATCCATTAGCTGGCCGTGCTTTTCCAGCGGCGCACAGTCGAGTGCCCAGGCTACATTATGGAGATGGAGCCTAGGCGTTTGGTAGAGAGCGCACAGTTTCCACACAGTAGTAGCGTAGGAATAGAGAACTTGAAAATAAAAGAAGAGATAGTCTCGCAGCAATCTTAATAATGTCCTGAGTCCTCCGCTGATCTATTTACCCTTGGAGCCCTCTCTGTTACCGCGCCACGTTTTGCAAGTCATACCTTTTGTCCCTCTTCCGGTGAAAAAAAATATGATTAAAGTATGGCGGAAGTCTGGGAAAAGTTAAACCTAAAAAGTATGGCTAGGGATTGCATCCCAGTATTTCAGCCAGATAATTTTCTCGTATCGGCTGAAAAGTAAAACTTACTCGACTTACCTGTACCTTTTTGATTCAATTTTGTTGGATAGGTTCTTCATTATAAAACTATAATGGCTCGTTCGGTATAAGAGAATATAGTTCACTAGTAATAAAATAATTCATTGAAATAATACCAACTAATAAGAACAGAAATCGATCACAACGCGACCTCGTATAAATAGCTGAACTCTGATTGAAGAACGCATCGTTTACTAGCTGAAAGTGTGGGATACGATCTGTAGCCATACTTTTTCGGTCCAACTTTTTCCAGACTTCCGCAATGCTTTAGCCATACCTTTTTTGACGCGGATTCTCTTCGATTCCGAAAAAAAACCTTCTTCGGAAGACCGAGCGCATCCTGGCGAACAGGTGGGATTCGTACGTGGGAAATGAGGCACGGAGGCGTCTCTTCGATTAACTCTCGGCCGCCTCGACGGATTAAATATTCCGAAAGTCGATCTGCACGTACCGAACGAATTACGGAAATTACAACTCGTTCTCCCATGATCGATTTTTCGATTTTTCCCACTTCGTTGAGCACTCTCCACGGCGCACATTTAGTTGCATGTGTAGGCACAGATGTGACGGTGTACACGTATGGATGCCCTACACGCGTAGTCGGCCCCACGGCTCTCTCCGCCGAGATTCCATCGAATACCCCGGCCTAGTCGATTCTGCTGCGTCGAGGCGAAACCCTCTCGCTTCGACGCCAACCTTTCATGGCGCTTAAAGAAGTCCTCGAACCAGCCACAACTTTCTGAAAAGAGATATCGTCGCCCCCCGTTGAAAGGATAGGGATGACTCTTTAGAAATCGTTCTCCTTAATGCGGGGTATTATAGATCTGGTGGCATAGAGAGGTGGAAAGAAAAAGAGAGAGAATGAGAGGGAGTGAGAGATAAACACGAGAGAGAGAGAGAGAGAGAGAGAGAGAGAGAGAGAGATGCGCGTTTATTAAATTTCCTGGTATCAAATGCAGGGTATCGGACCGAAGATCGGCTAGCGAGATCGATAGTCGACTACATTACAATCTTTTTCCAATAGATTCCTTTTCTTTTCGCTGGCTCCGATTTCCATGGCGATGAACCATCTTCAGGTGTCCCTATCTATGTCGGGTCTATAACGAATCCTTTTTATATCCTGTGCGTGAGCGGAACTCCCTGGGAGGCCCTCGCATGAGAAATATTTAGTTAAACTTGTCTGGTAAATATTTTTCTGCGCAATATATGAAATAAAGCGAGGGGGAAACTCTCTCGACTCCCAAGACTCAATTACTCTACGATTAAGGGAAAACCTTTGACCTCCCTCCGCATCCCTGGATGCCTAATTAGACCTCCGAGGAAATCTCAAGCTCGTCGCATCTGTAGCGAACTCGAGGGCTAACTTTAACGGATCTCTCAGAGCTCGACAATTTTAGCATCCGTCGCTTAACTCTCCTTCGGGATAATTCGACTAAGACTTTTCGAAACCAAAATTCTTATAACCTCATGAATTATTGCAAGAATAAATGTACAAGTTCTGGGAATAGTACGACATCAAATAAAAAACTAAATAGAGATTCATATTAATATTCAGTCTTTTATAAAGTCTCAGTCTTTATAAAAGACTAAATATTAATATGAATCTCTATTTAGTTTTTCATTTTATTTCGAATTATTCCCAGAGCTTGTACATTTACTCGAAGTACTACTTCTTGCAATAATTTATGAGGTTATAAGAATTTTATTTTCGAAAAGTCTTAGTCGAGTTATAAATTACGTAAAATATAAGTGTATCGATCGTCGAATGAAGTATGGTCGAGAAAATCGAAGCTGCGCAGATAGAGCACGCTTGGTAAACTCGATTATGGGCTTTTCGCGGAGCGGTACCCACGTGCATGATTATTTTTGTACCTAAACTGTTGTTTTTATCGATATTACGAATCTTCTTCAGTAATGAAAATTAACTGATACATACAGCTGTACATTTGTAAATATGTATCATACATATACATATGCTAGCACGGGTCTGCTTACTTCATCTAACTCATTGCATTATATCGATTTCAATCTAATTCATTCTCAAGCGATAATATTTATTACTGAAAAGATTATAGAACTGCACTGTTGTTTTTAGTATACACTATATGCCATTATAATTGAAATATTAAAGTCGAAATATGGGAAGTCAGATTAAACGTATCCTTTGACAATATGTATAGTCATGTATCACTTGTTTCGAGAAGACGTCAATTTGTATAGGTACACTCGAACTTGGTTGATCAGCCACCCCGGAAGCAATAAAATCCCCCAAGAAAATTGTCCACGACGAACGAGGAAAAGAGGAAGGACAAATAACGAGAGAAGAAGGGGCGAATAACCCCAACCATTAAAGGGTCGGATCACCATTAAGCGCTCATTTTTCGGAACACCCTTACAATGAAACTAAACAATTAGGAAGTCATATTAAACAGTCGCCCGAAACATTAAGCACTTGATGAAAAATGATGAATAAAGAATATTCACAAAAGTATTGAGCAAAATATTTCCTATAATTATTTTATTCAGTCAATATTTCAACTCGGTATGTAACTTCGTTTATTGTTAATTATGACGATTAACATTTTAATTGAGGATGAAAACCTCAATTAAAATTTTAATCCTCATAATTAACATTATTAAATACTCCGAAAGGTACTTCAAAATTTGCAGTAAGTTGCAACCTCAAATTAATTGTTTGCAACAATTCAGTACTAATCATACTGATTTCGTCAGTAAAAATGATTATTACGTATAGAGAACCATTTTACCGTTTTACATTATTTCTCTAACCTCTTTGTCAATTTTATTATTAGCCCCTTCATCAAACAAGCGTTTCTCGGGGCTGACTTGTGTTCTTTTAACAAAAGCCACGGAAAAACAATTAAGGGAGAAAGCCTTAAGTATCGAGAAATTTTTATTACACAAAACTCAATGCCACCGTGACGCGACGCACCTCTCTATCTCAAAAAATTCTCTTCGGCCGTTTGCGCGGTGAAATGCACGACGTAAGGAGTGAGCTGATTCCGGCGCGAGTCGCGGAAGTTCTTTTAACCGGGAACGCGTCGACGCGTCGGGAGGGAGAAAAAAGAGTGCGCTAATTACTCGAAGGCGACCTCGACGCCGGTTGCGCGAAGATGAGTAGGAGGAGGAGGGAAATCTGGGAAATTGCGAGATAAATATTCACACTTCACCCCCCCCCCCCCTTCGCCCTGCGAGAACCGTACGACTGCGGAAGACCATTCGCGGCTCGGCACTCTTCCCGCGTGACATATTAGCATACCTACCGTTTGTGCAATAAAGTACGATCCATATGCATACGAATAATACCGAGGATCCGCGGCGAAGCCGGTGCAGTTTAATTGAGAAAAAATCTAGGATGCTCGGGAAAAAGAGTACAAGTCAAAAAATGGTATTACTCAGAAAACACCTTTATTTGTTTATATTGAAACACAAACTGTTGAAAAAATGTATAAAATGAAAATAATACTTCTCATAAGAAACGTTAAATGCATGTAGCATACAAATATCTCTAGGAAAGTAGAAGAAAGCGACTTATCTCACATATTGACCATTTTTTGACTTATACTCGTTTTCCGGGGCATCCTAGAAATAATGTCCGTGCGGAACAGACGACTCGCGACGAAAGAATCTTCCATCGAGTAGCAATGTCGATATATAGATGCATAATACCTTTACTGTTGCACTGCGAACAGAAGAGAGAGAAAGAGAGGGAGAAAGAGAGAAATAGAGAGGAGGACAGCAAGACATTTCAATGCAAACAAATATCGTCGAACAAAGACGCTTTCTGCCGTGATCCTCTCCGATCGGCAGCTGCAAAACTGCATCATTGCTGCGGCTGCATCGATATCACATGATAGTGGCCCGTGTGAGCCGGGATACCTTGAGAGGAAAATTTTCCAATTCCAGGGAACATTCGGTATAATCTTATTCAAGAAATTCATGTATAATATATAATGCATCTAGTATAATATACTGAAGCATATCTAAAGGCTGTCTCTCTCTTTCCCTTTTTTAAACCTATACAGTGTCTAAACCTACATTATACGAGGCAAGCCAGTCGACTTACTCTCTTAACCTAATATGATGGATTTTTCTAGTGATGCATTAAATTACTGAAAAAATAGTATGCGGTTTCTCTGTCATTCTACTGGTGATTCATAATCAGTTGAGGTTTTGGACTCTATATCTGTTCACTGGAACGTTAAATATTGGTTGACTGGAAATCCAGCACTTTCTATTAGTTCATGAATTTGCCACCACGACCCGTGTCGCTATATTCGACCCAATTTGACTGTCATATGTTTTTAAACGCTGATAAGTAACATGCAATATTATACGCTAGTTGTGTACCTTTACAACCGTAGCTTTTATTCATGTTGCGCATATCCGGGTGTTCTCAAACCTTTGACCCAGAGGAAAACCCTATGTTTATTAAAAAATTACGGACACAATGCAATTGATTTTATTGAAATCCGTTAAGAATTTACGGAGAAATTAATTATTAAAAAGTAATTAATATTTTGAATTTATTCGGCATTGATGACGTCATATCAAGGCTCATGAAGATAATGTGTATAATAACGATAGCAATTGCGATTATCTTCATGAGCCTTGATATGACGTCATCAATGCCGTCATCATTTCTCATTGAACGGCGTATTTCGGATAGGGCACATCTAGCACTAATACGATTCATGCCCCGCATTACTCCCAGTTATGACGGTAACGATGACCGGCACTGATGCAGCTTTTATCGATGATAACGTTTCGCCGCGGGGAGGGTGGTAAAGTTCGACGGTGCATATGCCAGACTGAAAAGTAAACTCAAACTCAATAATTGAGTTTACATATGTAGTTTGATAGAGGCGTAGCTTGATTAACAGGAGGCTGGCGCGGGAGATTGCCGTGATTCGAGGCAATCGATATACCTGTACATATATACAACCAACAGACATTTTGTTTAAACAAATTGCACCTACAATAGGTCGAAAAAACAACCTCTTAACAGTTAACTTCATTAAAAAGTGTTAAAAATAAAACGATCGAATTACAACATCTCTCTTCGCTTTGGTCATTGCCCCGGCTTCGTTGCGTTTAATCATTTCCGATCGTGACGTCTTTAACGTTTCATAATAGCTCTCGAAACTCAAGAAAAACCGGTAACGTTGAAAATGAATGCCGTGATCTACGTAACTGCTACGAGTATTGTCACGTTCATTGTCGTAGTAAGTTTATGGTTCACGAATAAAGTAAGGTAATTATAATAAGCGATTTTCATTGAGCCTTATTTAACAATCGGAACTATCTTCTTTCGCGGGTATGATCCTATACGTATACATGCATTATGCGTATTATACATTCGTTGTCGCAAAATCTTCCATTAGTCGCGGCAGAGGTGGGATATTTATATATAGTTCTCTCTCTCTCTTGAAAAGATATGCGTAATTAACTAATTACATCTCAGAATCGATATGCAGAGAAGAGTAGAGTAAATCAGGGTACTTAATTTTACCTTAATCTATCATGCCGTATAATAGGAGATAAAAGATTAATTCAAATTCTTCGATTTACTTTACTTTTGCTAAATTGTCAAGCATCAGTCGAAGTATAGTTCGATTGTATTATATTTACAAATAGCCCCATGTTCTCTTCACCATGTCGGCTAATTTCTCGCCAATCATGATCGTCGGAATGTTGGTGTGACCTGCAGGAATTATCGGCATTATAGATGCATCAGCCACTCGGAGTCTTTTTATGCCGATTACCTGCAATTAGAAAGCACACACTCATATGTCAGCCAATGAACAATATCTGAGTAAATGCGGATTTTGGTTCTTTTTCTTCAGTACATTATGTATAGCAAATCATTTCATACGTTTTCTTTGTTAACTAATTTTTTCAACTAGAGCAATTATTTCAAGACTTGTGCAGATCTGATGAAATTTTGGGAACCAGTAGCGAACTGGCACTTCTAGCCTACTGGAGTGGTACTGGCCCAGTATTACATTAATCATTCTAGGAAAACTTTTCCTGTACGTAATGTTATAACATATCGGCTATGAAGCCTAACATTTAAACAGTTACAGGGCTGAAAATGATACTCTGTACACATGATATTCACTATATAGTGATAGAAAGGGTCAAGTAGAAATGAACATCTCTCACTGAAAGGACTTACTCTCAAAGTCGGATCCACGACCGCTGTAGGGTCATTTCTAGGCCCCATTTTGCAAGTACCAGAGTAATGATAAACGCTGATGGTGTAAGTCCTCACTGCACACTGCCAATAGTCATCGGAATCGAACGAATGGAGCTCACAGCCTGCTATTGGTCTATCATAGACATGAGTCCCGTACTTTTGCAGTTCTTTGGTCTTACTTACTGAGCTGGCCAGCCTGATTGCCTTAATAATGAGTCTCATATCCTCCGGATCGTCGAAGTAATTGGGCACGATTATCGGATCAGAATTGATATCAGGCTTGCGAAGTCTGATCCACCCTCGGCTTTTCGGTCGTAGTAAAAGAGAAAAAGTGTCCCATGCCGATTTACCCTCTAAGTTAGGGAAGGACGCTTCGAAAAACGAATTTCTGAGGTTGTATATAGCCGTTGCTTGTACCTGACTTGTGCTAATGGAGTTAGGACTGAATATCAGCTCTATATTTGGATCACTCGTCTGATTGGTAGGATCATCCGCAGCAGTGAAAAGTAAGCTGGGAATGGGCTCAATCGAAAGAGCTCCAGTCCGATTGGTTACATATTGTTTAACCAAAGCGTTCATATCGGTCCTCGGAACGGTTCGGCTGTCTAGAAAAGTTGGTCCAATAGTACCAGGATGATCCATCAAATTATCACCGACAGGGGCATCTTGGATCACCTTTATTCCCAATTTTTTAAGGTGATCGGTATGGCCCACTCCAGAGAGCATTAATATTTGGGGTGATCCGATCGCCCCGGCGCTTAGAATAACCTCCTTTCTAGCTCGTACCGTAAGAGTGACTCCCTCCTTGATAAACTTTACTCCGGTCGCTATCTTCGTTCTCTCATGGATGATCACTTTTTTAACGAGGCTTCTTTTTGTTACGAAGAGATTCCTTCGGTGTCTGATAGGGTGCAAATAAGCCCTACTCGTGCTCATTCGTGATCGATTCTTGATGTTAGTTTGAACAATACTTATTCCATTTCCTTTTTGAGCATTGTAGTCTACCACTTTGTGACCCAATTCTTTGAAACCCTCAATGACACTCAGCGTTAGAGGATTATCATCAGCCTGAGACACGTATACCGGTCCTCCCGTTCCATGTTGGGCCGTGTCATTCTGGTATTGAGGAACGTGAAAGTCTTCTATCTTCTTGAAATAAGGGAGGACATCTCTGTAGGACCATCCAAAGTTGCCTAATTTAGCCCATCCATCGTAGTCTTGGGAGCGTCCTCTACTAACGATCATGTAATTCAAGACACTAGAACCACCCATCACTTTTCCGCGATTTAAATTGCAACTGTAGTTGTTCATTCCCCGGCAGTAATTTTCAGATGGTTCCGATTTGTAACCCCAGTTTATGTCTTTGCAATTAAGATTAGCTAATATCATTCCAGGTATATCTAGATTTAAACTCTCGTGGTCGCCTGCCTCTATCAGCAGTACCGTAGCATTCTTAACTTCACTCAGTCTCGCTGCTATAGCGGAACCGGCACTTCCAGCTCCAATGACGATGAAGTCGTATGTCGAGTATTGCTCGGGTGTTATATCTTTCGGTTCTTTGTCCACGAAGCACTGGTTATTTTTAATAAATTTTTGAGAATTTGAAAAAATAGGTTCCACGGCTCTGAAGAATTCAGACCTCAAGCACCTCATGGCGGAGGTATCGAAACCCGCAGATGTTGCAATGAAGCAGATACATGCTAGTATCAGTAACCACTTTCTTACCATGACGAACTGCACTGAACTTCCAGCGATTAGGAGTTTTATATTATATCTATAGATACTTACTTCTACTTTATTAAATCGATTTGTCCGGCAACGAAAAGTTGATCCAATTTTAAGCGATCAACTTATGAGCATACATTTTGTAGTGGCATGCAATACATAATATTTTCTCAATATAAATTGATTATTACTCGGGTATATAGAAGTATGTAAGGCGCCGTAAT
This sequence comes from Xiphydria camelus, assembly GCA_963678675.1. NCBI lineage: Eukaryota > Metazoa > Arthropoda > Insecta > Hymenoptera > Xiphydriidae > Xiphydria > Xiphydria camelus. The sequence goes on along the minus strand of OY783197.1, from coordinate 20,047,725 downwards.
CGACGATTCGAATGATATTGCTGGATTTGTGTCGAAGAGGTAGACGATTCCTCGGACCGATTGACTGGCCGACTACTGCGATCGTTTGAGAAAATATTCATTATTTAACTCCGTAGATCGACGTATGCTAAAATAAATTGAAGTTTCAATAATTTTGAATAGATGTTGACTCTTCGGATTAAGGAATCGTTGAGTAATGATTTTATGAGGACGTGTGTGTGTGTGTGTGTGTGTGTGTGTGTGTGTGTGTGTGTGTGTGTGTGTGTGAAAAATACGTATGAATTAGTAGTTCTGAAAGCAGTAGACTTCACTGAAGACCAACCTGAACAAATTAAAATTGATCACTAATGATACAGACATGTATGCCAATCAGTTTTCAATTTACGAAATATAAACTTGATAATTAGTTGAATCATTTTTTTCAATTAATTACAGTCCAATAATCATAGATTAAACCGAGTTGAACAGACCTCGTCCTCGAATGCACATCTGTTGCCGCACCGGGTACGTACAAACGCTGAATTTTGAAACTATTGAAACTAGATTTAGGCGTTCCGGGACTTTTTTATAGAAAATTTAATTCTTTACAAAATTATCTGTGTGAAATTTTAGGCTATTTAGCACCGTTTTACGCAGCGTTCGCAGTTTTAAATCAGAAAACGTCATTTCTCACAATACAAGCGCAGCTCGGGTTCTCGCAAGCGCGTGAGTTGCTGGAAGATCATTCAAAAAATTAGGTGTATCGATGCAAAAGACAAAAAGCTGCTTAAAGGAAGCCGAGATTGAAATCAAGGAGGGAGGCTACCCGCGACATTTTTGCTGTCATACAATATCTTTTACTATATATTTATTAAAAGTTAATAGCGTGACGTTCATTTCAAAACGCTTTCGTTACGGGTGCCGACTATAGTTGGCGGTCACGAAATATGTAAATAACTTAATATTCATACAATATACTCATTTTCATGTTTTTCATATAATACGATGAAACAGTTGGTATGTAGCTCTTCAAGAAGTGTACATACAGGACAATCACAAAGTGGCGTCGAAAGACGTAAGTCCGAACATCGAAGACTACCGACATGCAAAGTGCACACTTCGCGGCGCGGGCTGCCGCCAGGGAAGGGTTAAAATGTACGTGTATCTTTACATCATAATGATCCCGAAAGCTCAATTTTGTTTTTAACCCAACGAAAGAATTCTACTCAAAAATAGTCATCAGTCAACATATAATTTCCATAAAATGCTTCCGCGATGCTTCGTAATGTTCACTTGTTTTCAATGTCTGTCTTCGGTACGATTTACTTGACAGTGCGTAATAAATGAAAAGGAGGTAATATGTAAAACCATTCTATGATATAATAGCATTAGTTTTCGGCATATAACGAGATTGATCAACAGTCCCTCCCATATTCTGCGAAAGATAAAAGAAAAGAAAACCTGTACCTACTTCCCCGAAATTTTAGATATTCGCGAGACGAAGATCTTCCACACGACGGGGTATTCTCTAATTCAATCCACCGCGGGGCGCTTAATTCAATTTCCGGCCGAAGCTGTTCCTCCTGCCGGATATAAAACCAATACCCCCCGAATCGTACTTTCCGTTTACGTGAAATATCGTCATTTACCACTGAAAAGCAATCGAGAGCGAGAGAGGCGGCGCCGAAATTCTCTCAATCACATGCGGTGCCTCGATTGCGGCCCTCACCGCCGTTTCTGACACACTGCTCTAATTGCTTTCCAATCGGCATCGTATTTCATTCGCGCGAGACCTGCACCATGAATTGTATAAATCCTCTCTCGTCGCGTTCCACGCGCGGAACGATGCTTTCCCCGCCCTATCGTCTTACAGCGAGGCGCGGCGTTTTATCGCTCGCGGCTAGATCGCGTGGAATGCAGAACAAGGGAAGGAAAAACTGTCGGCGTCATCGTACCCAGAATTTTATAAATTCTGATACTCTCTCTCTCTTAGAACGCGGGGAAAGGAGTGCAAAAGTTACGATGGGATATGAAACGATGTAACTTCGTACTTTACGGCCGTTACAGGAGGTGGTACAAATGTCAACTGCTTGGAGTTGACCTCTAACTTTCTTTCCAAACCGCGGTAGTTAAGGTGCAGTTACGTAATACGAGAAAAATTTTGTTGTATCTATTACCAAAGTATTAGAGTTGACTCCAGAATTGTTAATTTATTTTACATAGTAATTAATGTCAGCTCATTTACGAAACCTAATTTTTTAAAATAATTTCATTTTGAAAGCTATATTTATAGTATATAATCTAAACAGAGTAACTACTAAATGTATTATAAAATACGCAATTTATATAATGATATTATATTAAAATTGTATATTTGATAAATTGGGTTGATAATTACCAGAAATACCTATAGTATCGGCAGCATCATTATACAAAAGCATCCAATTTAATGTTGCGTTATTCTGATTGTAACAATGCTCTTTTTTCTATGTTGGTAAATGAAATTTGTACAAATCAATTCCCAAAACAAAACACGTCGAAGCAAAAAGGCAAGGCGAGCTATTCGAAAGCTTAATTAAAGACAGCCGTTCGTCTCGCGCTCTCCCGTGGCATTTTCGAAAACGTTCTCTCTCGAGTGCAGAAAACGTTTCCCCTACCTCTCTATTCGATTTGACCCCTTCCACCTTAGGGGGTCCGATAAATTAGCAGTAATTTAGCAAAGAAAGGATACGAAAAACCGGGTTTCTTCCTTACGATGGCGAACCTAGCGGGTGACTATTATATTACATATGATATATAGGTGACCGCGTTCGTTCTTTCTTTCTTGCTCTCCTATGGCCACATTCATTCTCAAAGAACTGGAGTATACCGCGCTCTTCCTTACGCTGTTTTATTGCAAGTCTTACAGGAGTATTACAAATATACAGTGTTAGAGGTTTGCAATTATTCATCAATTTAAATAGAAAATTACGAATAAATTACAATGGTTCGTTAGAGGGGTGTACAATTTTGTACTAAAAGATGATTGCTAATGTTGCAACATCTTCGCGTTACATCTCCGGAGAATGAAAAAAGTTGTTTCATTTTAACGCACCTTCAGAAAAAGTTGCAAATAATTGCACCGCATCTGCTGGTAAACGGCCGTAGTGTAACGATCGCCTATCTCTGGAATTACGGCGCTGAAAACTTTCTCGCCTGAAGGAATTCCCGGTGTACCAATTAGACGTTAAACTTTTCTTTACATCCGGTTGTTTCGCGCGTAGCCATTTTGATGAAAGGTTCCTGAGTATTATCGAGTGTAAAGTGCTTTTTGACAAATATTTCTATCGGATTATCGCAGTCCCTAAGGTATTTAGGAAGTCTCCATCGATTCTTTCGATCGAAAAAGTCATAAGTCGTCTTTCCTCATAACTGCATTGGTACATCAATTGATGTGGTGTCAGAATTTTTTTAATATTTAATTTTCTACGATAAAATTCAGTTCAGATTTTTTCGATGTTTTTTTATTTACTTAGGTATAGACTATCGGCCCATTAGCTAGTCTCTTTTATAATCGATATTCCCTTCACGGTACGACGAAAGTGACGATGACTGTTCTTCTATTTATTTTGATTATGTAATAAGGGTGATTTTCGTACAGTGCCGAGTATTTGCGAACAATCGGATTATAACGTCCGCTCCACCAGAAGGACAGAATATGGATTCAAAGTTTTTCCGTCAAACGAACCATGCCGTCGGATTCAAACCACTCTCGTGGTTATAGCAACCATGGCTTCGAGAGACATGGTTTGAATGGACTCGCTCGTGCGGTCGTACAGAGAGTTATCGGGATAACGAACCATGATTGCTCCGCTCTTCTCACAGTTTCATTAAATGTACACGTGTGTGTGCATAGACGAACGTGCGGATGATCAAGCGCATGCGCACGCATACAGAGATACATGCGGGGAAGACCTCATTGTAACTCCATCGGGAAATATAATGGGGAAATCGGATCGCTCCGTTTTGGCGGAATATAAATTTATAGTTCATCGCGGCGAACTGATGTAGTGTATATAACTATGGCATAACTTGCGAAACGCATCGAATATGTGGTGTAATATCATGGAGTTGTGTGAATAATGAATAATAATTTTTCAGTTATGCACACGGTGAAAAATAATTAGGTTAATATTACAAAACGCATCTAGTTAAACACGTTTAGTTATATTCTAACCGAAATACTGAGCAATTCAGTCAAATATTTAGTTATTCCAACCAAATTTTTAGTTATTCTAACCAAAAAGTTGTCAGTTTAACCAAATATAGACGGATGATACATATTTCGCCAAACAGTTTCGTCATCGTCTCTAAGAGTTTGGTCAAATTGACCAAATTTTTTTCTCAGTGCAGTATATAATATAATGATATCTGATTTACAACAAACAATAATTACATGCCAAAGACTACCCCCTTAAATTATTCCTTCTTTCTGGTATATTTACTCCTTGTCGCTATATTTTCATGCAATGTGTACTATTAGGTACGTCTACGAGCTAAACCACGTTGCCTCGAGGGAGTGGCAGCCAGCTTTTTAAATTAGTTTGGGAATTAGTTTGTAAACGAGTTAAAAATTAAATTGACATTACATATGGAGGTAGAAGTTATATTTGATATTATCTTTACATCATGATTCTATTAAAGTAATCGAGAAAGAAATGCCTACGATAAAAAATAATATCTATATATAGAAAAAAGTATTTTTTTTTCCAAGTAAATCTTGGAAATGTTTTTATTTTTATTCGATATTTTACATTTATCAACTAGCGATCTACAATGCACATAAATTCGCGTGGCTCTCCTCTCACTTACAATGGGGGAGTACCACCTCTCCGCGTGGAGATCTTAAACAATCTAATAAAGTGTCCGCGCGCGTTTCACAGCCTCCCTCCTCCCCTCGCACGCAAAACCAGCTAAGCGACTTCCCGGGTGGCGCTTACAACATGAATTGTAAATTATTAGTGTAATCTAATGTAAAGTAATGCAATAGCTTTTCTTTCCCAAGACATTCCGTAAATAACGGGGGGGTGTATACCATCCGCGAGAGATGTACCTCGCCACATTTTCTCATTGCTGTCAGCATTCAAATTTCATTCGGAGGTACTTGGATTCCGGTTAATTAAATTTTTTCGCCTCGCCCCCGACGCATCCTTTCCTCTGCCGTCTGCCCGACCCCTTCTTTTGCAATTCCCGAGACGGCTGTGCGCGCTCTCGCAATAAGCGAGCATCCGCGATAAATCCCCATGTGACTCGCCGCACTCGGTCGATCTTTAAGAGGATTACCAGATCCGGTGGTGGGATTCGGTTCGAGGGACGAAAAACGTAAATCCACGCCGCTCCGCGGGAAGGATTTCGCCTGCGCGTGGGGGACAGGGAGACGCGGGAGCATGGGTGGCTTTCGTTTGCACCGAAATTGCGATAACGTTTTCTAAGAGCAGCGAAAAGACGATATCCGATTTACGATGGCCGACTTAAGGTAAACCACGGGGGAAATGGAATGTTTCGTGGAAGTATACGAGAACTTTAAACTCTATTACGTGGGCGTACCGCGGGAAGCACTTCCTTCAGTCGAATGAATATTAATTTCCGGGGAAACTAAAAGTTCGTTTAACGCGAGCCGAATAATTATTTTTTCATGGCAATGAACATTCGTTTCGTTACTTGCATTGGGCAGTTTTTAAATTGATGAATCATTGTGCTGAGTACGCTGCTGGGAGCTTCTGTCTGAAATTTAATATCGTGTACTCTTGAGAAGAACAATTGTGCGTTGTATTAAATATTATTTCATTAAGTTTTAGATGTGGAACTGAATTCAATTACGCTGGCATTTTAGCAGTTGCAATGAGGGTTATCTTATTTCGAGGTCTGCGGATCTCATGACCAGCTCAATAATTAATCCTCGCGTGAGGGAGTCATTAACACATATGCTGTATTAACATCTATGCCATCTTAGAAATCTAATCACGGATACATGTACCCCGAATTATTTCATCTTCAATTCTTATGCAAAAGCTGATGAAGTTATCTTAAAAAGCACCCTTCAGCGAAGTAGATATATGTACTTACATTAAAAGGGAAGAATATTCCTTCTTTTGTTTTCATCAAGACCATCGTGTCCCGAGTTGCGGCATACGGCCGACCGTGGAAATTCGCGATGCTTCCGAAGTTGACGGTCTAAAGTTTCATCCCCGATTCTTACGAGAAACTTTTCCCGACCACCGAGACGAGTTCGATGTCTTATACAATTCCTCGGCTCGGATCCCGAAGCGGAGGTAATTTAGTTCCCAAAGGAAAGCGGAGAAGACGCGGAAAGAAGAGCGAAACGAGAGCCGCTCTCCGACCTCCCTTCCGTGCTTCTTTATTGCTTATTACTTATGCCCTATTAATTATCCGTCATGAACTTGATCAGATTCCTGGAAGTGATTTTCCCTGTCAGAACTAATTAAGCGAACTTATCGTCGCGTACAACGACGAAATAGCGGAGCGTCTTTTTCTCGGAAAATCTGAAATTTCCGGCCGATTCCGTTGCTCCCTTGAAAATGTATATCTGGAATCTCGCGATTGAAATGCAAATCACAAAGGATCCCTGGAGTGGACTCCTCGTGGATACTGAGAACAGGGAAAAAGGGATGTGAACCGATGCCAAAGGCGTCGCGTTAAATCAATAATATTTAATCTGAGACAAAAAATATTCAGCAGAAAAGTATTATACGTTCAAAATTACATTAGCGATTGCTGTCGATTCTGAAGTGACTCGGCTATACTGAAAAAAAGATTTCGTAATTTCAATAAAATTAGATTTAAATACGGAGGGCTACTTCACGATTCAATTGTTTCAAACAAATTATCATTCGTTTTGACTTCTACATTGTTATTTCTCAATTATGTATTTTTTATTTCTAACCTAAATTTGTATTGAAACAATCGAATGAAAATATTCGCCGTATTTAATCCTGATTTAGAAAAATTTACCTCTTTTCGATAATCTAATCATTTTTTCAATATACAATGTAGATATTTCACGAAACACTGAACAGCCATAATCATTAGTACGATTTTAAATCTACGTTTTATCATTTAAATATAGCGAAGTTTATATTTGGTCGTTTTTAAAAAAATTATTTTAAATCCGGTGGCGTTCTAAATAGCTTTACCGACACCAGCGCGACAATTTTCTGCGACAGACCTTATCCATCATAAACTGCCACGTCCGTTTATGCCCGCGTTATTTCTGATACGAATCGCACGTGTAAGCGCGTATAATAAACGAGAGGCGTGGTTGTGTTATTTATTTCTTGCGCGGGCGATACAATAAATCAACATCCACCATTCACTGTGCGTTTAATTTATTGTGGTAGTTAAATGCACCATAAATAAATTATATTTCGAAATTTAAACCGGATATTCACGGTCCCCATCTGGATTTAGCATTTGATCGGAAGGTTCTATCGAATAAAAAGAAACGACAAAAGGCTATCTGTTTCTTCGAAAATGCTGATTCCGCCCACTTAAATTGAATACCGTAAAACCGCCCAACTTTGGACAATTTTACGATAAGTCTTGATACAGAATTTGTGGCACTTGAATTATGTACCGTTGTAAATAATAACCAGTGCAAGTCTGATACTGGCAATATTTTAACATGCACCAAAATATTTTATTACACTGGATGTGGATAAAATTAAAAAATATAGTGATGTCCGAAGTTAGGGTAATCCTTGCCTAAATTCGGACGATACGTTTTTAATAGTGTTAAACGATAACCCGTGTATCGTTCGAAATTAAGAAAGGGGTATCCTAACTTCGGAACAATATTCTAGGTTTTTTAAGAAAATGAAACGGGTTTTTTATTCCTAAATATATGCATCCATGCTTCAGACAGCCGTCCGAAGTTAGGACATAAGGTAGAGACTTTGGGTTTAAAATTCATAGCAAGACGTTAAATTGAAAAAAAACAAGCGTCAGATTATTCGCAACAAGTGTTTAGAACAAGCACTTATTAATTATTTTAATAAAAAGATAATATTTACTTAGTACTTACCACCAAAGTTTGCGAACGAAGGAAAAACTGCGATATTTACGTTTGCGCGCAACTGGACGGAACGTCAATACGGTAATCGAAATAACACGCCATACGACGATGATATTTGCTTCCCGAACGCGTCAGCTGATTTAATTTTCGTGTGCTTTTTTACATGGCGCCACGGGTTTTTAACCAAATACCATGATTGTCCGAAGTTATGTCAGCGTCAGAGATTAGGCGGTTTTACGGTACAAAAAGATTGGAGATGATTCTAATAATTTATATTTATCAACATTGTTATCCTCGTTAGAGGCGCCTGATAAAAGTCGCTCACCGAGAATTTGATAGAATACAGCAGTTTCTCGAATTTACTCTTTCGACATTTTACGCGTACATAGCAAGGTAGAAAAGTACGTAGTGAAATTATGACGTTTCATGTCGCGGAGGAATCTCGAGAGATCAAGTAGGACAATTACGACTCGCATAGTAAAGTTTACGGCACCTATTACGTAGTTTACGATTCCATGTGGATAAGCCGCACTGCTATGCACGTAAGGACCATAAACTTTGTTATGTGAACGTAATTTTCTCTATATGAGCTCTCGAGATTCCTTCGTAGCACGAAATGTCATAATTTTCACATTATAAGGGACTGCTAAGAACTGTTATAATTAATATTATTTATAATATATCTACCAGTCATGAGATTATCAATATTGAAATTCATAATTATTATTGAAGAGTTACCATTTCTGATGAAGGGTATTTATTATATTATTAATTTTATAATTTTTTAATATCATTATTCATTATTATCATAATTCCTTTTTCTACCCTGGCTCGAAAAGTGTACAGCGGGCAGTATGTGAATTGCGGAGCGTCTTCATCGTATCCAATATCAAAGGACGCGGATCTTCGAGTTTCGACCCTTTCAGGTCCTCCTTATCCGATAACCCACTTCTGCTTCGCGCCATATATCTGTTATTGAAATCTCGGGTTACGCGAGATATACAAGCCACGAGCGAGCCCTGCCATACACGAGCCGGAGAAGGTAAATTTCTTGCTCGCCGATAAATGCTTTTTCCACCCGAGTAAACCGAAGGAAACGCCATCCGGTAATATCTCCGTTTCACGTGGTCCCTTTCATAGCAAATTACAGCGAATTCCGTGCGGTCTATTTCGCATTGCGGTTTCGAGTCAGTCGACGAATAATTGAAATGATTTAAAACTCCGCGCGGGAGAGAAACGTTTCTATAGACGGGTCCACCGAATTTGCAGTAATACGTATGTACCTATCGTCGCTTTGGTGGTGAACTGTTCTAACCCACATAAACAAGAACTTGAGCTAGCGCGCTTTTAAGAAAGTTCGTCATCGAGAAACTCATGTTTTCTTCTCTAAAACTGTAACCAGAAGACGAAACAAAACAATTTTTTGATATTTTTATTTAATGATTACGCTTCAAAACTCAGTTGCTAAAAGTGCTAAGCTGCTTATGTCTATTCACTACAATAAAATGTGGGTTACGTCCTTTAGCAAATTTTGTGTTATAAGGACATTAAAAAGGTTGTGGGTTAAAATACTTATAGGAATCAAACTTTATGCTTTTTAGTGTTTGTTAACAGTCTTAACTCAATTTTACACCTTTTGTGGGTTACGACTGTTCACCATCAAAGCGACGATATAAGTTATGAGACCGGTATTTCCACAGTCTACTTCAAATGAAATTAATTTTCCAAATCAACATTGTTTGCTCCCTTTTCTATCGGATCTACAGAATAACAAAACTATGTCCAAATTAATAAGATGCTTCATTTAAGCGTACAAACTATAGAAAATCTATCTATCTTTCTTTATATCGTATGACTATAATAATAATTACACGTCTTTATTCTGGTAAGTTCTGGATCAAGATGATCAGTAATTTAATTCAAAATTTCAATTATGCTTTATTATTGTTGGCGTCGAAAAATGCATCAGTCGAAAAGCAGCTGTATATTCCTTTCACCGCCGAGATTTGCATACTTAATCGCTCCAGATGCGTTCTGTCAATTAACAGGGATTCGAACTCGACAAGGGACAAAATATTCCGTTCGACGAATGCTTCGTCTCGTCTGACCATTTTTTGTCCTCTTTCCGTCTCGCCCATACTTTCATCCCTTCGCTGCCACCCCTCTTCAATCGACCACTTTGCTAGCTCTCTCTTTCTCTCTCTCCCTCTCTCTCTCTCTTCTTTCGCATCGGCAATGTCGATACCGTTAATTTCCTGGCTGGTTTTTATTGCGTGCGTCGATACTCCTACATAGAGACATTCTACTTGTCAAGTTGGCTGTCCGGGCGACGCTTTAAAATGCGCCGTCACTCGGGGCGATTCGGCTAGGGAGGATGAAAGGGGTGCCGACACGATCGTGAACCGTCGCACCAGCGCGAGCGCCAATTTACCATGCGTGATATCTCGTCAGATACGTTGCCTCTCTCGATACACCCGATAAACGTGTAATTACGTCCGTATTCGTTTTGGATGCATTGATATGTGAAGAAAAAATGACAAGAAAAAAATATTGATGCAACAGAAACTTGCATCTGATATCTATGCAATAAACTTAATATATGAGTATATGACTTTCATTATTATTAAATAAATGTCCAGATAAATTATATAGTTTTGAGAAAAACGGTGAAAACCATCTCTTGCTAAATCCTTTTACATATTATATATATGCATTGCTTTTAGTTTTTGTATTTACTTTCTTGTATTTGATTTGTCTGCTCGCATTAATTTTGATATGAAGAGAGATACGCACTATTCACATGACGCGCGTTTCATACGATATCACGAAAATGAATATATATGTAGCTACTGGAACATAGCTGTTGGGACGACGTGATTAGGTGAAAATTGAAATATCCTGAAGGGTTTCCTGTGGCTCGATTAAGGGCTAACCGCGCAAACGAGCCTGAGAAGGAGGGATGAGGGGCCGGAGGGGTTAGTTATATGATTGCAACGTCGTAGCAAGGTATTCTTGCACCCGATGCAACGTCATTTTTTATCTCGGGCGAGAAATTATTGTAGCGTGTCCATCATAGTAATGTTATTTCAAACCATTGCAAGAAAAAGAGATGCTCAACCTGTACGTTGAGCAGACACTATATTGCTCATATGAATTGCCTTTGAACAAGGAAGTTGGAATGTAATATATATATATGTATATATAAATTTATCGCATAAATTTCGACAACGGATCTATTAAATTCACGTGCTCGTTGGGAATTTAATATTGCCGGCGGATATTAATTTCTTAACATACCCATCAGTCGAACCTTTGCAGTAATTAAATTGTATAAACCGAGGGCTGATATTTCAGACGCGAAGCGTAAACGCGTGACTAGAGAGAAATATGATATTTCGTTAAACCAACACTTACATAAACAGTTGAATCTCTTTGTGACTTTTATATCGTTTTTTCTTTATTTAAAGTCGAAATGAGGTTTTTCATGAGCACCTCCCACGAAAACAATTTTCCGTCGGGAGTTAAACCAGGAATTGTTCGATCTACGAACTCAGCCTTCTCATTTTTTTCTATATAACATGTAAAAATAACGAAGCAATTCGAAGAACGTCGCGTAAAAATATATCGTACCAATTTCCCTCTAAGATTGTAAAGGTATTCAAGCTCAAGGAAAAACGTCTACACTCGAAATATAGCCGTAAACTTTAATATTATACGGAATTTAATTTCATGGAACTCTCCAGTCCCGCGAGAGGACAACGACGCGATTTATGCATGCGCCTGTGAAGTTACGAAGCGTATAGTTACACTGTAAAAATACATACACACACGTTCTCGAAGCCGCGGGGCTTAGTAGCGTGGGTGTACACGCGCGTCGTCCGCAGTGCCTAGTTACGGCACTGGTCCGGCCGCTTCCTAAGATGCCCCGAGCGGTAATTCTTGCAAAGCTATAACCATCACCACGCGCGCGTGTAATACGGGCGTCGTCTTTCCGCCCCCGTTCTAGCGCCCCGAAGAATGTCGCCGGGCGATAACAATTGCGCACCCATCTCGAGTGTGTATATTAGGGCAAAAAATTTAATTAACGTCTCGAAATAAACGACGGGTGATTTATGCGAGGAGTTCATTCGGCAACCCCGCCGACGTACCCCGCGCAGCCGCGCGCGGCGCACACTGTCGCGGCACCTTCCCAAACTACACGTGTGTTGCGCAGAAAATTATTATGCACCTCTCTTAATTAAAGCGTAATCGATTCGCTGCCGTTAATTAGTACGGCCCGTACGGGGGATGCCTCGAAGTCCCTCTTTATTAGCACCACCGCGATGTGGATGGGCTGGAACTGATATCGGCAGAGTTACCGTGTTATCTGACGAGACGCACACATTCGGTAGGTACCTACTCACTTTTTTTTTGTTATTTGTTTCTTCATTTCTCCTCATCATCCGTATTCAATTTACCGCCTCCTTCTCCAGTTCCGTCGGTTCAAAAATAGCGTTCCTCTCCGCAATTTCGCTCAATACTTGCGAAAATAAGAGTAGGTACAAGGAGAAAGAGAATTAGTAATTTTTACAGTGAATCCCAGTAACAGGGCTCCTCGAGGTGAAGCATTGAATTCTTTAATGGACACAGTGTACTTTTTACAGTTCGTTGCAGTATAAATCCATAAGTACCTACCGACACATGTTAACGGGGTATTGTTCAAGTTTACCATATAAACTGGTGTTTATACAATTAAAAAAATTTGTTAAATACGCTGTAGTCTATAAAAAAAAACTTGAATGCTTCATCTCGAGGGGCCCTGTTACCGGGACTCACTGTAAAAGTTCGTGGGGTTTCCCACGACTTTTCACTAATCCCTTTTCTCCGTGTATTACTCCAATTTGCCCTCGATTTCAACCAGACGCGACACTTGGCGCAAACGAACCGCTGTCTGAGTAATTTGGAAGATTCGCGGAGGACCCCGGGTCCGACGAATTAATCGCGCTTCAATTTCGATTCGTATCCACTTTGTCGCTCGGTTGGCTCGACGGCGAGCCGACGATGAAACGAAGGGGTATGGTGGTTGCGCTACAGGCAACTCATTTCCTGCTCTCTCAGAGCAATCAATCTGGGGAGACGCCGCCGCGCGACGCACCCCTCGTGAACCAAGACGTTGATAATCCTTCGTGACCTCCGCCGCCGCCGCCGTTGCCGTTGCCGTCGCCGTCACGGCTCTTCCTATAGGGTATACCCAATCCGAATTTCATGTCGTTGCTCCAATCGGAACGCTTGTTTCAGGAGAGGGAGAGAGAGGGAGCGTATTTATAAGATTGAGTGTAGACATTGTCGATCGACGGATGAAGACATTCGGTTGATTGCGCGAGGGACTATCTCGCCCCGAATCGGTTTAGCGGGAGAAAAGGGTCTTCGTCTAATTTGCGAAACTTCGAGTCGGATCCATTAATCTGAACGGACTGCAGCTCTTCGTCGAATGGAGAGATCCGTGTTATGTAAATAGAACGTCGATAGAGTCGATCAAGAATGAGGAATCGCTCGCCGCCGAGGCTTTCAGGAGTTTTGTTTGACATGTTAATGCTGCTAGAACAAGCTCGTTAATTTGACGAGTGATTCTTCGTAAGATCGTGCCGCCGATTGGAATTGAACCCAGGAGTGAAAGTAGTATAACGAACGCTCGAGAGTCGGTGATACATATTTTATTAATTAACACGTACGCGCGATTATTAGAGTAATTAATCAATATGATAATAGGACGGCTAGATCAATCTAATTATACTCGGTTTTTCGAGGACTGCAGATGACGTCTTCCGGGGGACAGATTATACGAGACGTCGTCATTTGCTATTTGATCGTGATGCCCCGTTACGTCGCACACTTCGGTCGCTCCCGGTGACATCGTATCGCATCGCTGGAACCTCGTCACAAAGTGCGAGTACTATCTTTCCGGGAAAATAGCAGGGAAGGTCTTATTTGAAAATTTCTACTGTAATTATACCACGACGGCAGAAACGGAAGTTGAGAAAAAGTGATCAGCGAACTCGTTGCATTCGAGTTCCTACCTATTAGCTTCAAACGTGATGCGCGCGGGTATACAAAATATATATTGTACAAAAATTTGTATTGAATTTAATCTAATTTTACAAAAAACTTTTATCCAACACGTGATTATGATTATGAAAATTAATATATTCCGTGTTAAAATTTATAAAGGAAATTTCACAAGGAAATACATTAATTTTCATAATCACGCATTGGGAAAAAGCTTTATACAAAAGTATATTAGAAATATAAATTTTTTTACAGTGTACCTATGCGTGTATACAGCATGAGTCTGAACTTACTCGCCAGGAATGAAATTGAATCACTATTATTTCATTATCTATGACTTTTTGTGTTGTATTGGATAATACTCTTTTTGAAAATCACATTTTAATCTACAATAAATTATTATATCAATGCAGGCCGAAAGTTCATAAATAATCAGACAATAGTGGTTGAAGTTAATTTCCTGGCGAGTGAGTTTAGACTCATGTGGTATCTTGAGAATTGCGTTCAATATACAATGTTGCAAATTATTGAGCAATTTACGTGAAAAAATATTCCGATAAGAAGATAAAAAAAATAAGAATAATAATAAAAATATAAGAATACATACATTAGCTCCCCGACCCCACCACTCATCCTCTAAATTAGGCAGACGTGCAGAACTTTTCTCCGTTCCCACTCTTTTACCGCTACATTTTTTCCCCCGCAAAAGAAACAACACAGAAGGCGGGGTCGATGTTTTCTCTCGATAAGAACTCACCTCCCTCCCACCGCCGCCGCTCAATCCCTCGGCGTATCATATCACCGCGAAGCCATCACGTAGCCGCAGCGGTAGACGCGCAAGGCTCCGGCGAGCGTTCGCGCTGGATCGATCGATCTCTCCGAGGAGCGAAATAGTTTCCGTCCCAACAATAAGCCGTGCCAACGCTAAGTGCCATAGTTGAAGGAGTTGAAATCGCCCGATCTTTTCAACGGCCGTGCCTCTCGAAGCTATCAGCCCGTTTCTCAAACTCCGCGACGTCGCGCCGCTTGATTGATGGGTGAGAGCCCCGGGGGTAACCCGGGTAGCCGTTTAGCGACGGTGAAGACGACACCAGCCACTCCAGCAACGCGATAAACATCCATGACGATCCATCAGCAAACAAATCCGCGAGGGTGGTTTTCACTGGCGACGGGAGAGGGAAGGGCGGGGGGCAGGAGTTACCGCACCGGTCCCAACGGCAGGAAAGACGAGCCCGGCGTTAAAATAACGTCCCGAGCGCGGAACGCGCGCTATCCTCTGTGGCGCACACAACGCGCCCGTACCGCGGCGGCCGTATCTCAGGCGCGCGAGAGCAATTCACCGTGCGACATGATTGCTTGCATGTGCGTCCGACGCTTTCGCGCCGCGCTGAGATCGCGAGCCGCGCGCACGGCGCTCCTCTCGAAGCGACGAAACGCGATTTTGTTCGGGTTGAATTCTCGCGCTCGTAAACGTATGGTTGTCTGCCGCTCCGCGTGTAATCTCGAGGGAGAGATATAGAGAGGCGATATGGGAGGGGGTGGGTGTTGAATGTGCACGCGGAGGAATGGATTTTATTAGGTTACGCGTCGCGCCGGAGAGAGAAGGGGGTTGGAAGGAGGAATGGGATTTATCGGGTTTCTGGAGTTCGCGTGATAAAAGTTTTATCGATTTATAATTTGGGTATTTATACGGGGCTCTTTTTATGGGCTATTAAACTTTTTTATTCGGAGTTAAGGAGATCGTTCGTTTTTCGGAGCTGAAATTCGTGCCGTTTAGCGGATTCTTTCTCGTGTCGATTGAGCTTCCGCTTCCGAAAAGCGAATTTTTTACTTCAAAAGGTGAAACTTTCGCTCTAAATTATATTAACTACCTCGTTATTCCGTAAAATTGAAATTTCGCTCTTTCAAATTTAATTTTCAAGCTTAATGTGAATTTCTAATGTTAATTGACGCGGATGTGAAGGAATTAACCGCGCGCTTTTATGCATAATTCTGTTTCGGAGCTAAAATTCGTGCCGTTTAGTGGATTCATTTTTTTATATCAATTGAGCTTCCACTTCCAAAGAGTGAACTTTTCACTTCAAAGGGTGAAACTTTGACTCTAAATTAAATCGACTACCTTGTCACTTCGTCAGATTGAAATTTCGCTCTTTCAATTTTAATTTTAACGCTTAGTTTGCATTTCTAATATTAATTGACGCGAATATAAATTAATTAACCATGTTTCCATGTAACTATGTTCGAGTCTCGAAGAGAGAGTAGGTATGAAGGGTTCGATCGAGACGGAGGGAAAATTAGAGACGACCCCGCGTCTGGTGAAAAATCCAGTTGGATGTACACAGAGGAGCAACGGTTGAATTAATTAACGTTCGGCTTTAATTTGCATCTCGTCCGTCAACACGCAGGGTTGCGGACGACGCGACAGAGGGACGACGAAAGATCCTTTGAAGTTCGGTCACCGATTCGTACATACAACATGTACGTATAAATACGGACAGCGCGATTCATGTATAGGTATACTTTATGTTCCACTTTGACCCGCGCGTTATACGCGGTTCGTCAGCTGTGACCGTGTATAATACACGGATCCGTGGTAGAATTTCGCCTGCGTTCGACGAGAGGGCAAAACTGCATGGATAGAAAAAGTGGTGCAGCAGATGCATCTCTAATGAAAGCGCTGAAATTTTGCGATGTATCTATACGTCGAGAAGAAAAAAAAAACGATTGAAACTAGTAAATGTGAAATATCGTGGGTTTTGCCAGCATGCGTTTCGGTTACTTCACAAGTACCTACTTGTGTTATTGAGGTAAATGAATTTTTTTTCTTGTGATATCATCGCAACTTTGATATTCCGGAGAGAGCACTTATTTTCTATAATATAAAACCTCCAGTAATTTCCGAATCGAAATGAAGACCCTCTCTCTCTCTCTCTCTCTCTCTCTACTTTAAACCTGAAGGTCTTACCGTTCTGTATACTATGTATATTACAGTATTCAGTACCTACATTACAGTATTCGGTATAGGACATATGGTGATAAGGGGACTTCTTTTTATTGAATTTATGCCCTATCAAGCACTCTTCAAAGTGGCAGATATTGTCAATTCTTCCATTTGGAAATCCAAAATAGAGCGTACTTAGAACTCATAATGATCCTCCTCATCCTACATGGAGAAAAGAAGTATATACATAGCACACTACATAGAATATCGTCCTACGACCAATTTCCTTGTAATCACACACTACATGACAAATTTTGCTAGACCACAAAAGAAATACAAATTTCACTGAATACCCTTCTGACATTTATGACAGAGCGATGTGTCTTGTTATGCCGTTGCACACAGAGTTATTCAAGTCTTCAGTAGAGTAACGGGAACGAAGATGCCCTAAAAAGGTTCTATTCGAAATCCAAAAGTTTTAAATTAGGTTCCGTATTCCGATGCGGGTTATGCAAAGTCGACGCTGTGAACCGTGGACTATTTATTTCGCGCTTCCTCTTATAATGCCGCAATTTCATAAAGAACATTTAAATAACACGAGTGGTGGGGCGAAAGGGGTTGCTAAAATGGGTCGTGGAAGAGAGGAAAATTGCATAGCGTTAATCACCTAGATAGCCAGGGCGTCACGGTACGCTCTAAGATTAATGAGTACAGCCCTGGGCTCTCTGCTTGGCAAGCAAGCAGCCAACGAGGATGATCGTGCATTAAGGGACAGTTTCGCCGCGGCACTGTATAAAGACGCTCGAATCAACACTGCGTTTGTCGCCGTGCCGAATAATTGAAACGTTGACCGCGAAAGAAAAAACGGAAGTTAATTAATTTTCATTGTAACCCCGAGGTTCCAGCGGGATATTTACGTTTAATTAATGCATCCTCCATGAAAAAGGGAGACAGCCTTTTTTTTTACGTAAACTACGTCTTTGCGAATGGAATATCTCGTCGAAAAGTATTCCGTGCGCCATACGACCTAGTATCACAGTGTGGACCATTTACACGAGCATGATTACTAAGTATTCAGAATCGAAATTAAAGACACGATTTGCGTAAACTCGAAAATGTTATAATCATTGTACCTACGTTCATTATAGTTTCCCTCAGAAAATCGCTGATATCTCATTATTTTCTTGATATTTACTCAATAAAATATGATTTTTGGAATCAGCACGAAAAAATACCCCTTAATCGAAATATTAAAAGTCGATCGCTCAAACACCTTGTAATCTGTTTTTATTATTTATTATCTTCAAAGTTTGAGTTACGATCATCTGCGAGAAAGAATTTAGACTACAATTGCATTTATAGAAATAAATCTTCTATCGATGTAAAAGAGGGAAATTTATGACAAACATCCGTAGTTTTCTATAACGGTCGTAAATGGTACTTGCACTAGAGTCGCTTACTGATCTTCGAAGTATAGCATAGATATATGAATATATATAGGTATCGAGTTTTGAAGCGTATAATAATGGCCACTTTTGTTCCCGATTTACGAGTTTTAGTGCACCATCAACAGTCGTCTCGTACCTACATATATGCGTATTCCATTTGAAAACATGTTTATTGCCTTTACCGATCGGTGATTTGCTCTGCAATATACGACGTCATAAAATTGTCCTCGTAAAAGCACAGAGATTTCAGCGAATATATAGATAATGTCCACGTATAGGTAGATCCATACCTGGACACGTTAATTTAATTCATGTCAATATAATAATTGTAGAAATAAAAAATCCAAATATAATTCGATTTAGAGGATAAAATTCTTAATTTTTAAATTTTCTAAATTTATAGCGGTAAAATTATTAAAATTATAAATGACATTAATAAAGCAATTACTCCTAATTTTCTAGGAATTGATCATAAATAGCATATGCAAATGAAAAATATAATATCATTTTTGGTGAATATAAATTGGTGTATATAATGAATTTGCAGGAAACAAATTTTCTGGGTTATTTAATATTCATGGATTAAAAAATATTAAAGACAAAAATTCGTACTCGAAGAACTGAGAAATATAACCAATTTTCTTAAAAAAATATGAGTTTCTATCACCTGCTTCAAACGAATATTAATACATGCGATAAAGGAAATTAATTTTTACATAACACGAGCACCCTTTGACGCGAAAAAATGCAAGGCTGCAATCGATGAAGTGCTTCGATATGCATATATGGATGGTGCATCGCAACCCAGTCCAGCCCACATCCGCCCAGCGTACATCGAAAAATTCCCGTGTGTCTGCTTCTCACATTTCCACGTAAAACCGCGCGGTGGTAAACGACGTGAGCCGAGGAAAGAGAAGATATTTCGAATCGCGCGGAGAGACAAGGACGCATTGCGACGCGTCGGGAAATAAATTTACATGCCGAAGGCCTACGTGTTGCTTCGGAGGACACCTTTTTGATCCTAGAGCCCTCGGTAGTATGCATTCAAATGGGTCGTCGGCGCGATATTGGAAGCACGCGACAGGGCAAAGGAAGAAAAAGGAGAGGTGGAGAAAGGGGAATCGCGAGTGGAGAGAACGAATTCTATCGGGGATAATAGGAACGGCGAAACAAACGGGATGAACCCCAAGGGGTATATCTTTCGTACGTGAGATGTACGGGGAATTCCATGCAAAGCGTCTGCTCTTGAATTAAGGCTTTTTAACAAATGTAATAAATTGTATAATTATTGCAATACTTTACGTTATCAACTTTGTAATTTTTTCAATTTATTTTTCTTATCGAAAATCATTATTTAACAGCATTTTGCATCGTTAGAATTTTATCACGTCTAATTATTTTCACTTATTCAACTTTTAATAATTGCTTTTATTTTTTTTGAATAGATGCTCATATGTTTAGAAAATAATTTTTGTTTTTAAATCATTTCCATCGAAATTCGGTACTACACACTCTTACGGTTCATTGAACTTCTTGGAATTCTTCGACTTTCAACCGCGATTGACTTCACGTGGAACGACCTTTACAAAAATGACGCATCCCATCGTCGCGCTTTCCTCTGCATACATATATATATACGTCTCCCATTGCTGCGGGGCTTCGCGGAGAGAATCGAAAACGACTTGGGAATCGACGGATAAATTCCCATTCGGATTTACGGATGATCTTGTAAAACGGTCGTGTGAAACGAGGGAAATGGATTGCCCTTCGCTTACGGCCGATAACACGTCGTTCGTACGTTCGCTCGGCGTTTTAAAGAGTCATCTATATTCCCGTGCGTCGGCCGCCACGTATAGGATGGTGCTGTATTCAAATTCTCCCTTCCCTTCCTGCGCCTCTTCCGTCCGAAAGTCGATCTTCGGTGAACGTTTTATTTATACCGAAGCGCGCGACTTTCGTCGTGGCCTGGTATCCTTACAAATGTTTGTTTCGATTCAGGCACTTCCGGTTCAATTTTATGATATACAAAGAATCTATAGTTATTATACATTTGGGGCAGCTGTCTTATATTACAGTTAGAATATAAATTTAAAAGTTTTCCCATCACTTCTATTATTTTAGCTACTGTCAGTCACCAAAAACTTACGGGATTTACGTAGTCTTCTGGGTTTTTGGAATTAAGAGATTACGATACGTGACAATCGGCCTCCACGCGAGCTTACGACATCGCGTCTCACCCGTTGTAAGTGCCCGAGAAGAGCAGCAAACAGGAGTAAACAAACAGCGGCGAACGAATCCTGCGTGTAAGCAGAACACGGCATGTTACTCTCCTCGTCTCCTTGAAAAGCGCTGGATATCTATGCCGCGAGCCGAGCCGAGCTCCGACGCTGAAATTATGATCATTCCCGTGATTACCGGGCGCTTTTCTCAGCGAAACTTCCACCTGATTTTCGGGGCTCGCGCTTAAGAGCGTCATAACGAATACCTACGCGTCCAAATGAGCATTTTTGTATCTTATGACTTAACGCGGGGCGAGCGCGAGGGCGAGGCACGCATCGAAAGTTGCCGCGAGTAACTGTAGCGACCCGAGGAGAAACTGATAAACGTACCTGGATAACGACTCGCGCTAGATTCGTACCCTTCCTTTCCTCTCGGCTGTTTTGGCGAAAATGAGTTTTCTGGATATCGCGGGAGGTAGCCCCCTGGGTATGCCAGTTTTTCACAGATCTTCCACTCCGGTTGAAATTTTGGGGGAACAACATTTTTAGCCGGACGGCAATGTTTGTTTAGCGAGCAAAACAGGACCTGGGGGATACTGCGGCGTCTCGTCACGCTGTGGCGGCCTGACGCCAGATGGCGCCGACTCTCTCGGCCCTCGGCTTGCGGCTACTGGCCCCCGGCTCTCGGCTCTCGGTAGTCCAACGACGGTGCAGTTACTATATAAGAGGACCACAGAGCGTCTAAGGCAGGAGTCGGCCTAACCTCACTGACGAGTCCACAGGCCGACTCCGGGACGAAACGCTGCTGCTGCAGCGGCTGTTCTCGCAAAAGCGGCTGCTCCGCTCGTATATATGGCAGCTGCAGCCGCTCTTTTTGCCTCTATCGTTGCTGCTGGTTTTTTTCTATTCGGTCAGCCGGCTCTATTGCGTCGGCTCGCGGCCGAGGAATTTTTGGTTGAGGCTTAGGCGCTTCCGGCCCTTATAAATGGAACAGCAACGTTTCCAGTGTACAATATTTAATTAAATTGTGCCAATACGTAATGGTCAATGACGTAGTCGCAATGAAGGTGGTTTCAAACTATCTAATCAAAATTAAAAGGAACGTATGCAGAGTGTCTAGCGATCGTGGAAATATTATGACATTTTTTCAAAATAAGAAAATATGATGGAACCATAGAACAAGTCATTAATTTATGGCGGTATTCCGTACGAAAATGTGTAAGCTCTATTCTATAGTCCAGTCAATGGGGGGTTTTACCTTACATTAAATCGGGGAGTTTTGAAATTTGGCATGTTTGTCCAGTTTTACGTCCTGAACAACATATTAAGTTTGCGACATCGTACTGTTGTGCGAAAATAAATTTTTTGGTATTATCTCCTTTTTGGTTGCTTCCATCCAAAAAGTACCTATTACAAAAATTGTAGAGGACTCAATTCTCTACAAGTTTCGTCTGAAACATTCTTTTATTAAACAAATGGTTTCTGAGCTATATTATATCAAAGTGGGGCATATTCCTTAAAATCGCAAAAAAAGCGCCCTTTTCACAGGAAATTGCACTTATTATTTACGAATTATCTACTAGTAATCAATTATATTTGTTTCCACACCACCATGAGGTAGAGTAAACGGCGCGTTTTTTTTATTGTGGTTTCCCCAGTAGGCCTACTCCACAAGTGCTTTTTTAAACTATTCTTGATCGTTTTGATGCTCTGGAAGGACCAGGTTGATCAATGTCAATCTCTGGGATTGGTTGAGTGTCATTGTCCTCTTCGATATCCTCCTCTTTGGCAGCCTCTTCGGTATCCTCCTCTTCCTCACCATCTTCAGTAGCGAAAAGATAGTTAACGGCGGTCTGGGTTTCATCTTCGATTTCCTCGTCAATCGGGATTTCGGTGATATTTTCACAGTCTCCATTGCAGTGCATGCAAATGATGGAGCATGTTAAACCCGTCTTTCTACAGCCACATGCTGGACCACATCCTTTTTTGCATCTGCGGGAAATGAATTTGAGGAGTGCTTCCGGAGCAGGATCTGTAGTTGTTGTCACTGGAGTAACTCCAGTCTTACTACTCTTCCATCCCCATCGTTCCGGATTGATGTTTATATCGTACCAAGCCTGAACTTGATGATAAGTTCGGAGAGAATGCTGTCGTGCAGCTGCTGTTGTGAATGGAAGTGAAGCAAGATTGAACTTACTTTTGGTGACCGATCTTGTGAATTGTTGGTATCGGAGAAAATTTAAAGATGTTGTTTCCTGTCGAGCCCCGTACAATGTAGCCAAGAATTGTTCTCCTGCCGCAGCTATAGTGTCAGAATCTACATAACAATTCACAAGATCGGTCACCAAAAGTAAGTTCAATCTTGCCTCACTTCCACCCACAACAGCAGTTCTCTCCGAACTTATCATCAAGTTCAGGCTTGGTACGATATAAACGTCAATCCGGAACAATGGGGATGGAAGAAGAGTAAGACTGGACTTATTCCAGTGACAACTACAGATCCCGCTCCGGAAGCACTCCTCAAATTCATTTTCTGTAGATGCAAAAAAGGATGTGGTCCAGCATGTGGCTGTAGAAAGACGGGTCTAAAATGCTCCATCATTTGCATGCACTGCAATGGAGACTGTGAAAACATCACCGAAATTCCGATTGATGAGGAAATCGAAGATGAAACCCAGACCGCCGTTAACTATCTTTTCGCCACTGAAGATGGTGAGGAAGAGGAAGATACCGAAGAGGCTACCGAAGAGGAGGATATCGAAGAGGACGATGACACTCAACCAATCCCAGAAATTGACATTGATCAACCTGGTCCTTCCAGAGCATCCAAACGATCACAAGAATAGTTTAAAAAGACACTTGTGTGGAGTAGGCCTACTGGGGAAACCACAATAAAAAAAACGCGCCGTTTACTCTACCTCATAGTGGTGTGGAAACGAGTATAATTGATTACTAGTAGATAATTCGTAAATAATAAGTTGCAATTTCCCGTGAAAAGGGCGCGTTTTTACGATTTTAAGAAATATGCCCCACTTTGATATAATATAGCTCACAAACCATTTGTTTAATAAAAAAATATTTCAGACAAAACTTACAGAGAATTGAGTCCTCTACAATTTTTGTAATAAGTATTTTTTGGATGAAAGCAACCAAAAAGGAGATAATACCAAAAAAATGATTTTCACCGCCATTTTGTTAAAATGGCGGCGTTTCCCACAACAGTACGATGTCGCAAACTTAGTATGTTCTTCAGGACGTAAAACTGAACAAATATGCCAAATTTCAAAACTCCCCGATTTAATGTAAGGTAGACCGCATTTTAGCTCCCCATTGACTGGACTATCTAAAGTTACACGATTCTCTTATGTGACCTTACAGAATGTAGCTCTTTATAGAGCTTATAGTTTTGTATAGAATAGCGTCATTAATGTAATTTATATAATCTCAGGATGCTGGATAGGTTAGAAGAATAATCGGTGAATTTCGCTTTAATGCCCGTGAACGAGATCATTGGCAGAAAACAATGAGAATTCCTTTCGGTAGATATTATTGAACCAAAAATGTATTTTTATTTGAGCAGAAAATTCTGTATAAAAATGTTAAAAGTCATAGATGCGATCATGGAAAAATACAGAAATCTCGCCTGGAAATTATGGAAATATCATCGAAATTTATTATCCTGAATCGCGAGACACCCTGGTGTATGGACGTATTATAATAATGAAGTTCTGATATTTGGTTCTGAGTATTTCAATGTTTTTTAGGCGTCTTTTGAAAGAATGCGGTGCATATTGCATTCGCAAAATAAAAAAGGGCCGCAGTCGCGTCAGTCGAGATGATTTAACTATAATACATTGCCGATGCGCGTAGGTAGTGGACTGTAACGATGATAAATGTTGCAGGGTAAAAGTAATCCGCGGGATTAACGTCACAGCGAGTTTCCATCGGATTCGTGTAATTCCTGCGTTTCCGACTTATAAACCGGCTAGATTTCCGTTTGTTTGCTGTATCGTATGCAGTCGGACCTTCTATTTCGATTCGATACTCCTATCGTCACTTCAAACGCAAAGTACAAGACTTTCTAGGAGAAAACGTATACATCCCTCGTTGCGTATTTCGAAAAATTTGGTTGACCTTCAGCTGTCCCGCCGTAACTGCACGATACGCAGTGGTGAACCAGATATTCCGACATGAAACGACACTCTTCGTTTGATTTAAATTTACCGCACATTTCCATGCGGTTATAAAGACTTGGCATTGGGCGAGGGCATTTAAACGCAATATTTGCTGCGCCTTGTTACCGCCGCCAGTATTATATTCGACCGAGACATTCCCAGATTAATTTATTATACAACGCTCGCTGCTCACTCCATGCTGGTTTACGAGTTCCCATGCGGCTTGCCACATAAACCGCTTCTGAGGTTGTTTACGTTTCGCTCGCTCCGTTGTGGAGTTTAGACATAAAAGGACATCCAGTGGTCCAGCATTATGAAAGATCGTACTGTACGTATCACGTATCGTTGCATCTATTGAAGCTTCATTTTCATTTCAATGGTATATTATTTCAGTGCGCGGTTCAAAAAGTGGTGTTAATTTTGAACAGCATTTCATCGGTGTTAACCTACCAGTAGGTATGTGTACTGCACCTGGTGTCACTCAGTCTCATGTCATCGTTATATAGTACCAAAAGTGGTCTATGTAGGTCTACACCGCAGAATTTCTTACTGTGTAGAAATTCTACGTGCACTGAGAGAAATAATTGCTAGTGTTAAAAAAATATTTTCTTCGGTGAAAAACATGATATAACTCCAGGATCGAGCCAAGGTTTTCTAAGTGTAAACAAATATTTGATAGACTTGAATAATTTTTTTTTTTCGTTCCAACGAAGGTACTCTTGAATCAAGAATATACATATCTATAGGTATTCTTCGACCAAGAATCTGTATTTAATCAAATTTTTTAAATCATATATTCTTGATTCAAGAAACATGTTTCTTTGACTCTAGCAATTATTTCTATTATATATTGAACTGATAGGAAGTTAATTTTTAATTTGCATTAGTAAATCATTAATTGCCTTTCGATATCTTTTTTTTTATTTCTACAATATCAATTTTTGCTGTCCAACGCAACAAGTTACGCTTTACTCTGGCCGCAAGATACATACATACATGAATTTTTCTCGCAAAGGAACGGCGTCGTATGGTAGTACACTTGTCCGGATTCCGCGCCACCGGCCGATTTTCTTTTTTTCGCGAAGACTGTACAGAACGAAAACGGAAAATACGCCGCACGCGAAATCCTCAAACGGGATGATTACTCACGGGACAGACTCCGTTCCCCGCTGCTCATTTCGGGGATCCACTTCGTTCTCTCTTCCCAATGTCGCGCCTCGTTACGCACCCTCCGCAGCGGGCCAAACGCCAATAAGACGTTCCTTTCTCCGTGCGCGAAGCGGATTTATCGCGCGTTTTGTGCGCGAAACGCTCTTCTATTGTTCCCCCGCCTGCCCAGGATTCAAAGTTCATTAAAGAGCGAGCGCAACTAAATTCTAGCCGGCCGATTTATCGCCCTCGTAGGAGCGTTATTTATGCAGCGGGCTGATTTATATCCGCCGGCGAAGATCGCGGGAAGAGGCGCGGAGAGCGATTAAATTCGCGCATCTCGTCCGAGAGCAAACGGAGCGAATTGAGCGAACTGCCGGCGAATGGAACGGGAGACTCTCGGCGGGGTTCGATCGGGATCGGAGGTCGAAGAACTGAAGCGGGCTACGGTAATTGCTTCTCCATTTTGGCTCCCAGCGTTTTGGAGTTACCGTTTTAAGGATCTTGTCTAGGTTGGTGAAGTCGCCATGTTTTGCGTACACTCTTACATGCAGAGTCTATGTGGGTAACGAATACCAGGTGGTGTTAGTGAGAATTCGGTTTTAACATTTTTTTACCGCAGATTCGAAAAATTTGGACAAAATTATTTACCCCGTATTTTTTTCATTTTTCATTTTCCGTCTTATCAAAGCTGGAGAATGATATTTTTAAATGCAGTTACGTCATAGTCTGGTAAGACTATCTCCTTCGTATTCGTGACTTGGCAAGAGTTCGTCTCTCTGCCTTTCTGATGACGTCACAATCTAGTAAAAAGAAACGCACTTATAATTTCGTGAATGGTGATTTTTTTGAATCGTTTTTTTTTCCGTATGTTATTGAATATGTATACAAATTACAAATTAAATTTAAAAATACAAATACTTTTTGTACGTTAAGGCCGAATTTGGATGGCTTCTTATTTCCAATTAAAAATGATTTCACTGACGGGTTATAGTGTTTCCGGTAAGGAAGACCATCAAATTGTTACACATGGTCTTCGTTTCTTACGGTAAACTATTGTAGTCGAATAATTAATGATTCATCCATTCCAGGTAGTACTAAGAACGTTTCATGAAGTTATCTTTCAATTAAAGGAACATTTATTAACCAAACTGAGACCAAGTGTAACAATTTGAAGGTCTCGTTTATCGGAAAAACCATGATTCATCAGCGAACAGTCTTTATCTGGAAATAAAAGAAGAGATCTAAAATCTTGACGGCTTCCCTAGTGAATCCAACTAGGACGGAATCCTTAATTACGAGACATCGCGTTGTAAACATTATATCGAGCGCGTCTCCCGTGACAAAAACGGAGAGACGCCGTATTAAAGTTTCTCGCCTGAAAGCTATAAGGACTTAAGAGGGACGAATCGCCTCGATCCGCTTGAGTAACCGCTGGCGATAACGGTCCCCGGGCCAATCTCTCTTCTCCGCTCCTTTAATTTTAACGCCTCCCGCGCGACTAACGGAAAAAAACTCCGAAAGTACGTGCCACCGTTCGATCCTAAATAACACACGTAATTGTACCGGGAGTTAAGTGACTTTGGATGCGCGGAGACGGAGGCCGATGGTCCTAATGTAATTTTGTTTGCGAATCTCTCGGTGGACGTAGATGAGAACAAATTAGGTTAGGGTAGTCACGCCTCGCGGCAGTCCGCCCGTAAGTCTCAGGGGGCATTCGTTCTATACTTCCCTTTTTTCCTCTCCTCCGCACGCCCCGGTTTTCACTGCCGCGCCGCGAGCTCGGCTCTTCGCGCGGGTTATCGTCGGCTGGAATATGGAAGGAAGAAACATAGGTATACGCAAGGATGCCACCGTAAATGATATATATGTAGATACATGTATATACGCTTTCGTGCGTAAAAGTATCTTATACGAATATACACTGTATTACGGTCCCGCGGCCGTTACGCGGGCGGAAAATGGAACTCGTTTTGGCGGATAGAAGATGAAAGGGGTTGTGGATACTTTTGAAAGATCCTTTTCTAAATTGTGCTTCTGCTTTTATGGAAGAGTTTGCTTTAATTTGCTGGAATTGTCGTTCGATTGGGTGGAAAAAAACAGCGCTTTTTCAGCTGTTATGAAAGCTCGTATAAATTGTTGAAATTGAAGCTTGTGAAAGTGCATACGGGAAAATTCTATACTCATCGCTATCAAGAGACTCGGTCTATTTCTATATCTCGTCCAGCATTTTATAATGAAATTGGCACGAGAATGTGACCAAATAAATAACTACTCCAATGATGGATCACTCCATCGAGTGCCTTATCAATAGAGATGCGACAGCGGATAGCACACAATCTCTCGTGATACGAATTCAATATTCTTTCCGTTAGAGTCCTCAGCCTTTCAATCTATTTTACGAATCCATCTCCGAAATTGCCGGCTTTCCTCTCTTATACGCGTCCGCTTTCTATCAATCAATTAAATTGAAATTGTCTGTCCGAATTACCGTACAAAATCTCCCTCTGCCGTTATTTTATATCATCTTTCCAATCCTTTCTGGCTCGCCTGCCTTTTTCTTCCTTTAGAATTTAGTAAATTAAATTTACAATCGAATTTTTAAGAGGCTTTTTTTAAATGCTTTTGTTGAAAATAGGAAACTTAGCCACGTCGTACGAATAATACCGCTAATCAGTAGGCACGCGACAAATAAGCCGATATCGCATTCATAATATCCTCACGCTCGATGAAACCCCGCGTAATATTCCTCCCTGGGGTACCTGGGTACATTTCACTTACCCTTCGTCCACCAACGCGAGAAGTAAAATGTAAAAATGCCGACACGATTCGAGGACTAGAATTCCTGGGGTGATATCCTCGCGGGAAATCGAATTGTACATTATCCGGAATTCTATTAACGATCGTGGCGTAGACTGTACCTATACTTCGTCGATCTGCTTTGATTTGATTGAACGCCCGGAATGAGATTTTCGCAATCGGATCACCTTCGTCCCTCGCTCGTGAAAGATAATAGCCTCAATGTCCCCGGATCCCAGGACTTCCGGTTAAATAACCGCCTATTCGATGAAACGTTTCGATTCTGAGTGTGACGAACTTATATAGATACCGAAGGGCTGATCAATGGAAATTCTATGATTCTCGAATTAACCTGCCAATTAAATTCTAAGGACGCGATTCATTCGCAAGGAAATCGTCTGATATTCGCCTAAGATTTTGAAGAAACTCTGCAGATTGGAAGGTATTCAAGAAGGAAAAACTATAGTTTTTTTAATTTCATTTAATTACAAATATTCGGCAAAAATATTATATTAATTCGATTGTAGAGTGGAAAAATATGCTTTCGCCCGATTCACACAGTGAAGCATTATTGCACCAACTATACGCAGAACCACGAAATATGGATTTTGTTTGGCAGTCGAATATTTTTGGCCCGATGTGCGGTAAGCTTACTGGACATTCGCGAAATTCGAGTCACGCAAATGCGCGAACACGCGGTTACAGCCAGTGCGGCAAACGCGTAATTGGTGAATTTTTACACTCTTCTGCAAGAGAAAGCAGATCCCAGCCCGAGGGGAAATGTTGATGATTGTAAATAAAATTACACGCAGACCACCCACATGAAATTACGGTAAAACTCGTTTGCAGTTTATTCGTTTAGGGGTGATTTTTTCATCGAATCAACCGATGCATAATTTACTCCGTAATTCGCGTTGAGCCTACTATATCTTTCATTCGCTAATGCGGTAAATACTCGCGATTGAATACCACATCAAATTTAACCAGGTTTAATCGAGGCTTCGAATCACCTCTATATAGCTGTGAATAATCGCGGAGAGAATAGTTTGTTAATCCTTATCATTGCAAAGCTCACTTTCCCTCGTAGAATTGCGCATCAATACTACACTTGTAATAATTACTTTGAGGGCCTTCACACAATTAG
This sequence comes from Xiphydria camelus, assembly GCA_963678675.1. Classification (NCBI taxonomy): domain Eukaryota; kingdom Metazoa; phylum Arthropoda; class Insecta; order Hymenoptera; family Xiphydriidae; genus Xiphydria; species Xiphydria camelus. The sequence continues at coordinate 20,017,755 of OY783197.1, read as the reverse complement.
AAAAATACGAATAAGAGTAAGTATAAAAATAAGAATAAGCATTGTCCGGCAGAGCCATCTAATGGCTCAACTATCTAGTACACCGACAATGAGAAAAATAATCTGGTTAAAATGACAAAACGCATTTGGTTAATCGAATTAATTATTCTTACCAAAAAATTGGTCAGTTGAATTAAATATTTAGTTATTCTAACTATATTTCTACTTATTCTAACAAAAAATGGTCAATTTAATCAAACAAATCTAGGCATATGTCACCAAACGGTTTGGACATCGTCTCCAGGATTTTGGTTAAATTCACCGAGTTATTTTTCTCAATGTGATTCAACCATCTATTTAATGCCTCAAACTTCCTTACCATAATTCTCAATATAATAAAAATCTGAAAATGTCTAAAAATATATACATATATACAAGAAAATGAATCAGAAACTTTTAATGCTCGCAATTTTTAATGCAGTTAAAGCTGCTGTATTGGTAATGATACAGCGAAGACATGGTCGGGAATATCATGGGAAATGAAAAAATAGGATATATTGATTGAGCCATTAAATTATACACATGTTCCTATTTTTGATCTTCCAATGGGCATGTTCACGATTTTTTTTTTTGCTTATTCGTTAATACTTTTTGTGCTTATTAATAAGATGTGTTTGTTTCTTTTTTCTGAGCACTAATTTCTTTTTTTTTAGTGTTTAAAGTTTGACTTCGATTCAAACGAAATCCTTAGTGACGTCACTAAAGCCACTGGCAAGAGCCCAAACCCGGGTTTGTGAATGGTGGAGAATCTGTTGCGCGACTCTGATTGGTCAGTTAAAATGGCGGTGAAAGTGCGACGCTTTAAAACGAATGCCTTTTTTAACATCTCAAAAATACTGGAAAAACATTATTTTAATGACCCATTTTTTACCTACATTACTTTAATACCCTAATCTTCCGATTCATGTACTTTAAACAGCTGTACAAAAAGTTGTAAACATGCCCATTGTGTGGTGTAATTAACGTTCTTCATTTTCTGCTACACTGAAATAAATAATTGTGATTTTGACAACTATTGTGGACTCTTTTGTAATCAGCACCAGTTTTTATAGTTATCGTAACTATTTTTAGTTACCGGAACAAAAGAATTGTCGCGATAACTATGTAAAACTGGTGCTGATTGCCAAACTGGAGCAGTTGAGTTCAAAATAGTTGTCATAACTACTTTTTTTCTCGGTGTATAACTAAACCAAACGAAGATCGCAAGCTACACAGAGCCAACTATAATGTCCCCGAGTTACTCGCCCCCCAGTATCGAGTTTCAGCACGAACTCGTTCGTTATTTAAGTAAGCACTTAAACCGTATCGCTAAGTCAATGAGAGTTGCGACACGACGCGCGGTACCACTTCGTGTTTCGCATCGAAAGGGTAATTTTCAGCGCGACGGCGCGCTCGGATCCTATTCCGGATAAGTGCATATAGTTGTTGTCCCCCACCCCTTGTCCTCTCGCTCCGCGAGTTAGTCTCTACCCAGAAAAGTTCGCGAATGACGCTGCAAAAATAATCCCACTCTCTCGGAAGCCCGTGCGCCACCCTTCGCGCGAGAATCCTGCCCCGCCAGAAAATATACGAGAGATACGTCGAAAACAAGAGGTCCAAGTCCGGTTCACGCGCGAGAGTTTCGAGTTCGCGTCACCTCGTTCGTAACTGTTGTCCCTCGTGACTATCTCGAATTACCTGCCTTTTCGCCGGAAGTTTCGTCAGCTCTCGCGTGCTCGGGCGTGATTACACGCGGCGTCCATCTCTCGGAGAACGTTATACCTCTCGATGGGAAGTTTTCGCCGTGATTACACGCATTTCTCCTTAACTTCCATTTCCCCTGCACCGTTGTCAGTCTTTTATCTATTATCTCTCGTTCGCGACTGTTACATCCCGCGCGCGACTATCTCGGATTACCTTCTTTCTTGTCGAAAGTTTTCTCGCTTCGCGCTCGCCGGGATTTTACGCGGTACTTACGTGAGATAAGGTGCGAAGGCGTTACGACGTCCGTTTTCCGAGAACACGCCTGTCCCCCGACGGAATCCTCGCGAAATCTCTCAATATTTCACACCAAGAGAACAATTTATTTGCAGTTGATAAATGTTTGTTTGAATATGGCGAAAAGGACATTTTATTGAATCGAGTAAATATTCTTCAACCGTTACGATATTTATTTGGCACAATTAGATCCTTTGAGAGGCAACCATTTGAATGGAATAAAGATTTTAATAATTAACATATATTTCATTCTCCTAACACAAGATATTATATTTATTTCGCTGTAATTAAAATTGCATGTATTAACTGTTTAAAAAAAACTGTTCTCTCGTTGTATGATCACACGATTGCAATTATCTCTAGAATTTATTTTTAACGCCACATCGCTGTTATCAATATTTCACTACCTAAATGATTCTCATTAATTATAAATAATGTTCTCTATGCATTTTCAATTTTCAAAAGCAAAATAAAATCTACCACGTTTCGATATCGTTTATAAAAAGTTGATCAATTTGACTTTTTATATGAGAAATTCGCATTTTGAAAACGTAGTTCATTTTTTCGAAGTTCTATTGTACTTCCGCGGATGCGTTTCTCACTCTAAATCAACCTGGCTCAGTTTTCACATCCTCCAAGTGAAATCTCGTATTTTCAAATTCAGAAGGAACACCCTCTCGAAAATCCCTTCATCCAAATTTCATCCGGCTCCGGTTTCGAGTTTGAGTTACTTCGCGTTCCTAACTGCCGCGCGTCCCTCGCCACTGCTCTAATTACGTACACCTTTTAGCCGAAAACTTTTGTCGGCGCGTCCCGCGGGACTCCACACGCGGGAATCGTCACGTTACGAGCGACGACGCCGGCACTCATCGTCCGTCTTCGCGAAACAGCCGACCCGTCGACGAAGACTTCCGGGACTCTCGCCGTGATTCTCACGTGGAACACAGAATGCCACGCGCGCTCATCTCCGCATCCGCTGAGCGGCGAAGCTTCTTCATTTATATTCCGATTCATCGCCGCAAGATTGACCGAGTGCCCCGTTTCAGCTCGGATGGAAATTCATGCCCCGGCTTCGTAGCGACTACCTTCCATTACGCGGGCAAATATCGAAACGGCATTAGTTTTCACGTTTCGCACAAAACGGCGCGTGCCCCCGAGTAATTAAAGTGGCACTCGGTTGTGAAGTCGAAAGCTGCGCATGAATGATGCGTAGGAAATGAGAAAGTATGGGTGCGCGATGTGAATCCGGAAAAAATATTCCGTGCCATTCGCGGCGAGGTGCGGCTTCTCGGGTTTTCGGATAATAGTCGAAAAACGTGGGCCGAGTATCGTGTTAATTTTATATAAATAGTGTTATATAAAATTATAATAGTCCCTAGTGTCTGTTTAACTTTGGAGGCGATTATCTCGAAACGCAGTGGAGATATGTAGAAAGTCAAAGTAGCTTTTTCATAGTGAAAAGATAGGCAAATATTTCTTATTTCAACTTTTTTTCAATATCTCTCACTGTTTTTAAAATAATCGACTTTGAACTTGCGCTTCCATCGGGGCTTGAAGTATCAGTATCCTGCTGTTAGGTACTCTATTTCGAATACTATAGATATGATGGGTCAACTTTGTAAACGGGATCGTATTTAGTATCGAGAAATCTATAAAAATCAATATTGTATCCTATTCGCGATTGAAAATTAGTCTATTACTGTGAAAGCGGAACTTCTTTAAGATATTTGTGATTTATCGAAGAGTCATTTTAAAAAGTACTAACCTATATATGTGTAGTGCTTACCGTGACGATTTTACAACTTCCACGCTGAATAAGTATTTTAGCGGGATAACCAAATACCACTCAGAAAAATCTTAAATTTAAGAGACGCCTCTCAAAGGCGTTGAATGATAAATGCCGCGAATGGCGCCGAGCTGCGGGTAGCTTGGATAAGTTTGTCGCGGCTACATTTTAATATTTAACATCTCGTTGTATCTTCACGTATAATTTACGCCTCGTCCTCGTTAACTTTGCGTAACTTTTAACTAACAAGTCGCTCCGTCTGGCCGCGCACGAAATTTCGCAAATTCTGAGAGGGTTCGCGTGTCCGCCGCGGACGGAAATTGAAATAAAGCCGTCTCCTGAGGGACCCGCTCGACGCTCCCGTTTCAACGCGTTGACGGCCGAGCGAACTTTGCGCGTCTTGCCGTTTAGGTAAAAGGTGAAATTTTCACTCTTACGAACTCGCAATGATGATATATTCATGTTTTATTCCGCATGAAACACTGTTTACGAAAGCAGATCCCCTCGAATATCGCTCAAAGTCCGTATATTACGCAAAAGCTGCACGACCTTGCTGCGCTCGTAAGATGTCCATGCGGGGAGCGCGGATGTTATGTTTTTCATTCTCTCTTCCCGCGAGCTGCGCGGTGTTTATCCCTCGTCCTCCGCCACACATTACCGCCTCCCTAACAAGCGCGTTCGGGCGAAAAAACCAACATTAAGGCTACGTCGCTATATCAAATTACCCGCGCTCGCGAGTGGTCCACTCCGTCGTTTACTTTGACGAAGTACAAAAAAAAAGACGGGATAACGAGCGAAAAAGGCGTAGGATGAAAAGTAGAGTAGAAATGCTTATATCGTATGCCTGCACTGAGAAAAACAACCTGATAATTTAACCGTTTGGTGAAATATGGATCCTTGATCTGGTCTAAACTGACCATTTTCTGGTTACAATAACTAGACGTGTCATTAGAACTACTAAATATGTAGTTGAAATAATTAAATAATTGATTCAACTTACTGGACTGAAAAAAAAATTCTACTTGAAACAATTACATCGTGAGGTTCGCCGTATTCAACCTTACCGATGGTTGAATGAAACAAAATTTTTTTCAGAGTAGTATATTGGTTAGAATAACTAAACTCGTTTGATCAGATGCGTTTCGTCATTTTAACCAAGTCATTTTTCTCGGTGTAGCTGCTCTGAGAAGAATAACCTGATCCATTTAACCAAAATCTTGGAAGCAATGATCAACACCGTTTAGTGAAATATAGATTCTCCGTCTGTCTGGTTAAACTGACTATGTTCTTGTTACAATAACTATATATTTAGTTAGAAGAACTAAATATTTGGTTAAACTTATTAGTATTTTGATTAGAGTAACCAAGTATATTTAATCAGATGAGTTTTGTCATTTTAACGAAGTTATTTCTCTCGGTGTTCGCTTTTACACGTCAGCTTTTCGCGACTTATATATCTTTTCAAGAATTTTCGATTCAATTTAGGAGTCTCTTTCCAATTTAAGCAACTGTAATCGAAG